>SGQK01000123.1:0-65233 GCA_004216415.1 Aeminium ludgeri
GGTCCTGTGGGAGGGTGGGTGTCTTGGGGCGTTCTGAAGTGGCCTGAGGCACTGCCTGAAGCTCGGCAAAGCTGCCCGAGGAAGCCCTCGCTCGGTGACCGAACAGACTTCAGCCGCAAAGAACGACGGGAACCACCGCACAGGTCGCAACACTTCTCACGTCTTCGACATTTTGGAGAGCAAGAGTGGGATACCGCCGTCCCACCAGCCCTTTCCCGTCACAAAGCTTCGCCCGCAGGATTCACAGAATATGTCTCTTCGTGACGCCAGGGCTGAACGCTTTTGCACTGCCGTGCAACTCAAGTGCGATGCCGCGTGAGGAGCGACATGAGCTCGAGTCGTTACGTTCGCCGACCGCAATGGAAGAGGAGGAGTCCGAGATTGGACCTGTGCGTGGAGAAACGACGTGGAGATCGCATCGCCCCTCTCGCGAGAGTCAGAGCTGGGGCGAGACATCGATGCTCTCTCCCAACGACGTGCTGGACCGCCGGGTGAGGCGAAAGCTAGACTGGATCCTGCTACCTTTCCTCGCCATCTTGTTCCTGCTCAACAGTCTCGACAAATCAAATGTTGGCAACGCAGAGACCGCGGGCTTCACGCGCGATGCTGGGTTGTCTGCCGGAGACCTCAACACGTCCATGGCCTTCTTCTTCGCTTTCTTCGTAGCGCTGCAGCCAGTCGGCGCGGCACTCGGAAGGAAGTATGGCATGGCGCGTTGGGTGCCTGCTTGTATGAGCCTTTGGGGACTGTGCACGCTAATGCACATGTTTGTGAGGAGGCGGTGGCAGCTGATCTGTCTGAGGATTGCCGTCGCGAGCCTCGAGGCGGGCTTTTATCCGACGACCGTGTCGTATCTCAGCCTCTTCTACACGAGGTTTGAGTTTGCTGTACGCTTGGGTTTCTTCTATGGTCAGACTGCGGTAGCTGGGGTGCTTGGTGGCATCCTCAGCTGGGCGGTCTTCAGCAGGTTCGAAAAGACCCCTTCAGGACCGAGCGTGCCTCCACTACAGGCTCATTCAGACGAAAATGAAAATGGATGGAAAGCTTGGGAGGTTTTGTTCTTGATCGAGGGCTGTATGACGATTGGGGTCGCTCTGATTGGCTTCTTCTGGTTGCCCCATAGCGCCGACACAGCGTGGTTCATGAATGCGCAAGAAAGGCGATGGGCAGAACAGCGCATACGCCTTGATCGAGATCAGACAGCCAACGCTTCCGCACGACGAGCTAGGGTACGATCCGCCGAACTGAACGATGGTAGCTGGGAGCAAAGAGAATCCGACACCCTCTCCCAAACCAAAGACGACGAAGACGACGAACAAGGCGAAGAATCCCACCACCGTCTCCTCCGCGACACCTCCCCCCTCCGCCGCCGCATCTCCACCACCTCCGCCCTCTCGATGACAGCAGACTCCGGCCTCACGCGCCACGAGATTCTCTCAGCCCTCCTCAGCACCAAAATCTGGCACCTCCTAATTTGCAACATCCTCTCCGCCATCCCCGCCACAGCCTTCACTGTGTTCCTCCCGCTCGTCGTCAAGCAGCTCAGCCCAGCTCTCAACCTGACACCCTCCGCCTCAAACCTCCTCTCCGCTCCGCCCTTCGCATTCGGCGCCTGCATCCTCTTCATCTTCACGCGCTGGTCCGACGCCAGCCGCCAGCGCCTAGTGCCCATCTTCTGGGGCCTCGGCCTGCTTCTCGTGGGTCTGACAGCGACCGTCATGGTCCCGCAAAGTGCCTATGTGTGGCGCTATATCTCCCTATGCGTGCTGCTGAGTGGCAGCTTCATCGCCTCGCCGCTCACGGTGGCGTGGCTGGCAGACAACACACCCGAGCCGGGAAAACGCGCGATTCTGCTCGGGATCAACGGGTGGGGCAATCTGGCCGGGGTGTTCAGCTCGTTGCTTTTCACGCCCGGGGATTCTGATAGTGGGTATACCGGGCCGTTTGCAGTGACGCTAGTGTGTGTTGCGGCGGCTTTTGCGGGGTTCATTGCGTTTTGGGTCGTGGTTGTGAGGGAGAATAAGTGGCGGGACGATCTCTTGGCTGCTTGGACGGATGAGGATGTGCAACAGGAAGATGTGAGTGGAGATGTCTTCATTCCTTTGACGGGTTCTGGACGACTCGGGAGAGCGCTCGGAATCCACAAGCTGGTGAAGCGGTTTGGTGGTTGGGATGAGAGGAGGGGTGATGAGAAGATGACATTTCGATATGGACTCTGATGAAGTGTGTTCCGTCATCGAACGAATCCGTAACGACTTTTTACCACGATCCTGATTGCCATGCAGTTCGTAAGTATAAAAGTTAATCGGAACGAGGCAAGTAAAAGAGCCCCGTAGAACTCCACATGCAGTGCTCCGCTCGGTAACCGCGGAACAGCAAAAGTAGTAGATCAAGTCCATGGCTCCAGCCTGCGATGCGAGTTTCCCAAGTTCTTCGGTCAAGTAGAGGGCCTGGTCTTTCCCTTTCCAAGAGCACCGTTTATGGATAGGAGCGAGCTGTCTGCTTTTTCCCAATCCTCGGACCGTGGGGTGCTCTCGAATCCATTTGCAAGTACTCTCTGCCTAACGGCCTTTACTGGTGAGAGTCCTCTCGCGATCAACTTTTGGGTGAGTTAAGTGCGACAGCTCCTGGATCTCCTGGACTCGCTGAGCGTCCATCTTCTGTCCGGATCCGAGTTCGTTCTAGTACGTGTGGGACACATTGGCAAGCTGTGGGACACATTGCCGCCTGCCAACCCGGCATATCAGCGACATCCACTCGGTCTAAACTTAGCGGTTTTACTTTTGTAAACGTAACCATTGTGCTGACGGGCGCTGTCTCTAACAGAGATGCGCTGCCACGTGCTTCCCTGGTGCGAAGAGCTTTCGGGTCATCCGTGCCCATGATGAGCGTCGTCTTCCATCCTTGCTGGTGAAGCTTCTCATTCCGGGTGGTCGCGGGCATTTTCGAAGCGCGCGTGTGCGCTGCCGTAAATCGGTGGGTGCGGTGGAGCCGCGTGAGGGACAAGTACAGCCGCGGCGGGCCTTTTCATACAGCGAAGGGCAGCTAGCGGTACTCAGTCACCTCCATGGCATGCACCTTCGGACACCTTCTGAGGCTGGCCAGCCATGCGACTCGTTATCTGATAGGGCGCTTAGCCGCCTGAGTCTTGGAGCTGAGCATTTCCCATGGTTGCGCTGGCACAAATCTACGCATTGCTGGACGAAATGCACATATGATTCGAAGGCGCTCACCTCACGCCGGTGATCGATTTACCTCCAGGCAAGGGGTGGATGAAGAAGTCGCAATGCTGCAGAACTTTTGGTTGCGCGTCATCAAGCTTTCAAGGGCCCGGTGTGGGTTTGCGTTGCTCACAATAGGTCTGTCACGAATTAAGTCTGTCACGAGAAATCGATGCAAAACAGCCTTATGATACAGATCGTTCGTTTACACCTCTGTGCTCTTTTCTTCATTCTTTCACCCCCGTATTGTCCAATCGATTCCCGAATCTCCAATGCAGTACCAGAGAATTTCGCTTCCGAACAGAGTTTCTGGACCCTCCTTGGACCACACCTGGAGAATAAAAGAACGCTTTTGGTCTTCACTGTCCAGAAAGGGAAGGAGCGCATTTTGAGACCCGACGCCACCGCCCGGTTCAAGCCACGTTTCGTGTCATAGGGACTACGTCATTGTGGCCGTGCACGCCCACGATTCCCATCTCCAAAACAACCTGGAAATCACATTTCGCGTTCTCGGCCCTCAGCCGCAAAACCCCTTCTCCCTCTCGACCAGATCTACCCAAACTCGCAGCACTCCGAGGCAACTCCCTCCTCACCATGGCAACCCGCCGCACAACCAAAGTCGAAGTACCCATCCCACCCACCTCCACCAACGGCGACGCGGCCCCCAAACGCGAACCCGACACCACCATCGGCGCATCAAGCACCTCCCCCTTCCTGCCCACCCTCCTCGAAACCGCCCTTCTCGCCATTTACCCAGGCACCCTCCTCTTGGGCTCCCTGTTCAGCATCCTGCACCCCGCCAGCCGCAGCGCGCCCTACAGCCCGACCTCGCAATCCTACCTCGCCGACCACGCGCCCAGCTACTTCGCCAAAAAGAGCAACGTCTTCAACGTCTACTTCGTCAAAATCGGCTGGTTCTGGACCACGCTCGCCTTCGCCATGCTGCTGCTGTCGCACAGCTCGCTCGGCCCACCTTTCGGACTCGCCGTCACCAAACGGCGCGTGCAGGCTGCGGCGCGATATGTGGCGGTCACGCTGGTGTGGGTGGGCGTGACCCAGTGGTTTTTCGGCCCGCCGGTCATCGATCGCGGGTTCAGGTGGACGGGGGGGAAGTGTGAGGTTGTGCTGCAGGAGGGGCTAGGGGAGGAGTTGGAGCGTGGGGATGTGGGGGATGCATTTACGCACGCGGCGTGCAAGGCGATTGGGGGGCAGTGGAAGGGTGGGCATGATATTAGCGGGCATGTGTTTTTGCTGATCTTGGGAAGTGCCATGTTGTGGCTGGAGTTGCTGCCGGCGGTGCTGAGGATGGAGGGGCTGAGGGAGGCGAGGAGGGTGTTGACGGCTGATGGGTTGGTGAGAAGTGCGGCGATCGAGACGAAGGAGCAGGACGGTGGTAATATGAAGGTTGCAGAGGAGCTGGGAATTGGGATCAAGGTAGCGCTCACGGTTGCGGGCCTGTCTTGGTGGATGCTACTCATGACGGCGGCGTACTTCCACACTTGGTTTGAGAAGCTCACCGGGTTGATGGTAGCATTTGTCGCCATTTACACGGTCTACTTCTTGCCTAGAGGTTTGCCTGCGCTCAGGAAAGTTGTCGGTATGCCTGGGGTATAGCGGATAGATTTCAATTTCGCACGCTGCTTTATCTGCTCGCCTTCCTGTCACCATCGTCGTGACACGTATGTTGGAGGGGAGCCGGATCGCGCGCTCTCTTCAGCACCACTGGTAAACCATTTGCGTGCTTTGCTCAACCATTTTGTTGACCACGGTTTCCGTCGTGGTCCGCTTGAGTCCACCCAATAATGACGACCAGACGATCTGTTTACAAGATACGTCATCGAAGCCGGCGCGCCGCGCTAGAAGGAGCACGGCGCCGTTGGAGAACCTCAGTCGCACGATACACCTGTCAGCAGTTCAGCAGAAGACAAGCATCACAACCAACGGCGCCCGACCGCATCGGCCATCCCGGAACAACGAGGTCGACCAGGCATTATCAAAAGCAACCAGGCGTGTGGGGAAGCATCGAGCAGGGTTGAACGAAGAAAATTCTCCCGCGAAATCGCCAGGCTTGGCGTGGAGTCGCACCTTAAAGGTGTGGCTAACCTTAGCGTGTTGGCTCTGTTAATAGCAGGCTCGTCCGGCTCTCTTCGCCATTTCCGCGCCCACGACCAGACGACGATCGAGCAAGCACCGCCTGTACGACCAAACGACGACAACTACCACCACCACGACCGCGTAGTAACAATCAACACCTGTCCACTTCTGCCATCCCACACCGGGTGTGCGCGACTGCCGACGTCCCCGCCGTTTCCGCCCGACGTCGCGAATCCGACGCGGACTTTCATTCCACGCCGACGCGCTCGATTACGCCGCGGATACCGCTGACGCCATCGACTTTCGTGTCAACAGACGCCATTGCTGGCCATCCACACTGACAGACTACTCTCTCTCCCGACCACGCCAGCAGCAACCGCGACTCAGCACAGAACCGGACCGGGTTCTCGAAAGGCCGATTAGCCTACCGCCCAGAGCGTCACTGGGCTGACCCAATCCGCGCACACACAAAACATCATGCCACCTTCAGGCCGCAAGGCCAAAGCGCGCGCGCGCCGGGCACCCGCCACCGAAACCCACGAGCCCTCCGACATCGAGACACCCGAAGCAATCGCCACGCCGACGCGCTCATCGAGAAAGCGCGCCCGCGGCAACGAAGCCACCGCGCCTGCCTCGAGGAACACGCGCCGCAAGACAAAGGACACACGCCCGGCGGACAACAAGGAGGACACCGATGGCACCGAGCCGGGCGAGCCGAGCGATGCGGAGACGGAGCCTGCGCTTCCCTCCGAGCAGGAGATCATCTCACACCTCAAGATCGCCGACCGCCAGGTCAATGCGACGGAGGACTTTGCCAATGATTTGCTGGAGGGGCAGGAGAACGTCCCCGGCTATGGTAAGATTGCAGGCCGTGACTGGGCTTTCATCATTAGGAAGGTGGAAGTGAACATTGGTCGACCGGAGGCGCAGGAGAGATTCGCCGCGGACGAGGGGGGGCAGTTCTCCGGTGGTCCGTCGGCGAAGACCGTTGTCGACATTGACCTGGGGCCGGATCGTCAAGTATCGAGATCGCATGCTGTCATCTCGTATGACCCGGACAAGGCCGAGTGGTTTATCCTGGTCAATGGACGGAATGGACTGCGAGTTGACAACAACTTGCTCAAGCGGGGCATGAAGACGTATTTGCGTAACGGGAGTGTCGTTGAGATTGCCAACACGCAGATGGCTTTCATCACGACTGCGGCAGAGCACAGCGAAGGGCCCATCTGGGATGCCTCCATCATCAAGCAAGCTCAGAAATCATCTGAAGATGAGGAAGTCGAGGAAGACCGCGCGAATGGTGACCGCGAGCATGCCAACTCAGCTGCACGTGGTTCGCTGCAGGACTCGAGCACCTATGCCACCCATTCAGACCTGGGTGGGCAGCCACAGCGCGCTCACCCTCACAGTCAGCGTGGGCTGGGTCCCGCCACTCAGCCTCCTCCGGGCACTCCCATGCGCGTTCAGCAGTCGGTCCCGAAGTCTTCGCCCGCTGCGAACTATGCCCGTGGCGTGATGATGGAGTCGACCGAGACCATCGACTACTCCGCAGACAGCGCCAAAGACCTCAAGCCGCCCCACTCGTACGCGCAGCTCATCGGCATGGCAGTTCTCAGCACGCAGGAGCAGCAGATGACGCTCAACAACATCTACAAGTGGATCATGGCCAACTACGCCTTCTATCGCTTCAACACCGGCGGATGGCAGAACAGCATCCGCCACAACCTCAGTTTGAACAAAGCTTTCACGAAGATTGCGCGCCGTACCGACGAGCCTGGCAAGGGCATGAAATGGATGATCGAGCCGACCGAGTTTGACACCTTCGTCCAGCAGGGAATGAAGGGGTGCAGACGTCCGAACCCGCTGCCTGGCACTCAGAGCACGCTTGCATCGCCGACCAGCCCTGCCGTTGCTCCCAAGACAGAGGCGCCGGTAATCAAGAGGGACACTAACACGACACCTCCGCACCACGCTACCCGTCCCAGCTATCCTACCGCGAGAGAGGCCTACACCCCTGACCGCGGTCCGCGCCAACAGCTGAATAACCGCGACGAACGTTCTGCAGGGCTGGGCATCAACGGTGACGGCCCCGAATACGACTACCCCCGCTCTACTCCCCAGAACGGTCTCAACGCCATCGCCAACGCAGCAGGCTCCCCACCGGCCCTCTACGTCAACGAAGAGAGCCGAGCCGGCGCCCTTGACACGCCGTTCCCACTCAAACCCACCCAGCGCCTTGCACCACCCAGCACCCTGCGCCGCCCGAGTGACTTCATCCAATTCAGCAGCCCGGCTCCCTTTTGGAAAATGGAAGGCCTTGTCGGCAGCACGCCATTCAAACCCTACGACCTCAGCCCACTCAAAACCCCCTTTTCGGGGTTTCAAAAAGTCGACCCACAGTCGAAGCACGAACCCACGGATGAAGAAGAAGACGCCGACCCCTCAGCCTCGGCAGAAAACTCCGAGCACGACTCTCCCGCCGCCGCCAAAACCCCCTCCGACGCCCCCTTCCCCGACCACGCAACAGACCCCGACCTCCCCACCGCAGCACCCCGCAAACAAAGCCCAATCATCCATTCCTCTTCCCCGCCCCGCGCCGGCGCCCTCCTCCCCAACGCCCTCGAGGGCTCTCCCTCTCTCAGCCGCCCCGCCACAGCCGTCGCTAAGACGCTGAGTCAGCTCGCCGCCGCCGGGACCGACGACCCGGCTTCCACCGCTAACGGCCGCTCGTCCTTCTCCGACGTGCGCACCGATCCCCAGCGCCCGCCGTCCACCGCCGCATCGTCCGCCCCCGCTCCGCTCGCCACCGACGCCCGCGAGAGCGCCGATGCGTCTGGGCCCGGGCCGGCGTCTTACGGCTATGCGCCGGGCGCGGCTGGGGCCGCTGGCGCGCTGGATGAGGGCGAGGACGAGGGGTTTGATCTCGCTAAGTAAGTTGCCCGCCTGATGATGATGATGAATTTCTCCGTGTGAGAGGGGCTGGTCGCTGACGCTGCATTGTGTGAATAGGGGTTTCCAGCCTATCGGCGCGTTCCACAAGCACAACCATCTTGCTATGGGGATGGGGCCGGCGACGCCGGCTTTTGGGCAGTAGACGCTGCTCTGCTCTGCTCTGTGATGAGGGGACGAGGTGGCGGTGATGGTGGGGGTGGTGGTGGAAATGGGTGCGCGCTACTGCTTCTTTTTTCGCTATTGTTTCTCTCGAACGGTGCTCAGGGGTGTTCATGACTAGATGGAGGGGCGGGTGGATGGGCCGGGGGCGCGATTCTGCTTTTTCTGTTTTCCGTTTTTCCGTTTTTTTGCTTTCCAACTCATCCATTCCTTCTGCCTACCTGACGCGTGGTGAAGGGGCCCGGAGAGGGCGTTGCAGGTTTCTGCGGTGTTTTTGCTACGGAGATTTCGTCGCGGCAGGGGGGAAGGGGGGGGGTTCCTGCGTTGATTCCGGCGCAACAATCGCGAGAGCGCGAGGATGGATGGGTCGGACGACTTGATGGCGTGTTATGAGCACTATGCGTATGGTAGATGGATGTATGAGCTTTTATGGCGGCGTTTCTTTCGTTTCTCGGGAGGGTGGCTTTTCGTCGTCTTAAGTTGCTGATGGATTGATTGATTGATCGGTCTGCTGACGCTGCTCGGTGAATCTGTGTATGTACAGCATTGATCGTCGACGGTTGTGCTCTTGTGTGGAGACGGACGTTTGCGAACGAACGCGGAGCACGTGCGTGGTTCGCGCTTTTGCTTGCATGCATGCGGCCAATGCATATATGCATGATGGGGAAGCTCGAGCTGGTCGGCGGTTAGCCTTGTCTGTCTGCCTTCCCCTCATCTGGACTGCGCTCTCCGTTTCCCCTTCCACAACTTCATTCACTCTTGAAGGAGCGAGAGGTCGTGTGGGTGTGTTTGTTTGTTTGTTTGTTTGTTTGTTCGAATGCGCTCGCGAGGCCACCCCACATCATCGTCGAGTCTCGCTCCTCGCCTCGCCTCGCTCGCGTCGCGTGCCTGCCGAGATTATTCGTTGGTGGCGTCGTGTTGACTGCCCGCCTCCCCGCCTCTGCGAGCCCCGAGTCGAGTCGAGACGGGACGGGGGACTTCACATCCTCTTCGTGCTCGACGTCGACCTCGAACACCCCCCCTCTCCGCCAAACACACATCACCACCGCCACGCTCTCCCGCCTCCTCGACCGTCTCCCGAGCTCCCGCCACCCCCTCGAAGCCCCCCCCCCTCCCCCGAGATCCCCTCCCCCCTCCCACCACCGCCCACCATGGCGGAACCCGAGGCCGTCTATTGCACCATGGTGCTGTCCGATTCGTATCTGCCCGGCGTCGCGGTTCTGGTCAACTCGCTGCGCGATACGGGCTGCACGAGGCCGCTGGCTTGTTTGCTCACGCCGGATTCGCTCAGTCGCGGAACCATTGAGGCGTTGTTGGTGAGTTGCTGTGCTCTGCGCTCAATCCCCGCCTCCCCCGCTCGATGGCACCCCCGCTCCACCCCCGCTCCACCCCCGCTAACCCACCCCCCTTTCCCTCCCCCAGACGCTCTGCCACCCCCTCATCCCCGTCTCCCGTATCGGCACCCCCCACCCCAATGCCCTCCACCTCATGGCGCGCCCCGACCTCCTCTACGCCTACACCAAACTGCACCTCTGGTCCCTGACCCAATACCGCCGCATCCTCTACCTCGACGCCGACGTGCTCGCCCTCCGCAGTCCCGAACCCCTCTTCGACCTCCCCCACACCTTCGCCGCCGCCCCCGACGTCGGCTGGCCCGACATCTTCAACACAGGCGTCATGCTGCTCACGCCCGACGCCGGCGTGCACCGCGCGCTGCGCACGCTCGCCGCTTCGGGAGACAGCTTCGACGGCGCCGATCAGGGGCTGCTGAACCAGTACTATGAGGGCAAGGGCTGGGGGCGGCTGAGTTTCGGCTGGAATTGTACGCCCAGTGCTGGGTATCAGTATGAGCCGGCGTATATGTATTTCAAGCAGAGTGTGGGGCTGGTGCATTTTATTGGGCGGGAGAAGCCTTGGACTAGGGGGAGGGAGGGGTTGGGGGAGACCGGTGGGGCGTATCGGGAGCTGTTGGGGCGGTGGTGGGCGGTGTTTGAGCGGTATTATGGGGAGGGGGTGGAGGCGCGTGAAGTGGTTAGGGCGGTGAGGAGGGGGGTGAGGGGTGTGGTTGTGGGAGGGGTGAGAGGTCAAGAGGTGCCGGCTGAGGCGTTGGTGACGACGACGGAGGCACCCTTCACGGAGCCGGGGGAGAGGGCGGAGAATCTGCAGCAGGGGGTCGTCGAACCGCCGTCGACGGTCGATGTGCGGAGGTTTTCGGCGCCTCATGTTGAGTGGGACGCGACGCGGTAAGATGCAAAGATCTGAATGGGCTTGAGTAGCACTAACGCGTCGACAGAGCAGCACCACCCCCCTCCTCCAAACCTGAAGCCGCCAACCTCCAATCCACCACCTACACTTTTAGCACGAACCCGCAGCCTTTCCGCCCGCCCCCATCCACCACACCCTCCACTACCCCTAAACCCCCCTCCATCTTCCCCTGGGAATCCCGCCCCAACAAACCCACCCGCCGCTTCATCGAAGACGAGCTCCCTCCCGCTCCAAAACCGGCACCCGCACCTGTCCTTGCCCCTTCACCTCTCGAAGACGAACTCGCTGTGCAGTCTTCCTCCCCACCCGCCGAAGAAGGAAGTCTCACGTCCCCCACGACCCCGACGATACGCTTAAACGACCACCACGATTTCCAGCAACCGCAGTCGCAACCGCCGAACCCGCCCTGGCCCGCCATCGGTGCCGCCGGCCGCAACGCCTGGGACGACGTACGAGGTATAGAATCCTACGTGCGCGCACTAAGCGACGCACAGCAACAGCGGTCCCACTCCCGCAACCAGAGCAACACCTCCTCGATCGCTCCCATGAGTCGCCCCTCCTCTTCCTTCGGCCCCGCCGCAGGCGGGCCAACCACGCAGGCGCGAAACGGCTCCGAGCAGCAGCACGTCTTCACCGCGGCCAACGCCCCTGAATCCGCACAACTCGTCGACGCCGTGCGCGCGCGCCGCGAAAGCCTCCGCCTGACCGACTTTCCTTCAGCGACCGAGCGGCCCAGCCTTCCCGTCACGCCGGCCCCAATCCGCCGCGGCGTCTTCTGGGGCCGCGGCACCAAAGAAGGTCCCGAAACCGCCGACGAAAGCGACGACGACGCCGAACCCGAGGCCGAAGCCGATCCCGCCGCACACGCGCAGCCTCACCCCCGTCAAGGCAGCGCACTCGTCCCCGTGCCCGCGGCCGGCGTGCCGGAGCAGGCGGACTGGGACCCGAATGCGCAGCTGGAGCAGCTGAGGAGGAATTCGCTGCTCTCGCCTACGGGGGAGCTGCCTTCGCCTACCGAGGGGCGGGAGCTGTCGAAGCGTGCGTTGCCTGCGACGGCGTCGAGGACGGCGGGTGCGGGGATGTTGGGGCGGAGAATGGGGGGGGATGGGGTGGGGGAGGAGAGAGAGGAGGGGCAGGGTGAGGGTGAGGGGGACGGTGAGGGGGAAAGGGAGGGGGCGGTGGGGGATGCGGGAAGAGTGGTCTCGCCAACGGGAGGCGAGGGTGAGCCGCTGGCTTCGCCGCTGCCGGGGGAGAGCTCTGCGGCGCCTCTCGAGGCCGCCAGGGTGGATGCGACGTGAAACTCCCAACCAACCAGCCCATGAAGACGACAGGGGAAAGCGAGAATGCGACCACGAGTTGGCGATGAAGGCGACGAAGATTTTGACATCTTCTTTTTCGGCATTATATCATATCAGATCCATGAGCGGGACTTTTTGGCTAATTCATAAAACGACATACGACAGTGGATGGATAAGTGGGTGGGTGGGTGCATATAGTCTGGGGCAATCTTGAGGCACATGATCGCTTGCCACTGCACAGATGAGATGAGATGATATGAAAAGGCGGCAAAAACTGCATGAGGCCGTTGATCGTTCTACCATCTGACGGGAAAAGGCAACCCCGGATAACCGACCAACGCCATCTTCATCCCCACGCCCCCTCTCTCCCAACCCCCCCGAAAATCACCTCACTCCCCCCTTCCCTCCCCTCCTTCCACCCCTCCCCCCTCCCCCTCCCCCACACGCACAAGCCGACTCCACCCCGCCACTCTCCCCGCCAACTCCCCCAGACTCCCCGTCCCCATAATCTCCAACACAGGAACATCCGCCTTCACGGTCCGCGCCAAAAACGTCCGGAACTCCATCGCCACCAAGCTATCAACCCCATTCGCACTCACACTCTTATCAACACTAATCTCGTCCTCGGGGATCGAGAGCAGGGAGGCGAGTTTGGCGCGCATGGCGGACAGGGTAATGGCGGTTGCGGCGGCGAGGTCCGGGGCGTGGGTCAGGAGGGCGGTGGTGTCGGGGCCCGTGGGCGAGGCGTCTGGGTTGCTGGGTTGCGCGGCGAGCGCGCGGAGGTGCGTGAAGAGCGGGTAGCTCATGTAGGTTGGCGCGGGCGCGGCGCGTGCGCGGTAGGTTTCCATTGTCGTGAGGCCCGAGACGAGCTGGGCCGGCGGGCCGGCCGGGGATGCCGAGTCGGCGGCAGTGGGTGTGGGTGTGAGCAGGTATTCCAGCAGCGCGTGGATCTCCTCCTCGCGGATCGTCTCCAGCAGCGTTCCGAGCGACTTGTTGACAGCGATGCGCGCGCGGTTCTCGGCCACGTAGCCGACGCTGAGAACGGTTCCGACGTCGAGGGTGGAGGCTGCGAGGCCGAGACTGCGGCGGTGGTGCGCGAGGGCGTCTTGGTATGTGTTGCCTGCGGCGTAGTTGGCTTGGGCGCGGTTGCCGAGGATGCCGGTGGCGGACGAGAGCATGAGGAAGTGGTCGAGGTCGCGAGGGAGAAGGTCGTGGAGGTTGCGGGAGCCTTGGACTTTGGGGTGGGTGGCGAGGGTGAAGGTCGTGTGCGACATGTTTTCGAACATGGTGTCCTGGGGGGGAGGTTAGTATGGATGGGGTGAGGTTTTCTTCGGGGGCCGAAAGGGGGAGACTTACTTCCAGCTTCATGGCGCCTTGGATGACGCCCTTGATCGGCGGCATCGTCGCCTTGCATTTTTCAATCACGTTCTGCAGCGTCGCGCGGTCGCCGACGTCGCACTTGAAGATGTCGATCGTCGCTCCCTGCTCCTCCAGGTCCGTCATCATCTGCCTAACAGGCTCGGTGAGATTGCCGCTGCTGGACAGGAAGACAAAATGCCTCGCCCCATGCGCCGTCATGAAACGCGCGATACTGCGTCCCAGCCCCCCGAGCCCACCACTGAGCACATACGTCGCGTCCGACTTGAACTCATGCGGTTTCGGTTTCGTTGGCACGACGGGCACGATGTCGTCCGGATGCGGCACCAGCACCATTTTCCCCACGCCTTTGCCCGACTGCAGCGTCTGGAAGGCCTCGAGCGTGCGCGCCATGCTCATGACTTTGGTGGGCGCGGCGGGTTTCGCGATGCCCGCGGTCCACAGCGCGATGGCGTCGCCGACCAGCTCGCGTAGGAGCAGCGGTTTGCGGTGCATCATGGTCACAAGGTCGACCGAGGTCATGGTGACGTTAGTGAGGAAGGGCGAAAGGTCGAGGCGGCCGTATTTCTGCGCGTCTTGCTTGCCGATTTCGACGAAGCGGCCGAAGGGGGCGATGAGGCTCCAGGAGCGGCGGAGGGCCTGGGGGTTGATGAGTCAGTAACTGGGGAGTAAGGGAAACGGGACGGGTGGTGATGCGTACTTCGCCTGACAGCGAGTTCAGGACGACGTCTACGCCCTGGTCGTTGGTCATTCTCATCACGCCCTGGACAAAGGTGAGGTCGCGGCTGCTGAAGATGTGGTCTTCCGGAATGCCGAACTCGTCGACGAGCAGCTATGAAGAGTCAGTATCATCCATGTTTGCGTTAGATCTCGAAATCACTCACCTGTCGCTTCTCCGGACTCGAAACAGTCGCAAAGACTTCTGCACCAACATACTTTGCATAGTTGATAGCAGCCTGACCAATCCCACCAGCAGCCGCATGAATGAGGATCTTCTCTCCCTTCGCCAACCTCCCAGCATTGCGCAAGCCATACAGCACCGTCGCCCACACCACAGGCAAACTAGCCGCAATCTCGAAGCTCAAGTCCTCCGGAATGGGCACCACAGCTGACTGGTCCACGCGGCCAAAAGTGTGGAAGCAGCCCACATCCTCGAGCCCGCAGATATAGGTGATGCGGTCGCCCACCTTGACGTCCGTCACTTTGGCCCCGACGCGGGAGATGAAGCCTGAGGCCTCGCAGCCCAGGCTGTAGGACATTGCCTCGCCCATAGCTACCATGAGGTCGCGGAAGTTGAGGCCGACGGCTTTGTGGTCGATTTCGACCTGCGTCTCGCCTAGGGACTGCTCGTAGATAGGGTCCGTGACCCACTCGAGCTTGTCGAGCATACCCGGTGCGGAAGAAGCGAGCTTGACAGGCCGCCCGGCGTCTTTCAGCGGCATCATGACGGGCTGGAGTTTCTGAAACTTGGAGGTGAGGAAGTTGTCGCCGCTAGTGCCGGTGTAGAGGCGCGCGGTGGAGAAACTGCCGTCTTGCAGTCTGTACTCTCCCTGGTACTTTGCGACGGGGAAGGCGCTGGAGAACTGCTGCTTGCACAGCTTGGTGATGGATTCGATCAGAGTGGTGGTGGCAGGCTGAGGCTGGGCGACAGACAGTGTGACCATGTTTGCTTCGTCCAGGTCGCGCTCCCAGCGGATGGTGCGGAACATGCCCAGCACCATGCCGAACTCGGGCGTCTTCACCATGTCGCCCGTTACCCACATCACGCCTTTGCTGAGGGTGAGCATCTTCCGCATGCCCTCGTACTCTACCTCTGAGATTTCGGCGAGGATCGACCGCTCCAATTCCGCGAGGGAGATGCAGAGGCATTTGCTGAGATCCGCGTCTTTGAGCTGAGAGAAGTCGACGACTTTCACGCTCGGAATGCGGACCTTTTCTTCGAGATGGCTCTTGAAGCTAGAAACGAGCTCACTGCTACTCTGAGCGGCCGATGCGGTTACGATAGCCACTTCTTGCCAACCGAATGTGTTCTCCGCACCGGGCTCCACGGCCTGCGAGATCATCAGACTCTGAGTGTGAATGTCGGGTTGCTGGCTGTCTTTCAAGTTAAGCTCGACACCGCTGAAGTCGGCCGACTTGAGATGCGTCTCCCACTGCTCAGGCGTGATGAAGGGGCTCAGCTTGCGCGCGGGCTCCTTGCCCATCCACCATCCAGGGAGCTGCCCGAAGGCAATGGCGGACCAGAAGTAGTCCTGGCGAATCCCCTCCTGCAGCAGCAGGCGGCCGCCGGGCTTGAGGACCTTGCGCAGATTCGAGAGTGTTCTGTGCAGATCAGAGGTCGCGTGGATCACGTTTTGAGCAATGACGAAGTCGTAGGCGCCGACGCGGTGACCCTGGTCTTCGGGGTCTTTGTCCGCGTCGAAGACCTTGTACTCCATGATGTCCTGATGGGCCTTGAACTTGTCCTTGGCCTTGTCAAAAAAGGCCGAAGAGATGTCGGTGTAGGTGTAATGGCTGACGCTCCACTGCTTGCCCGCGTCATCCTCCGTCGTCGGGGCGAGGTTATCGAGCGCGACTTTGGTGGAGCTACCGACGCCTGCCCCGACCTCGAGGATCTCTAGGTTCGTGTCGTTCTCGGCAACGGTGCTGTACAGCGCTTCTTGCAGGGCTGGTAGGTCGTTCAAGTGTGCGAGGTCGGCGTAGACGTGGTCTAGGATGTCGTCTTTGCCGAACATCAGATCCAGGGCATCACCCTCCTTTCTGAGGAACGGGACGATATTGTTGCCCATGCGAAGGCAGAGCCTGCCGTCCGCGTTGTGGTTGTCGGCCCATTCGTAGAGTTCGGCCTTGAGGGCAGCATCGTGCTTGTACTTGTCAAACTGGGCTTTGGGGAGCATTGCAAGTTTGTCTTCGTTGATCCACGCCTGCAATTGCTGCATCCAGTCGAAGTAGCGGATGAGATGGCCATCCGCCTGCTCGGGCAGCTTGTGGTCCAGCTCGTCCAAAGCATCGGTCACCAGGAGCATGGCGGTCAATTGCAGCTTGGTAGTCGCCTCGAGCTCCTCCGAATGATCTTTCTCTACGACACCCGCAGCTTTGCCAAGCTGCTCGGAGCTCGTCATATCCATGTATGGCACCCACTTCATTTCATGGCACAACTTGCGCGTCGAGGTTGAGCTATCGCCCGTGGAGTCAAGAGGAGTTGCACGAATGCCCTTGATCGAAATGCGCGGCTCACGGGTAGGTCCGTCCCACGCGGTGATATGGCTCTGGTACTTGTCGTAGGCGATCTGCTCGGTGATGCCCGAGACGCGGTACTGATGGCCAGGCTCGGCATTCAGGTTGGACGCTATCCAGACCTCCTTTATGAACGTCGGAACCATGGGAACGTCCAAGCTAGTCTTGTTCATTGAGTCCATCATTGCAGCAAGGGCAAAGTGCATCATGCTGTCCATGGTCGCCGGATGCATGAGGTGAGGCGACAGATGTTTCTTCGGCATGCTCTCCGCGATCTCGGGGCAGCTCACGGTACCCAAAACCTGCCCGATGTTCTGAGGGGTCCCGGTCATGGCCGTGACATTCCTGAAAAGCGGCCCGAACTGCAGCCCGGTCGTCTGCAAGTTATCGTAGGCGCGGTCAATGTCGAGCGGCGATGTGCAGCGACCCTCGCACTCCGCCAGCTTCGCCTCCCATGCCTTTGTCTCTTCTTCGCCCTCGCGACCTTGGTCAATCGGACCGGGTGCATTTTCGTGCTCCATCGCAATGTATCCTGTGCAATGCTCTATCCAGTCGTCACCACTCGGGTTGTAAGACGAAATGAGAAACTTCCGCCAGAGCGAGGAAGGATCAACGCTCGACTCGTCGAATCGATTGAGTGACAGCTGCACCTCAACGCCGTCTTTGTTGTCGGGAATGATGAGCGCCCTCTTCAAACTGATGTCTTTGAGTCTGAAACCCGTGATGGAAGCTTTCGGATCCAGCAGCTGGCGTGAAGCCTCGATGGCTGCAATGAGATAGGCAACCCCGGGAAGGACAAAGGAGTTTGTCACTGCGTGGTCGCGCAACCACGGCTGCTCCGAGAGACGGAGAATGTTCCTCCATCTCGGAGCTTCCGCGTTCCAGTCGGGCACGGGAGCTCCAAAAAGGTCGTGCTTGGCGTGTTTACGAAGGCGGTAGTTCTTGCTCAATCTACTCTCGAACCAGAACTTGTTCGAGTGGTTGAAGGCGTAACCAGGCAGATCGACGAGCAGCTTAGGCGCGACCACCTCGGAGCCAGGAAGCTTTGAGCTTTGGTTAACGGCTTGGATGTCAACAGGATAGCCTCTGCTGAACAGATGGCCAGCGGTGCTGAGAATGGTCTGAACACCAGGTGCAGAGCGGTTTAAGACGGAGAGACTCGTCACGCCCGCGCCCTCAGCGGAAGCGGAGAGGTTGTCTTTGATCGCACTCTGCAGCGCGCCATGGGGACCGATCTCAATGAGCACATCGGTAAATATGTTGCCAGCGCTCGTGTCTGTTCGGAGAGATGCCTGACCCTTTTCGGTGCGGGTGAAGCATGTGCCTGAGATGCCCTCTGAGAATCTGACCGGGTTAATGAGGTTCTCCACCCAGTAATCGGCACCAAGGACTTCCGAGTCGACCAGCTTGCCAGTGACGGTCGAGAACATATGACATGTCCCTAATGGGCGATCTTCAGGCGCAGGAAGCTCGCCAAGCAAATTGAGGTATTCACTTGCAATTTCCTTCATGTGAGAAGAATGGTAGGCGTTGTTGACGTTGAGTTTGCGCGCAAAGATGCCGTCTTGATCCAGAGCGTTTCGTAGAGCATCGATCTTCGCCTCGTCGCCAGAAACGGTGCAGTTCTTGGGACTGTTGATGCAGGCGACCACCAACGCTCCAGAAATCTCCTCATCGATACGCTCAACGTATGGTTGCACCGCATCCTTGGCCAGTCCGACCGCCAACATTGAACCCTTGGATTTGGTCGCCTGGTTGGAAACCAGACCTCTCATGTAGGAGGCTTTGAAAGCGCCCTCTTTGCTGAGCTTGCCTGCGCAGTAGGCAGCTGCTATCTCACCGGAGCTGTGCCCAGTCACTCTCGACGGGCGAATGCCAAAGGATCGGAGAAGATCCACAACACCCACCTGGATGGCGGTACACGCAGGTTGCGCTATGTAGGCCTTGTGGACATTCGTATCTTCCTTTCCCCGGGCAAGCTCTTCGAGTAGAGACCATTCCGAACCCATCGACTTGAAGGCAGATGACGCGGCAGCGATGCCATCTCGGAAGACTGGATAGCAGAGAAGCTCTCTCGCCATTCCGAACCATTGCGCACCTTGGCCCGTGAATACGAAGCCGATCTGCGTGGAGCCGCGAGCACGAATAGCTTTTGGTAGCGGGCCCTTCATCACATCTCGGAGCTCAGGGTGGCTCTTCGCAAGCGCATAGCTCCTCCAGGGAAAGCGGGATCGTTGTGCTATGGTGTGAGCGTAGTCTTGGACGAACCTGGCCTCCTCGACGCTGTGCAGAGGCTCCATGGTTTCCAAGAACTCCGCGTGCGTTTTGGTTATACGAGAAATCCCCTCCTCGTCGAAGGTGGATAGGGGAATGAGTTTCGGAGCGGGCTCGATGGGGGCGAAGGGGCTCCACTCATCGCCTATGCTGTCAGCATCGCCATTGGTGTGTCCGTTGGTGAGATCGCCATTCGCCGCAACGCCGTTGGTCGTGCCGTTCACGTTAGTGGCTCCTTCGTCTTTGGTTTCTAGATGATCTTCCTCAAAAGTCTGATCCCACTTCGATACCAGCTGGGCAATTTCTTCTTCTTTGGGAACGTTAGGCCTGGTGTGGTGAGGAGCATGTAGCCCGCGATCTTGAAGATAGTAGTAGGCATCATCCATGATGACGTGGCCATTAGTGCCACCAACTCCGAAAGAGTTGACGGAAACGCGGCGCAGTCCCTCCGTCGGCCAAGGCAAAGCCTTCTGAGGGAAGTGCAGATTCCATTTCTTTGCCGCAATCTTGGAGTTGGCTTTCTCGAAAGTTGCGTTCGGTGGTATGATACCATTCTCAAGGACCAAGACTGCTTTGATAACACCGGCAATACCGGCGGCGCCTTCCAAATGCCCAAGAGCCGCCTTCATGGCGCCAACGTAGAGGGGCTTGTCCTTCTTGCGGGAGGAAAATCCTCGTGCGATACCGTTCGCTTCGATGGGGTCGCCAGCGCTGGTTCCAGTACCGTGGGACTCCAGCATCATCGTCTGATCGAAGTCCAGTTTCGCAGAAGCGTACGTTCTCTTGATGAGAGCGTCTTGTGCGCCTGAGTCTGGGAGCGTGAGACCAGGGGTGCGACCATCCTGATTGACACTTGATCCGCGGATGACTGAGCGGATAGTGTCGCCATCTCTGATGGCGTCCCGGAGCCGCTTTACCACGACACTGCCGACGCCTTCGCCGCGGGCGTAACCATCTGCCCTATGGTCGAAGGTGAAGCATTTACCCTTTTGACCCAAGAAGCCCTGGTAAGACATCGAACTCAAGTCGCCCTGCGAAACAGTCAGTGATCTTGATGAATGTTGAAATCTGAACACAATTAGAACCCACCGGGTAGTTGATGACCGTGACACCGTTGATGATGGCCATGTCGCTGTCGCCAGTCTTCAGACTCTGAGCGCCCAGATGCAGGGCGACCATCGAAGAAGAGCACGCTGTGTCCAAAGTTGCACTGGGACCCTTGAGATCGAAAAACCAGGACACACGATTGCTCAGCATGGAGTTGGTGAGGCCGGTTGCTTTGTATCGCTGACTCGCCTCGGTGTCCGCGTTGAGAATGGCTGCGTGGTCGTGGTTGAAGCCAGAAACAAACACGGACGTATTTGACGCTGCTACCTTGTCAATGGGCAGCCCAGCGTTTTCGAGAGCAAGGTAGACGTTCTCCAGAACCAGTCTCTGCTGGGGATCCATGACGACCGCTTCGCCCTTGGTGATGCTGAAAAAGGGCGCGTCAAAGTACGCGGGGTCTTCGCGGAGGAAATGAGCATTCTGCACAGCGTGAGTCCCTCCATGCTCTGGGTCTGGGTGATAATGACCGGGGCCAATGCGGTCCTCAGGAAAGGGAGTGGCGGCATTTCTGCCTTGCACCAGGAATTTCCAGAGCGATTCGGTGCTGTCTGATTCTTGAGGGAACCTGGTGGCCAGTCCAATGATGGCCAGTGGCTCTGATCCGTCTTCGGGGTGGCCGTTAGCCATGTTGCCGTCCTGCGACATCGTGACCTGCTGGGCAGGGTGAAGCAGAGAGGTGAACAGAAGGGTTCAAGAAACGTCTGGCTCCCTATGTTTCTGCTCATTCACATTGATCCTTCCCGAGAATGCGGCTCCACTATTGTAACAATTACTCGGCAGAGGGGTGGAGCACACTCGGGATCCTGCCACTGGCTTACCTACCGTCACAATTGGCAAGACTTGTCGGCCGCTGAAGCCGTGGCTGCTGACTAGCACGGAGTCTGTGGGAGAGAACGCACGCCAGATTCGTTTAGCCGTACACTTGGAAGATGCCAACGGAATCACGAGCTGAAAGCGTGTCCAACAAAGGCCTCGTCCCGTTTCCAAGGGGAGTAGCCACCAACGGCAGGCCAACCAACGCTTCGTGGCCAGTAGGATTGCAGTCCTCGGTAGCTAACGGGACGCCAAACGTGCGCCTGCTCGCGAGACTACTGCCGACACCTACGCACAGGGTGTCCAGCACCATGGTGCGGGGGAATTGGCCGGCGCAGAATCGCACATGGCCGGTGAACGCTGGTACGCCTGTTCGGTGCCGTTGGGAACTCCGATAGGCTCGACCGAGGCCGATAGCGCACAGTGATCATCCCCACCAGCAGCTACAGCTGGAAGGGGTGTTGACAGAGGCGACGGTTAAATCAGCTGTCGCCCTTGTCTCGTGGCGGGCAGCCAGATGGCCGGCTCGCCTACCATCCAGCATCATAGCGCCAATATCGCTCTGAAGTCGGGCAATGCTAGCATGCTGAAGGATCCGGACTCGCTAGATTCGGAAGTACGAAAGTGATGTGGTGAAGTGGACGGGAGAGGTTGCTGGACGTGGGGAGCTTGGCTGATCGACCGTCTCAAATCGAGGCCCTCACGTGGGGTGCCAAGGCGCATCATATTCATGTAAAACTCCACCCCCCTAGCGCAGTATCGGTTATACCACCAATCAGCAGCCGAACGGTCTTTCACCAACACCCGACTGAGCCGACCACACGTCCGCGACATTCCTCTCCATCCTCCCCACCAACCCACCTCCAACAACACCGGGTTGGGGGTCGCACTGTACGCTAATGTAACCTCCACGCACCAACAAGGTCGGAGAAGCTGGGCCCTCTCCGCCAACTCGCCCACGCTGGACACGTATCGCCAGCAACCTCGTCATCGCCCAGCTGAAGGATTTGAGTCTCGTTGGCGTCCATGGGAGACCCGAAAACCTTGCCAGCCGCGGGAGCCTCCGGCATGTGGAGGGTGGCAGCACCATGTGCAGCTTCGGCGCCCTCAGAGGTGACTCCCCGCATGGTGGCGGTGAGGGCTGACGGTCTTGCGATACGAGTGTCCGTCAAATTTATTGCGATCGATTAACTTGGGCAGGACTGTGTTTCTCCCGCGCCCAGAGGCTGACGGACCTCAAAGACCACGATGACCTATTGCCAACGATGGCCGACCTACAGACTCTGCCCTTCTTCTGCCACCTCACGGATCAATTGTGCAATCTTCTTCATCTCCACCCTGCCCCGAGGGAAATCATGTCCATTCGCATGGTGGAACTCCTTCGCCTGCTCTTGATCGCACAGTTTGAGCAAATGAAGTCCATGGTGTGGATCCTTCTCATCCTCCTCCGTACTGCGAATGTGCAGCGTCGGTATATCGATCCCTGGGGGGTCATCCTCCCCCCTTTCCCACCTACACAACCCATGCGTCCCGTCAGTGAGGAAGCTTGTCCCATCTTTGAGCTTCCTCCCACGCAGCACCTCCAGTAGAGCCAAAAGTTTCGCATGGTCCGCCTGGTCCTCTTCGCTCACGCCGTCTTTGTGTCTGAGCGCGCTGGGGCGTAGGAACATGTCCTCGGCCTGCTGCGTCAAGGGCTTGATGTCGACTTCTTCGTCGCTGACATCTGCGTCATTCACCTTGAAGCAGTGCAGTGGTGAGGCGCCATTGATGAAGACGGCGAAGCGGAAAGGGCGGTCGATCGCGAAAGGATCGCGGTGTGATTGCCGCAACAGTAGCTCCGCGGCTAACGCAGCGCCGCCAGAGTACGACAGCACTCCGTCAAATGGGCCCTCGGTCTCTAGAATTTTCTCGAGCTCTTCTTGCGTTTGGAGAATCGAGAGAGGGTCGAAGGGGTTGTAGTAAGTGTACAGCGGCAGCTTCGAAAAGGAAGAGGTGTAAAGACTCCAATTGCCTGCGACATCGCCGGTCAGAATCTCGCTCGGGCCATCATTCGAGGGAATAAATCGGCGTACCTTCAGTGTGCCTCACCGTCCCTTGAATGAAGGTCCACTCGAAGTCGTCAAGCTCGGAGCGGAAAGCCGCGGTCTGAGCCTGGAAGATCTGACAGTATCTATCAGTCTCAAGGCGACAGGAAACCTCATCATCGCTGCCCTTCGTACTTCATTGTTGGAGCCTCGCCCATGTAGGCAGAGAACTTTCATCGTGGCTCACATCTCGCAGAACCGAAGCAAAGCAAGACAGTCGCACGTACGTGAGCAAGAACGTCTGGTGTCACTGATCCTTCGGCTCCACGTTCCCAAAGAACGGCAGCCAAATCTTCTCAGCCCCACGGAGTACGAGGGCTCGAGGAGGGGTCGGTCGCATGGTGGGGTCTGGGGCGTGCGAAGGATGAGGTGGGGGAGGACGACGCTAAGGTATTGCGCTACTGCAACGTAGGGAGCAGATAGTGGCTCGGGCTGCGCGGTGAAAGAGTATTTCCCGACATCATCACTGGCGTCCGGACTCGTGTAGCGCGCGTCCAAGGTGTACCAACGGCATATGCTACTACGGACCGCAGTAGCTTGCGAGTTTGCGCTGTCGAAGTTCCAACAACGTTAGATTGGAGCAGCAGCCACGGAGCGTCTGAGACTCGGAGAGCCACTTCCGCGTTGGTTGGTCCCCTTCTCTTTCATCGACAAACTTTACGAGCTGGGCAGAAACCCTCAGGCAACGGGGAGGCTGTAACGCTCGAACATCGGCAAGCTTATGGCATCTTGACCTCTTCGATGGCGTCATTAAGAATCTCGAAACCCCATCCAGATGCGCCCGTCTATCTCTCCGTTCTGATGTAGAAGGACAAGAGGTCGGGGGGGCAAGAGACAAGCTTGGGTGGCCGAATTGTGTCTGGAGAATATGTCGTATGGCCTAGCGGTTCAAAGGTTATAGAAATGTCAAGACGTGCTGGCGAGTCTCCTACAGACCATCCGTCGTGGGGACGAGCTCTGACTGAGTGACTCCCTCTCGTTTCACTCCAGCTCCTAAAGGTGGCTGGGCGCGTCTGATTGGGTTCTAAGGGATTCCCTCAGCGTACCACTCGAGCCCGCTAGCTTATTTTCCAACACAGGTATATGCTCTGCCCTCCCACGGCCTCAGTCTCTGCAGCTTCTCCTTGCTCTCTGGAGCCGGCTCTGCGCTTGCCATCAACAGATGCAAGCTCTCAGAATCGATCGAGTCAGGAACGAAGACATTCTCCTCGTCGGCCGAGAAGTTCAGCACCACGAGAACCTTCTCGGGGCCTTCTGGGCTCGACTTGAGAAACGAAAACGTCTTCTTGTTGTCGCGATCCAACAGCTGGAAATCCCCGAAGACTAGTGCTTGTGAGTGCTGCTTCCGCGTGCTCAGCACCTGTTTCCAGAACTCGAGTATGCTGCCGGGCTTGCCTGCCTGCGCCTCAACATTAACCCAGCCGTAATTGTCGCTGTGGCGGATCCAAGGCTCCGAGGTGCTGAAGCCAACGTTTGCCCCGCCGTTCCATTGCACAGGCGTTCTCGCATTGTCGCGTCCGAACCGCCTTCCTGCCTCCAGCCCTCTCTCGTACATAGCGTCGTCTCCGGGATGGTCTCTTTCGAGCTCACTCAGGTATTTCAAAAAGGCCTCGTCGCGAAAGTCTTTGGCTTTCCAGTCGCCGGACACACCCGTCATGCCGATCTCTTGGCCTTGGTAGATGAACAGCGTGCCTGACAGGCAAGTCAGGAAGAGCGCCAGCATCTTTGCTGCGGCTTCGTGATACTCGCCCTCGCCTGGGCCAAACCTGCCCACACTCCTCGCATGGTCGTGATTCTCCAGAAACGCGGTCGACCAAGCCTCTCTGTGCTGGGACAGCAGAGCCTGTGGCTTCAACATCGCATCCTTGAAGAGCGGCAACGCCGCCGGCTTGAAGTCATGCAGCGGTAATCCCCATTGATTCCCAGCCATACAGAAGTCGAAGTCAAACACCATATCAAGCTCATTGCGGCCGGACGAGACATACTTCAACACCTCCTCTCGTGGAGTTGCCGGCGTCTCGCCGATAAGCACCACTTCACCACCGTACTTCTCAACAATCTTGCGCCGCAGCTCCGCCAACCACTCGTGCACCTCCGGCGCATTCATCACGTGCTGCATCTCCATCGGCTGCCACTGCTCCCCCGGGATGAGCGTCCTCGCATCCGGGAACGTCGGGTCTTTCCAGTAGAAATTCACAACATCCATGCGAAACCCAGCCACGCCCCTCTGCAGCCAAAAATCCACCGCGCTCTCCCACACCCCCTTCCTTACCGCATCATGGTTCCAATGCAAGTCCGGCTGCTCCGGCAAGCCCAAATGCAAGTAGTACTGCTCGCGCTCGGGGGCCCACGTCCAGACGCTCCCGCCGAACGCCGCGCGCCAGTTACTCGGCTCGTGCAGCTTGCCGTCGGCGCCCACCTTGCCGTCGCGCCAGATGTACCAGTCGCTGAACTCGTTGTCGCGCGACTTGCGACTCTCGCGGAACCAGTGATGTTCGTGGCTCGTGTGGTTGCAGACCAAATCCATCACGACGCGCATGCCGCGCTCGTTGGCCTCGGCGATCAGGCGCTCCATGTCCTGCAGCGTGCCGTACTTGGGCCAGATGTTCTCGTAGTCGGCGACGTCGTAGCCCATGTCGTGTTGCGGCGAGTCGTAGACGGGCGACAACCAGATGAAGTCGACGCCGAGGGAGGCGAGGTGGTCCAGCGTTGAAAGCGCGCCTGGAAGGTCGCCGACGCCGTCGCCGTTGGAGTCCTTGTAGCTCGCGGGCCAGATCTGGTAGCCAGTGGCGTGTTTCCACCATTTTGGTTGCGTGGCCATGGCGACAAGTTTGCTGCTGGTGGTTCTTTTGAGGCGTCAAAGGGGCCGGAGCGATGGTCGTTCGAGGTGCAGTTCACTTTTTGTGCGGATGCAAGCTTGCGGCACCTCGAACCCTCCACACCCGAGCTGTGGGCCCGACGCCTAGACATGTCATCATTTGGCTGTTTGACAGCTCTCCCGTAGGAGGTCGTCGCTGGCATGCGGGGAGTCGGACCGATAAATATCAGAGCAGTGCTGATTGTGCTAGGCATTCGAGACTCGTTGTGCGCGACAAGAGACTGCCCGGAAGTGATGGTGTAACCCATCCATTGATCCCTCCTTTCCTACCTCCATGACCGTATCTCTCCCGCTACAGGCCAGCGGTACGTCAAGCCAGACTTACCGCATTACCCACTGAGCGACTCCATCTTGGGAGAAATTGGAAAATGAAGGGCACGGAGAGCGTACTGCGAGGTTACCTCGCGATCGAAACGTAGTGTTTCCATCATCAGGGTGCTTCATCAATATTCTCCTTCTCTGCATGAGGACGCAGAAAAGTGCAAAGACACAAGGATGAGAGGGACCACCAAGTACACTTGGTTTGAGGTCCTCAATTGTTTTGGTCCGCGAAATAGGATCATTGTCTCCGGACGAACATCACCGACGCCCTCTTTAGGCTGATTGGGCTTAGAGCATCTCGAGGATCGTAGACGAAGATCCCTTGACGGATTGACAAGCGTGTTCTGCCGATTTTCCGCACGACCGCAAGATACAGGTTGACTCGAAGAGCTCAAGCAATGCTTCCGGTCCCGAAAATGCTGTCTTGTGCTAGGGCAGGGGACCACCTTCACCGTCGATGGAACTGCGAGGCTGTACGGGCGTGGCCCTTCTACACGCGAATTCACCTCGCAAACCCTCAGTTCCGAGGTGACCCAAATCTTTGTCCGACTGAGGAACGATCCACCTCGGTCGCATTTTGGCAAGTCGATGTGGCCGGTGAACACGAGCTGAATGCAGCAGCAGCAGCAGCACGTAGCAAGTTGCCCGTCCAGACTGCGCTTCCGCGGCTCCGCCCAGTCGAGCTTCGGCGTCGCGGTGAATGAAGCTAGCGATAGCCTCGCATGGAAAAATGTTGGAACTAAGTAAAACTGACTACTGGCGTGGGCAGAAGTCAGCGTTGCATCGAACCAAGGATGGTGCTGGTGGAGCGGACGGGAAGAGCAACAAGCAACGTGGGGAGGTGAAGTGGAGGAGACGCGGTCCGAGAAGCGGAGGCGGGGGGACGTGCGTTATCGGCATGTAAGACATTACCTTCAGCTTTACGAGCCCGCCGTGTTTTATATATCTTTTATACCCCTACTTCATCAGACCTCAATCCTTCGTCCCTCCACACTTTCTTGCAGACCATGTGCATGCTGCATACCCGAGTGGAGGGTGACGCGGATGAGCGACTTTTTCATGTTCGCAATACGTTGACTTGAGGCAACGTGGCCGCTATGTCGTTGATGCTACGCCCACGACAGGCGCACCACGACACGGCATGCCCGGCTTGCGGAGTATCGAGCTCGTATTGCTGCAGGCTCTCGAGGCTGTAAGGCAGAGCCGAGGGCTACCAAGATGACGGGTTGAGTCTCGTGATGGTAGCCTGTAGGCTGATACAGCGTGTAAGGTACCCGTGAGGCTGCAAAGCTTGCCGTTGGACTGGCGCGACAGACTCAGTGCTGTTTCGATGTGGCGATCAAGTTCCTCAAGCAGTCAACTGAGTACTCATATATCAAAGTTCCCTCCAATTGGGCGTTGAGGGATTCTTGGGATGAGAGGCGTCACGAAGACTGTATCTCCGCCGTTGCCCATTCATCGCTGTCAACATTGAATGCCATCGCAAGCACCTACGAACGTTGTCGTTGTCGTGGTTTTACGAGAAGCCGATGCAAGCAGAGCAGACCTTGATGAACACTTACATTTGAAGGTTGGGAACCCTGGGATTGATATGTTGGAACGTGTGGATGCCCACTGCGACCTCGTCGGCATTGATGTCGGCAGATAGACCGCCGCAGGGACATCACGGGGCCCTCGAGAGGCAGACCCGCCTGGTGTCTGCCCGCCGATCGGTTGAGACCCAGACATCTGGTTCCAACATCGAAGAATTCAGACGGCTATCTGCGTGTGGCTTTAGTTTGTCGTGCCCACAGCTCTTTCGCAAGAAGATCCTGGTCAAGCTCCAGCTTCTCGATTGGGCATCCCGCTACCTTGCAGATTCTGATGCACCTTGACGGTGTCCGTGATGTCTCCCTCCCGTCATCGCCCAACTTAGTCCCGCGAACAGCAGAGGGCAATGCTCTTCCTGGTTTTCGTGAAAGATCGGGCGTTAGCTCAAATCAGCAGGCGTGCAGCAATCAAGAGATCGCCTATAAATGTTCCCGCGACACTTTATGCCACATTCCACGTGCTATGATGCAGGACCGTTTGGTTCCATTTTGCCGGTGCCTGGTAGTCGTATACTTAATCTGGACCAGCGATCTGCTGCAGGGGTGGTCCTCTGATCGAGACGTATCATTTTGCTAGGGAAGTCTCGCGATTGGTGTCCAGCGCGATAGCTCGGATACGCCCAAAAGACTGCCGATTCGCGCACAGTATATCTTGACGACTAAGCGAGACGCGAAAGTCGACCCATCTGTAGTACGCAGCCCACTGGAAGGCTCGTGGGCTGCTAATCCTTATCGGTGCAGCTCAGTCTTCCTCAAAAGCTTTCGCAGTGACCGTAGTGATGCCTTTGGCTGGTTTGCGTTCCTACTTGCTGCAACGTTGCAGCTTCATATGCCATTCCGGTTGAAGCTCAGTCACAAAACGCGCGCGTGAGAGAGTGCTCCAGCAGAGTGGCCTAGCATGATCGGTGCCCTTTGTCTTCTTCGGCCGCTGGCGTCTGACTTGGAGACTTGGTCGTCCAGGGTGCTCACGTCCTTGTATGCTTCAAGCACAGGCAGCATGCTCGTCAGAGGGATGGACTGCTCTCCTAGTTCTATCAGAAACGCGCAATGCAGGAGTTATAAGGGACTTGCACCTCGTCATTTACCTAGGGCAGGGGCGAAGATCGCCGTCGACACCCCTTCCCGACGGTAGTGCAAACCTAAAACTTACCTCAAACCTCACGCTCGAGGTCACGATCTTGTTGCATCGCCTCTCCTGGGCCCTGAAGGACACCTCGCATCTTCTCTCGGCTCGCGACAAATGGAGCGGCACCACAGTGCCCATGTCGACCCTCGACAACAAAGCTGTAAGTATAAGGCGGGCTTTCGGCGGGATTCTGCGCCGCCGTTGGAAGCCGACAGCCTTGTTTTTGAGAACCACCGAACATGAAACTTCCTTCACCCAGGTCTATCCACTGATGATGGCCAGACGAATTTGCGTGGCAGTTCACTGCAGTATGTTCGCGATGATAGGCGCCTTGAGGAAAGAATGCCCCTCGTACCAGCTCCGTGGAACTTGCTCTCGCCCACTACCTCCCACATTCCAGACCCACGCAAGCCGCGCTAGGAGCGTTATTAGCCTCGAGTCGGAGTTTGATCCTGCTGGTTCGACTTGCGCGGTGCAGAGTCTCGCACATGGCTACCATATAACCAATGTGTTGGTCGCCTCTTGAACAACGCTCCGCTTATCCTCCTTTCAAACGCCAGGAATCGGCTTGGGTATCCGCTGTTGTTACTTTGCCCGGTTATCCGTTCTCTCGTCTTAAGTCTTTCTTCCTTCTACACGAGATCTCCTGCTCTGAGTCCTATGCCCTACTCCTAAACATCGCTATCGATCGCATTGAATCCTTGGCGATTGCATCGTGTCCGTTAGAGTTCAGGGCCATCGTTATGATCCAAGGGAGCGTCAAGCTGAGGTTCGTGGTCCCTCGATGGATGGTGCTCGACGATGTCGGCACTGGAGTCTCTCGAAGACTTGCACAGGACGTGAAACAGCGGCACGAGGTTCCTCGAGCGTACATCAAGCTTGTCCTCATTTCAACCGCCACGCAAGAAGCTACTCAACCCGACTGAAGTCACGCGAAGCGGCACGAAGGGTGCACATGCCGGCCCGAATTCCGACAACAGCGCACTGAACGCTTTCAACGCGCCGGCTGATCCACACAAGCGAGTCCACGCGAACGCCCCAGCCCGCCTTTTGTGCTCCCTGCGCGCGTCTTTGCCCCTGGCCTCGCAAGCTCACAGGCCAGTGATCAGAGCACGCTAACGGGAGGACGATCTTGGCAGATATAACGTTCACAGGTTGCGCAAGTGGTCCACAGTGGTGGCATCGCAGGGCTGGCGCGGCTGAGGCTACATGGGCGATCCCTGGGAGCCCGTTGATGATGGGCAGGCCCTGATGACCTTGGTTTTGTCTGTCTTTCGAAGGATGAGACGCGCAGCAGCTGACTGCTTCTCTAGCGCGTTTCGGGTTCGAGCCCGAACGCAGACGTCTTCATGAAGGGTGGGGGTTGCCAGTGGTGACAGACTTGCTCGGTTGGGCTCCCAACGACCTCTCCTAGTAGGAAGAGTCGGCCACGAGCTATGCACAGGACGCAGTGCTCACCTTTTCATTCTAAGTGGGTAAGAAACGAGCACAATCGCTCGTTCGAACCGATGGATCCGGCCTCAAGGTGTTTTGCGTCCAGCTGGAAGAATAATACTCTACCATCTCATGAGTCTGGGAGAGGATGACTCTTCGCAGCCACAAGCGATGCCTCACTACTTTGAAACAACAACACTTTGAACATGAAAGGCACCGCAAAGCTGACGAACGATCCTGACACGAAGACTTGAATCTGTAACTATAGATACAAACCGACCACGCTTAACCAACTCCCAATAGAAGCGATAGACCAAGCCACCTCAGTCATCCCACTCCTCATTCAACTCATCGATCAACCGATTTTCCGCCTCACTATCCCGCCCCGAGCGCCCGCGCCCCGAGCCCGCACCCCCGAACCCCCCATTAACCCGACTATAGCCCGCGTTCCCGCGGCGCGACGAGACCATCCGCGCGCACGACGAGAGGAGAATCACGAGCAAATCCTGCAGCACACACACGGTCAGCACCGCCGGCCGTCTCAATCGAAGCGCACGCGCGGGCCATCATCCCCACTCCCGCTGTGTCCGCGTACCTTGAAGAACCCGAAGATGCCCGCCCAGAGCGCGTAGTTGGGCAGCTGGCGCCAGCCGCGCTGGTTCAGCACCATGCGACTGTACACGCAGCCGCCGACGAAGTAGACAGCGACGGCGATGAGCATAATGACGCCGAAGACGCCGCCGGGGGAGAGGGTCTGTTTGCTCTGCTCGACGCCTGCACAGGCGGCGTTGCTGCGTGCTTCGAAGAAGTAGGTGCATTCGTCGGGCGTCGCGACGAAGGAGAGGGTGAGCAGCGGCATGAGCGGGTCGCGCTCGCAGAGGAGGGAGACTATGGTGTTTTTGCGCCGGTGCGAATTTTTACTAGGGCGTTTGCTGGAGGTCTTGTTGTTGTAGTTGCTGTCGTCGTCTTCATCGTCCTCGTCGTCATCTTCGCCGTCCTCGTCGTCGTCGAGGATGGCACGCTTGTCGTTGTCGTTGTCGCTGTCGCTGTTGCAGGGCGAGCCGTCTGTGTAGTTCAGGACAAGCTTGCGCCCACGAATGACAGGCTGTGTATTAAGCTGTCTATACTCCAAGCCGCCTGATTAGCGCATGTTCCCTTTCTCCAAATATCCCCTTTTTCGTCCCATCTCCCGCAACTCACCCTATGCTGTAGACACTCCCACTCTGCTCATAATACGCGCTCACATTCCCATAATCCGCCTTCTCCACACCCACCACCCCGCCCTTCTCTTCCAAATCTTCAATCACTCCCCCGCAAAAGTTCATCGTAAAGTTGTACGGCAAATCCCATCCAGTGGCATTCCAGCTGTTGTGCCGCGGGTGCTTCGCCTTGGACGTCTCCGGGTCCTGCACGTGCAGGGGGTTGAGGTCGAAGAAGGCGCCCGTGGCCGGCGAGCGTATGGTGCAGGGCTCGAGCGGCGCAGTCTCTTTGGGCGAAGAGGCGGCCGACGCGAGCGCGAGGAGGGCCGCGAGGGGGAGCAGGAGGGCGTTCATCGTCGACGGATCGTCGCGGGGTCGAGAGCGCGACGCGCGCGGAGAGGTGGGGAGGTGCGGGCACGAGGGGGCCGCGACGGGAGTTATCGTAGGAGGGTTGGTGCGTTCAGGTGGGAGAATTTCATTGCAGAGGAGCTCTTCATTGAAGGTCGAGAATGGGTGGGTGACGTTCCAACATGCAAGGGTGAGGTGAATGGGAAAAGTTACGGCAGTTTTGCCGTGGCGGGTGGGCCGAAAGCACGCCAGCTCTTTTCCGTCTTATCGGAAGAACACGTCTATGAAGCCAAGTTCTTGGGTTTCACCCAGGCAATACTTCCAGACTTCTTCCTAATGGATCTGCAACTCTCGGAAAGTCGATTTGCGTTTGCTTGATCTATGATGTACTACTAGCTTCGAAGAGTCCCTGAACACCAATGAACGGAGACACCTCACTATGTACCTTCATTGCCAATGTTTGAACGAGTTTTCGGCGAAAAGGCAAGTGGCCATTGAACATTGCAACTCTTTGTCTATTTAAAAAGATTGCACACTCCCTCATCATGCTTGTGCTTCTGAAGCCGACGGTCCTGTAACACTTCTGGTGCGATTGCGATACCGACACTTCTCCGCCCCGCATAGACATGCCTTGGAAAGGTTACGCCAATATCTGTGCATGTCAGTTGACGAACGCTCAACCACTCCGATCAAGACGCCAAGTGGAAGCAACTTACGTGTCTGAATAGTCAACAGTGACCTCCTGCCCTGTCTCGATGCCCTTCGAAACGAGCACTGTTCGCTGCTTGCCCAGCCATACGAATTGTTCGAACTGACTATTGGGCTCGCACGAATGGTTGACGAACCTGGTATAGTTACCTTGCTTCCCTTGCCAGATCTGATACGTTGCTCTGTGAGTCTGGCCGAACATGACGTCTTTTCCTTCCACGCCTTGCGTGATCATGCCGACAAATTCGCCGACAGCCATGCCCTTTTCAAATGCACAGCAAGTGATCAAGCCGTTGTTCTTGCCGTTCGGCGTGCGAAAAACTTGCAGCGGCACCATGCCAGCTTTAGGGCTTCCATAAAGATTGGGAAAGCAACGGCAGTGGTTTTGGATTGGATCATCGGATTGTCGTTCGTCACAGAGTTGGCACTTGTAGGCCGCGGGGTCTGTGTCAGACGTGTACGTGCGAGGGTCGAAGTGGCCCCACGCCTCCTCGTCAATGGCGGATTCCGCCAAATGGGTGTAAGTGAAATTGGGGTCCCATTTGTGATATGTCTCCGCGAGTGGCATTGCTTCGCTGCCAGGGCCGTTGACCACCCAGTCGTGTGGATGGCCGGTGTACTTGCGCTGCATCGGCTCTCCCACAATCGCCAGTAAGGCCCTCCAGCGCGGGTGAAGTGTGTCTGCAGCAACCTCGAATCGGTGACGTAGATTCTTGAGAGTGCAGAATGTCTCTTCTGTAAAGGAAATTCGGTACTTGCAGAAACGATAGAGGCCCATGCCGGCAAACACTAGCGCAGCCCACCCGCCAGCCATTTGAATGTCGTGGTAGCCGCGCCAGATCGCCATTTTGTTTCTGAGTTCCTTCTCAGTCCAGCTGAAGTCGACGCACGCCTGGGCCATGGCTGTCTTTTTCGCCTTGTCGCGAGGCGAGTTTGCGGTCAGCTCGGCGACCCGCTCGTCGAAACATCGCACCCAGTGTGCTTGCACTATCACTTCGAGCGATCTACAAGTCTTGCTTGTCTGGCTGATTTTACGCGTGAGGACGTTCATTCTTGCAAACACACTGCTGTCGCTAGAAATCGCGCTTTCGTGGTCCGTATCTCGGAGGAGCTTGGGCTGACCACTCGCCTCGATCGCTTGCCATTGCTCAATGACTTCAGTCGGGTCCATCTTCAGACCCGAGAATACGTTTTCCCAGACGCCATTGATGAATTTGTCTAGCGTGGATGGCTGAAGTGCGGGATTATCAGAGGTCCTCTTCTTCCGCCTCTCGACCACACCACCTTCTTCACCGACACTGTGAACGACGACGTCAGAGCATGCATCGCTACCGAAGCTGCCGCGGTGAGGTCCGTTGAGCGTGACATCTCCCACTTTTTGGCGCTTCGAGGGCCTGTCGTCACATCCGCTTGGAGAAGCCTCGCAGGTCGCAGAGGCCGGAGTCGATGTGTGTCCAAACTTAAGAGGCTGGGACGTCCTCGGCCTTCTTGACGACCCTGTTCCACACGAGGGGGAAGGATTGTGAGATGGCGCACCTGTTGCAGGCGGTGAGAAGGGGGTCAAATCCCTTCCAATATCCACAGCAGTAATCTTGAAGCTGTTTTCCGGAGTCGGGGTTGCTGTACTGCCGCCACCAGCGGTGAGTCTGCACTCAAGCTGCAGCGGCTGGTCGAAGTTGGCCTGGAGCAGCTGTTGCAGCACTGCTGGGAGTTGGTCGCTTACTTGAGCAGCAAAACGCCGGGCGAGCTCCTCCATATGCGGCGAATGCACAGGCTGTGCGACCTTGGGCCGTCAGTTTTGATTGGAGTTGTTGAGTCGTTCTGTCCGAATAGCCGATACATCCATGAGGCGTTCCAACCAAAACGCCGACGATATATACGGAGGTACTGCCTGAGCAGTAGAAACCGGTCTTGGAACGCCCCCAAGGCTGGGCGACGGGATGCTCGAAGAACACCCGTTGACTTTGCGAACTCGACGTGTCGTGAGGCTTTCAGCCGCTTTGCAGCTTTTTACACCGACGAGCTACGTCTCGAGCGCAAGAATCAAGTCTTAGAAAAAGCATGAGAGAAGAATGGTCGCTCAGTCAATTATTACTCCCTCCGCTCTCCGGTCGTCACCAGACGGATCCACGGTCGACGGACAAGACAGGGTTGGCCGGGTGGGGGCGGGGCGGAGATGGATCCATGCGCGTTGGTGACGGAACGAGGACTGGGTCGGTCCGCCCGCGTCACGTGGTGCCTCGGCACGTGCTCGGCTGAGCTCGCCTAGATCTGCCTCGACCTCACCTTTCATCCCATCACACCCTCTTCTCCCAATCCCCCTTCTTCTTCACGGACCACGGCGCCCGCGCTGCGTGAGGTATGCAATCTCCCGAGACAGCAATAGTCTGCTGGCCACGCTGCGCCCGGAGCGTCGCCCGCGCCGACTGTAGCCGCCCATCTCAGCTCCCCAGATGAAACGATGCCCATTTGCTCGCATGTGGCATATACCGGGAAAGGGCAACGCGCCTCCCGCGGCGAAGATTTACTACACGTCACAAAATGTCTGGACTGAATTACTGCGCAGGTAGCACCGCTTTTCAGGTTGTCAGTCACCGAAAATGTGGCGACGAGCTCGCGTTCTGACCGAGAAGAGGCCATGTGCCACCCATTCTGCACGCAGTCCTGCGCGTGCGACCCTCTTTAATCGCCTACCTCGAGCCTACGTAGTAGCATGAATATGCGCGCGTAGCTGCAGATTCCTTTGGAATGTGAGTGAGCTGTCCGGCCCCGCGAAGCCCCGCCTTTCCCACAGACACTCACGTGGAGCGGTCAGCTTGACGGTGATGTTCAGTCTCATTGCTTTCCAAGATTTGGCAAGATCAGTCAGATGAAGTCGAGATGAAGTTCAGTTCCCCACTCGCCACTGCGATTCGTGGCTGCGGCTGGGCCTAAATAAAGAAGTGTCAGTCAACGTGACATGTGCCGACTGTTCAAATCCAAGGGGCTCTGAAGGACGGGGACTATTTCACTTGATGTGCGTGGACGCTTTGGGAAAAAATGCTGACAGTCCAATGCGAGGGTATGCGCTCAAACCCGGCGCTTCTTGTGGGGCGTTGCCTTCTCACCCTTGCATTCTTCGCCTTCCCGCCCTTGCAACCAATCCTTCGCATTGGCCTAGGCATGATCCCGGGGCGTGACCAAGATGTCTTCGAATGCGACAGGCCCGTATTGGAAGTCTTGGCAATTGTTTAGCTCGTGCATCAAGCAAGGGTCAAACACGATCGAACGAGAGGCAGCGCGGCTGACAGGCGTGATCAAACGGAACAGACCCCATGCAGCAGTCAACCGAGCATGGGCAAGCTGGGCCAGCGGCTCATTCGCAAAGCCGATGGAGCGCGCTGACTATTGTATATTGGGGCCTCCTCCAGCTCGGAGGGCAAGGAATCTCGCTGCCACATCCCAGTTTGCACAAGAACAGAGATCGCCAAGCTGGAGTCTGGATGAACCCGCCATATGGGAGCTCATGGAACCACGTACAGTGGCTGGACGACACCGAAATCGATTGGGCAGGCGTACAGCTCCCAGACACAACCTTCAGCGCGGAAGCTAACGACCCGTGCAATTCATTCCCGAGCTACTGGGCGCAAGACAACTTCAACCACCTATGCATCAACGACTTGGGCACGGAACACCAGCATGCTCAACCGTCTCGGTGCCGCGACGGCAGATGTGATGCGGAGCTGACGAGAGCCTGGCCGTCTTTGACGAGCTCCACCCTGCCGACCCACGGTGAATCAGTATCGTGCCAGGTAGGCCAAAGCGGACAACCATACCATGGACACCACCCTGTGTTGGCACCAGCCCCGCCCCTCCTTCAATCGCAGCCCGACAATCCCCGAGTTGACGTCCCACCTCCCCCTGCAGCTCCGCCCTTACAGCACAGCAGGCTCTTTGGGGACAGCTTACCCACTCGCATCGACCCTTCCCCTTCTGAGTTCGAAGAAGGCCATCGCTACTGGAGGCAAAGGCCACGCTTTGAGGGGGACTTGTACACTGCGCTCTGGGTTCGAGGGGAAGGCGGCGATCGCCGAGGCTTCTGCGGGTTCTGCCCGTCATGGCACAAGTTGAAGGACTCTGCGTTCTGGTGTATGGCTTACGATGAACAAGATCTTCATACGTTTGCTGACATATTTCACTAGATCACATGCACTATTCGCATGGCATCAATTGCGCGTCTGGCCGACCGATTGACCGTAAGTTGAAGGGTGAATCCCGAATTTCGTCTGCTTTCCTGTGACTTTTGCCCTTTGACGATCAATCCCGTGCACAACGAAACATAATGCTCCCTGGCAAAGCTTCGATGCCGCCACGACGTGCCAAGCACCATCGAGTACGGCAAACCTTGACCTTATGTCTCCCCACCAAGAACCACCCCCGCATGTCCCCGTTATCCAATCCATGCACCCCGTCTGACACCGGATGCATCACATCTGATGCCGCACGCCACGCTGACCACCTCCCCCACTCCACAGCTCCCCGCGGCGAGCGCCTCGACAGCAGCACCAACTCCTGGCAGGCCTTCTGCGGCCCCTGCGGCTACTGGATAACCATCGGCAAGGGCGACAAAGCGCGCACAGGATGGCGTCGCCACTACTACAAATATCACAGCAAGCACGCCGCCGCGCTGGAACGATCGCGCAGCCGCACCAGCAGCACGTCGCCTCGGAAGGCTGCCGCGAGGCTGAGCGCCCGCGCTTGAAGGGAAAGAGCGTGTGTTACCGACTTGTTTCCGTGGCGGGATTTGCCGGGTGTTTTGAGGCGAGTTGAAGGTACATCGACCGGTGTCGCAAGTCGTCTGCTTTGGTTTGTCGTTCGTGTTTGACTGTTGTCCAGCATGCGTTCGTTGACTTTCGGCACGGGAATAGCACGCTCGTTATTGAGATGATTTGAGTGGCACGATGCAGCTGTAGCGCACACGATTGCAATTGAATCTCTTTAGATTCTGCCGCCCTATCAATTATTCAAGGCATCTACCGCACCTCATCCCGCTGCTGCTGCTGCTGCTGCTGCTGCTGCTGATCAACCGGCGTCGCGCCGAGCATCCAGCCCAATCCACTGGCCAACCCCCCAGACACCGCGCTGGCAACATAGTCCCTCTTCCGCGCCCTCTCGGCACCCATCCCCTCCTCACTCCCCTCCATCGACCCGCTCTCCCCCCTCTCCCCACCCCCACCCGTCCCCCTCAACGGAAAAGCATTCCTCCCCAGCGCCATTGCCGCCCCCCTTGTGAGATCAAACATACTGACCGGCACCTCCTCCCCGCCCTTCCCACTCCCCGCCAAACGCCCCATCTCCCTCCTCCGCTGCCCCAGCACCATCTCGGGCGGCCCCTCGCCCGGCAGCGTGAAATTTCCGGGCAAAGCACTACTCGCGCGCTTGTCCGCGCGGTCGTCGAAGTCCTGCTCCGCGGCCGTCTGTGCGCGCTGCAAGGCGCTCATTTCCTCCTCGCAGCGGCGCCACGCTGCGAGGATTTCGGTCAGGGCCGCTGTGGGCGCGAGCAGAAGCGCGAGGGAGAGGAGCTCTGTGCGCTGTTCGAGGCGGCGGAGGGAGGGGGGCGAGGCGGACGCGGGGCGGTAGCGGCCGGCGAGGAAGGCCGCGCGCCAGGATGTGTCGTCCGCCGAGGCTGAGGTGGGATTAGGGGTGCTGGTGGCGCGGGTGTGGCCGGGTGTGGAGGGCGTGGAGGGGACTGGCTGGAGTGTGCTGCCTGAAGGAGTCAGTCGGGTTAGGATGTAGGAGTAGGCTGTTTCGAAGTCGTCTTCGCGTAGGGCGGCTTCGATGGCCATGAAGGTTACACGACGGCTGGCTTCCTGGCGAGGTGGTTCGAGGTTTTCAGGGGGTTGGGAAGAGGCTTGGGAGGAGGGGAGGCCAGCGGAGACGAGATTGCGGCCAATTTCAACGAGGTCGTCGAGCTTGGTGTAGCTGCCGGGGTTCTGCTCGAGGACTTTGTCCAGGAGGCCGACGGGGTCGTGGCTGACGCGGATGCTGACGGGTTTGAAGGGGACGCCGTGTTGGAGCGTGAGTGAGTAGAAAGACAGCGAGTGTGTGGCTGCAATGAGCGCGGTCGCTTGACGGAAGCGAGTGCTCTGCTGGAAGTGCGGGCGGAATGATGATATTCTGTTGGACGTGTCAGTCAGCGAGTAGCTCGCGAGCGCGTCAATGCGATCTCTTACATGTCGTTTGCCTTCTTGATGCCGCCTCTGGTCTTATTGCCATTGCTTGCGCCATCGTAGGCTTCCATTGCTTTCGCTAAGACGACTCGTTCTACGTCCTCGCGAGGTAGATGGCCACCCTCCTTGAGATACAGAGAGATTGCCACGTCGAAATCTAACACGGATCGAGTCAGCAATGGATCGCGTCGAATGGTGTTTTGTGAAGCAGATTGCGACAGAAACAGGGAATGTGGTGCAGAGTTTGATTGAGTTGAAAGATCGGGAGATAAGGGCAATTGAGGAAAACTGGAGTATGAAAGATGTACGTACTGCTTGTCTCAGCAAGAAGCTTTAGAATCTCTTGCTCAAAGCCCTCACGACCGATCTTGCCGAGGAGACCAGCTCCGGTGGTTGAGTCTCCGGCCCCGGAGCTGATGTCCCAGTTTCTGAGCCACAGGAGCTGCGAGCGCTGCCCATCGTCCACCCGCAATCCACGCTTTCGGAGACTTCGAAGGATCTTTTGCAAGACAGCGAGTTGCTCTTCCGCAGAGGAAAAGAAGTGGAGCTTTGCTGCGTTGGCGATAGACATGGAGTGGCCCATATTGGAGAGCTTGTAAATGCTGTGAACAAGCAGTTGCAGTAGCTGGTAAGCAGGTGCGCCTGGAGTGGTAAGAGGATGCTTCGGCTTCATCAGTGCTTCAGGCGCAATGTCCGCAGTACTGCTGGGTGCGTCCTGCAGCGATACCTTTTTATCAGCACGAGGCAACGATTCGAGGCTCGTGTCGAGTTCTTGGGGCGGATCGAAATCCATCAATTCTGCCAGTCTGTTGAGTATCCTATGAGCAGCTCGCAATGTCGTCTCGTCGTCCGATTGCACAGAGTAGCAAGATGCAAATGCCACTTGGGCGTATCGCGACTCCAGCGCCCGCTGTGCATCATCTTCCAAGTAGTCATTGCTATGACTGCCAGCGAAGCCTCCAAAGTCGACATCGCTGGGCCCGTCCCACTCGGCGATCGCGTTCGCGACCATCGGGAAGCCATTCCTGGAGTGCGCTACCATCCACTGATACGCATACCCCCAACTCTCGCCGTCCGACTTTTCAGCTCTCGTTTCCGCCGCGTGATGTGGCTGCTCCTGGCCTTCAGGCGTACGGGAGATTTTCCGCCTCTTGCGCTCCGAGTCGCCGTATATCCAAGGCCCAACCAAGCCTCTTAAGTCGCGCGCAGCTTCAGACTTTTCGGATGAAGCGCCTCTTGATGTATCCTTTGGGCCCCCAGCAGCCTTTTGCAGAAGCAGCTCCACCCCAGCTTTATCCTCCAGCTTCTCGAACTCGCTCAAGGACATGACAGAGCCGTCTTTTTCGGGATAGTACTCAAACTGCAGCCGCAATAAAGGCAGCACCGTCCCAACATACCAGACTCTTATAAAGTTGTTATGCTTTAGAAACGGTTCCACCAGCTGCGGAACCAAATCCAGCATCCCCGTCTCTGAATCGGTCCTCGTTGCACGATGGTAAAGGAAACGTGTCAACGCATCTTCTGGCGCATTTGCCGGATACCGAGGCGACGAAAGCTGCAGCAGCTTCACCTTCTTGACTTGTTTCCGCGCTTGCTCTTGCTTGAGCTCTGTGACGGTCGAGACGGCCACGCTGGTAGTTTCTTGGACACTGTCTTGGTATGAACCTGAAGCAAGCTCATTGAGGTACTGAGTGTAGGTTTTCGGCTCGACGCTCTCGGGGAGGTAGGTCAATAGGATTCGGAGGACTAGCTCGGGGCTCAGGGCGTCCTGGCGCGAGAATGTGAGGGATCGGAGGCTGGCGGTGTTGGCTGAGGAGGCGTGGTGTATGGCAAGCAGGATGCAGTGCGGGGGGGAGAGATCGCCCACCATGGTTGTGGTGTTGTTCGTGTGCGGCACGGAGGCCGCGGGATAAAGAAGTCGAGTCTGCTACGCTGGCGGAGAACTTTTGGACCAGGTACGCGTATGTGACTTTTGAGCGCGTGGGGTGACGTGTGGGCGAATTGGTGGGGAAGCGGGAGACATGCGGAGAAGGCCAATGAAATGCGGGCGGCACAGCGGGCTGATCGACTGCGTTCAATCATTCATGTCAACTGAATACAGTACTGGAACTATTGCGCTCGGCGATGCACTTGTACTTGCGAGCAGGATTTACAATACCTTGCAGATAAAAACAACACTTCCCATCTCTTCGCGTGTGCTCCCTATACATGAACCCGCAAAATGAGCGCCTCCAGTCTTTCAGCCACAGAGCAAGTCTTCGCCACGCCCGAGCTCCTCGAGCTCATCATAGCTTCTTTCCTTGAAGACTTGATTCCCCTCCCAGATCGCGAGGATCCTCGAGCTGCCGGGGTCCACACAAACACTGGAACACTGAAACAACTGCTTCGCTATTCAGAAGTCAACCGCACATGGCACGAATGCATGCAGGGCTCAACCCAGCTCCATCGAGCACTGTTCCTGAGCCCAGACTGGCAGACAGACCGTTCATGGACGCCAACGTTGAGCGATGAGCCGATTCAGGATCCCGACCAAACGACTCCTCGAGCACCGCAGCTCAATCCAATCATCCAAACAACGTTCCCGTCCTACATGTTCAGGTTCTGGCATCTCCATCCACGGGAAACCGGCGACAAACATTGCGCCTACATCATCCTGAACCGCCGCGAACTTCCTGCTGTCCGTCGTAACGCTCACTCAGGCCGAGGGAAGAGCCTCTCCAGGATGCTGCTGTCGCAACCGCCGTGCTCGGCGCTTGAAGCAACGATTTGGGAAGAGAGAGATGAGACGAGAGACTACGTCGGGAGGACACGGGGGCTGGCAAATCCGACAGTGGAGTGTAAGGAAGGCGTGACGTTGGGATTGATACATGAAAAGGTGGCGGAGTTGTTTGAGCGGTATGGAGATGTGACTGCTATCAAACTTACGACTGTATGAGGCCAGATTCCTGATGAAGATCGGCCGGTGGTCAATCCGAGGAGTCGTCTATTGGTCGAGGGCACAGTTAATGGGCGTTTAACATCCTGAAGGGCAGTCTTTTTTCATCTTCGAGTTTCCGAGTCTTATACAATCGAATCCCGCACGAAGGTTCAAGTCACTCCTCGTTGCCACAGCTCGTCAAGCCGCCTTCAGTTGCCTTCACCCCTAGACGAAGCATGCCTCGACCAGGGGAATTGATCGATGGTAAGCCCGTGGTAGCATTTTTGATTCCAAGGTTGGTGTTCCACGTTCTCCCCGTGCACGTGCTTTTTAGTCTTTCACATGCTAGCTTTGCCATAGGTGTTCGCCACGCGCTCCTGAGCACTCGTGGCGGGTGATATCGCGGAGCTGGGCCAATTAATGATAGAGTGTCGTGTGCTGTGGCTGTTTCTGTAATAATGTTCGTGTTTTATGCATCGGTCTGCAGCCAAAAGGGAGACGCGGCAAAATGGAAGAAGACGAGGTTGGGAAGGCAACCAGAGGGCGGAAGTCTTTCCCGCAGCCTCGGCGGAAGTCGGAAATATGCCTCAACGCCAAGCTGAGCGCCGGCGCGCCCGTGCGCTCCCTGAAGTCCTTGCAACTTTTTCAACCCGGCTCCTCTCCTTCACCACTCTCCATCACACCCTCCACTCCACTCCATCCAACCCATCGACTCTCCACTCCAGCCGCAACTTCATTTCTCGATACCCTTTAATCCCCCCACAACACCGTCATAATGGCAAAGGAAGGCGAGGTCGTGGTATGTCGCGCGCCCCTTGATCCCGGCGGCTTTCCCTTGAGCGAGCTCCAATGCTGACAACCCCGATAGCAAAGCCAGAAGACCTTGTGAGGATCCCCATAGTCGAGTTTCGCGCACCCTTCCGAATGCCTCAGCGCTCTTGCGCGCTCCTCCGGCGGCTCTTGAGACGCCGCGGAGCCATTCGGGAGGGCTGTTCCGGATTCGAAGCTCCCATCATCAACCGGCGCAATCTTGCTAACAGGCTTTCAGCATGGGCATGCCTGGCTTCGTGGTCGACTTCTTGAGTACGTAAAACCCTTCATCGCCTGTTCTCAGGTCGCAAAAGTTGGAAAGGGGACATTGGCAGCTTGGGGGCGCTAAGCGATAAGAGGCTGGGCGCGCGGTACGATGGACATGGGGCTAACAGCATCTTAGTGGGTGGTGTTTCCGCCGCCGTCTCGAAGACTGCCGCCGCTCCCATCGAGCGTGTCAAGCTCCTCATCCAGAATCAGGTTCGTCTTCTCAACTGCCTTGGCGCGCGGTCGACATTCGGATTGCCGCCAAGAATCACGTCAAACGCGTTGCTGACACCCGCCTCAGGATGAGATGCTGAAGACCGGCCGTCTCGACCGCAGGTACGAGGGTATCACCGAGTGCTTCAAGCGTACCGCCGCCGACGACGGTATCGTCTCGCTGTGGCGTGGCAACACTGCCAACGTCCTGCGTTACTTCCCCACTCAGGCCCTGAACTTCGCGTTCCGTGACACCTACAAGTCCATGTTCGCGTTCAAGAAGGAGCGTGACGGCTACTGGTGGTGGATGGCCGGCAACCTGGCGTCTGGTGGTGCCGCCGGTGCCACCTCGCTCCTGTTCGTCTACTCGCTCGACTACGCCCGTACCCGTCTGGCCAACGACGCGAAGTCCGCCAAGACCGGTGGTGAGCGCCAGTTCAACGGTCTGGTTGACGTCTACAAGAAGACTATGGCCTCCGACGGTATCGCCGGTCTGTACCGTGGCTTCATGCCCTCCGTTACCGGTATCATCGTCTACCGCGGTCTCTACTTCGGTCTCTACGACTCCATCAAGCCCGTCCTGCTCACCGGCAAGCTTGAGGGCAACTTCCTGGCTTCTTTCCTCCTCGGGTGGGGTGTGACCACCGGTGCCGGTATCGCGTCCTACCCTCTCGACACCATCCGTCGCCGCATGATGATGACGTCTGGCGAGGTAAGCTATCATGCTAGGTCTGCAGATATCCACCGGTCCCATACTAATTCTATTTCAGGCCGTCAAGTACAAGTCTTCGTTCGACGCTGGCAAGCAGATCATCGCCAAGGAGGGTGTCCGCTCTCTGTTCAACGGTGCTGGTGCCAACATCCTCCGTGGTGTGGCCGGTGCCGGTGTGCTGTCCATCTACGACCAGGTGCAGCTCCTCATGTTTGGCAAGGCCTTCAAGTAGACGCAAGTCTCGCAAGTCGACAACAATCCGCTTCTCCCGGAACGAAGCACGAAAAAGTGGTCTGCATGCCCGTGAAGATTGCAGCTGCATGTGTACGAGTCGGAAGCAGCAAGAGGAAGAAGAAGATGGGTGTGTTCTTTAGTCGGGGGGAGCGCATGGGGGCTGGATCAAGGTTGGTGGAATGCGGTGGGCCTGAGCGGACGAAGGAAGATATACTCGTTCTTCCTTTGTGGCTACGAGCGACTGTGTACCATTATCATCCTCCCGCCTTGCTTCGTCTCTTTTGTTGCCCGGTGTAGTGCATGTTTGTTCCGATTCGCATACGCAGGAGTATAGAGTTTGTTCCTAGATTTCACTTGCAGTTATTCAGCAATTGTCGTCGTTCGTGTTCTGATACGGGCCAACTAGCACCTCCATAGCTCTGCTGCCGTCTGCTGTCTGGTATGCGGAGGCGTGGAGCACTCCAGACACGTGATGACGCCGGCATTGCGACGTCATTCCCCAACGCGTGGCATGGCCCAGGACCTCATGTAAGGTACCAAAGAGTATAACAATACACTGCCGCCCGCACTATTGTTAACAGCCCGTCGAGTCACTTCGCACTCTCATCCAACACCAATCGAAGCACATCCCACAGTCGCAACCATGCCTCCGATCGCCGTCCACATCGACGACCCCATCTCGCCCGCCAAACCTCAAGGCGTAACCCCCCAAACCGCCAATCCAGGCACCACCACGTCCCAAACCAACCCCACCACCACAACCGCCCAAGCACTCCCACCAGGCTATCCCTCCGCCCAACCCGGCGCGGCACCAGCGCCCATCCCGACCTCCTACGCCGCCCCACCACAGCCACAACCCCAAGCCCAACCCACACCCACCCGCACGCAACCCCTCCACGACCAAAACAACCCCCCTCCACCCCAACCGGGCGCCATCCCACACCCGTCAAACACAACAACAACAACAACAACCCTCCCCCCACCCCCTAAAACAGGCTCAAACCTCTCCCACTCAACTCCAACAACACTCCCCCCGCAATCCTCCCTCCCCCCACCAACCGCAAACCAAGCCCCAACCCACTCAACCATCCCCGCCCCCTCGCCGTTCCAGCACCCCGCCGCTCCCGCGGCCCTGCCCTCGCAGCCGCTGGAAAACCACCCCCCCGGCTACCACCAGAACGCCATGGCGCAGGAACTGTCGCCGGCTGCGCGACGGAGCTTGGAGGAGCAGGAGCGGAGGGAGGGGGTCTCGGGGTTGTTGGGCGGGCAGGGCGGGATGGGAGGAGGGGTTGGGGGAGGGGGCGTTGGGGGCCAGAGTGGCGCGGCGGGCGATGCGTGGGGCGCGGTGAAGGGCTGGGTGGGTGCGGCGAGGGAGAAGCTGGTGGAGGGGGAGGAGGAGGTTTGGAGGAGGATTAATGGGAGGGGGGGGATGTGAGAGTTGGAGGGCAAACCGGGAGGAGAGGGGGTGAGGGGGGACTTGTAAGAATTCGCGGTGGTTGCGGGTTGGGTGTTGTTGGATCGGCGGCCCAGCCCCGTCTCACGCCTGGCAGAGGAGTTGCCGCCGCCGGGGAGACAAGGAGGGCTTGGGGGACGTGGAGGAGACGCCGTCTCGTCGACCGGTCGGGCTCGGTTCTCCGTCTGCTCCTCACCTACCTTAGCCCTGCTCGTGCTAACTGAAGGGGACGCAAAAGCGGGCGCAGCTCAAGACGTCGCCTGAATATAATGCACCTAGAACCGCCTACCCACAGAGACGCTCAGACCTTCCAAATCTCTCCGTGCCTCTTCAAATCTTCTTGTGTTGCATATCGGTAGGATGTCGGAATGGCAGCGAATCCGGGGAGGAAGGAAGTGCAATGAACTCCTATCTGCCGCGTGCATGTACTGCCTCCACGTGCAAAGCTCTGAGGGGGGTTTGCAGGAGCTGCTCAAGCGGGAAATGGTGTCAGATGCAAAGATAGGGGCCTAAATGCATTTTCAACTTGCGAGCCTTGGCCCCGTGCAATTGTCGGCATCTTGACAAACTAGCTTGAGAAATAACAATGATTTCCTTGAGAAAGCCGAACAACTGTGGTCATTCTCTGATTCCGTGATCCCCAGATGCGACGCGTTGGCACTGCTTGCGGGGATGGAGCTCTACTTCACCGTTCTTGCCCTTCCGAACAGCCCACGCTGTGATGATAGTGTCTTGTCTGGCATTGCCTTCGTCATCGCCTCCATCTTCGTCTCGGTACGTAGCGATAGTTTGGCCTTCACATTGCCTCTCCGTCCACATTCCACTTCCCGGCGGGAGGCGTGCGATTCCTACACGAGCGCCGAGCCCTGTCTCTTCGAGGAATCCGCCGACCTGCTTCTCGAGTTCGGGATGCATGTCGTCGCCTTCGACGTAAGCTTCTGGATAGGCGAATTCGAAAGGCTGTTTGATGTTGTTTTCGAAAAACCAGGCACAAGGCTTCGCTCCATAGCTCTCGGAGCGGCTTGCTGGTTTGCAGTGGATGGTCCCGGGACTCATCATGCGGTTCACCAGGATGTCATCCTCGCCAAGAGCAAAGTGCGCATGCACGAGGACGATGGAAAACGCGTCTGTTCCGTCGGGCCCGATCAGGATAGATGCCAACTTGAGCAGGTCCTGTTGCTGCAAGTGAACGTCGCCGTCAGAGTACTCATCGATCGATGGGAGTAGGCGCATGTTGTGCTCTCGAATTCGCGCGGTCTTGACCAGTCGTTGATCGTCTTCAGCTACCTGATAGCCAGCAAGGTAAGGTCGAAGGTCCCACTATGATGAACGAAGCGTAGTGGAAAATACTATATACCAAAGGTCGAGGGTGGCTATCCTCGAGCTACCTTGACGAGCTTGCCTACATAGTCATGAGCTGGCAGGATCGTACACGGATCATCCGACACCACCATGATGCATGATCAAGGTACTGTACTGCAGTCACTACCTTACCGAGCCAGCGAGCTTACCTACCTACCCGAGCTACCTTAGGTACCTTAAGGTCCAGGTACGATATTGAAGTACTTAGATAGGTAGCCCGGCTCCGTAGGTACCTACCCGTATGTAAGGTAACTGAGAGCGCACCAAGCAAGAGGGTCGGGAATATCGCAGTTGAGTCCCCAACCAGGAACCCATTGCAACTCGACCCATTGAAACGATACGAGTTGTGGACTTGACTGTTCTCAACTTTCATACACCGCACCCATATCTTCTGCCTAACGTGACAGACCGCAAACGCCAACCCTGCGGAAACTGACATCTAAACGCAGCCTCGCTATGCCCCCCAACTCCACGCTCAAAAGTATGCACTCTGTAATCTACAATCCCGAACCGCACTCGTACTCCAGTCTCCACGGGCAGCGGCAGCAGCAGCAGCCAGTCTCTCGTGATGCAAAATCCACCGCCACCAAGCCTCCGCTCCATCAACCACCGCTCAACAAGCTCATCCCCCTAACCCCTCCTCTTCGGCTGGGCAAGCGCCGCCAACCTAGCCTGGCTAATCGTCCCCGACCCCTTCTTCGAAGCCGACCTCTTCTCCCCCTCTCCATTCTTCGGCTTAACCCCCAACGTAGTCCTGCGTTTAACCGCACTCTCCCTCACACCCGCAGCAGCCTTGACAGGCGACGCGCCCCCCGCAGCAGCAAAAGAAGGCTTCGCGCGCTTCGCCGGACGCGCGCCCTCGTCTTCCTCGTTGGCGCGGTGGTCGTCGTCGACGTCCATGGCGCCGTCGCCGTTTTCCTTGTCGGAGCCGGCGCCCGCCGTGGTGGCCGTGGCGTCGTCTTCGGCGCGGGCGTTTTCAAAGGTGAATTTGCGCTTGCGGCTGCCCGGGACGGCGGAGCTGGGTCCTTGAGCTTGGGTGGTGGTGGGTTCGGCGGAGACGTGGCGGATGGTGGAGGTGCGCTGACTGGAGGAGGATGAGGAGGTGTCGGGGCGGGTTTGGTTTTGGGCCGGGGCGTGCGGTGATGGGCCAAAGACGATGTCGTGGCCGCCGGCGCGGAAGGTGAAGTCGCGTGGGGCGGCGGTTTCGCGGCGCTTTTGGGGGGTAAGGATGGGTGTTACGTCGCGGGTGGGGGATGCGGCGGTAATAGTGGGGAGCGAAGGGTAGGGGGCCACTGGGATCATATCCGCTGTGGTTGGACCTTCGGTAGTGGAGGTTTGATGGGCGGGCGTGGTACCTTTGGTGGGCATGCCGTTGCCGTTCTCGCTTTTTTCGCGCTCTTGCCGGGCTTTGGTTGAAGCGCTGAAGTCGACGCGCTTGCGAGCGGAGGCGGCGCCTGCTCCACTCTGCTTAGGCGGGGTGGCGAGATGGGTGCCCGCGGCGACCTTGGCCGGGTCGTTGGAGTAGAGTCGTTGAGGGCTGCGGAGGATTGACTTGACGGGCGAGCTGCGAAGGAGGTTGAAACGCCCCATCAGGTTTCCTCCAGACGACTTGGCGGGTGTTCCTTGGTCAGAATCGCCGTCATTTTTAGGGAACGCAACCTTTGCTGGAGATCGAGAGAGAAAGGGGATGAAAGAAGACTGCTCGCCTTCGTTGCTCTTGGGCTCAGAGGCTTTGGCAGCTTCCGGCTTCCGAACTGGCGAGCGAGACAGCAACGATCCTTCATGGATCTTGTCGCTAGCATGGCTCTCCTCTGGCTTCGCGGTCTTGGCAACCGACATCTTCAGGGGCGACCGGGAGAGGAGCGGGCTCTTCTGCTCGGGCTCGGTGTCCTTCTCCTCGATATGCGCCGCCTTCTTAGACGGCGATGGCTTGGAGGGCGAACGCATGAGAAGGGGGCTCGCCTTTCCTGGCTCTTTCCCGGAGCCCGACTTGTCAAACAGCGAAGTCTTCGAAGGCGAGCGTGCCAGGCTCGTTGCGGGAGGTTGCGGAGCAGCAGCCTCCTTGTTGCAATCGCCGCCCTTGACCGGAGTTCGCGAGAAGTGAGGTGCAGGAATCTTGGTCTGGGCCGACTTGACGCTGGCGGCACGTGCAAGGGAAGCTTGAGTAGGCGAGACGAGAGCCGAGAGATCGGGATATGACGGTTCGGCACGGATCTTGTTCGGCTGTGGAGTTGCTGGCTGCCTCTTTTCGCCGTCCTTCGAGCTAGGACGAGCAGCTGAAGCATCTTGGATGTCTGTCGTTCTGACACGCTTCGTAGTAGATGTTTGCTGTGGCGCCTGGTCTCGGAGCGACTTCACATAGCCTGAGCGGGGGAGGTCACTAGGGCCCTTCGTAGCGCTCGGCTTGGAGACGCTGGCTGGGGCCACGCGAGGGGATGCCTGATGGCCGTCATCAAGCCGAGCCTTCGACGCCGTCCGTTTGATGGATTTGCTGGGAGTGTGTTCCACGCCTTGCGCCTTTCCATCTTTCTGTGTCGGAGTCTGCGACGGCTTGCTCTTGCTCGGATCGGTACGGAAGGAGGACGCATGTCCTGCGATCGAATCCATCTTCTTGAATTGGTCCATGTGCACCTGACTGAATCTGCTCTTCTTCCCCTTCGGCTGCGCGATCTTGCGCTGTATGGCCGCGTCAATGTCTTCGGCAGCCTCCCCGCTAGCCGTCATCTGTTCCTGGATCTTAGTCGCCTCTTCGCGTTTCTCGCTCATCAGCTTCTTCGCCTCGGGGCTGAGCTCAAGCGACTGTTCACGGCGGAAGGTGAATTGGTACTGCGAGCCGCGAACATCGTCCTTCAGCTTGGCGATCTTTGTAGGCGTTCCCTGACAGCCCTCGAGGCCGGCCGACTTCTTCGGAGGCTCGGTGTACGGGCCCATGTTGCTGAACCCAAGCCAGCGCGCCTCTTCGCGCGGCTTTACGGTGGATTGGTGATGCTTTTGCGGGTGCATCTTCTCTTGCGCCGGTTCCGCAGGCGCATCACGCTTGGGAGTCGTGTCGTCGAACTTGACCGGCACGGTCTTGGTGGTATGCTTCGAGACGGTCGAGGCGATGGCTCTGCGAGGTGGGGATTCGGAGCGAGGGAAGGAGCCGGGCATCTCGTCGTTCTCTGACAGCGCAGCCATCTTGCTGACGGGCGCGGTGCGAGGTGTCTTAGGGACATCGTGGGAGAGCGAGACCCGCTGAGGGGTGGATGAGTCCCTGTTGCGCAAGCGCGCGGAGCTGCGCCTTGCCATAACGATCGAGCGTGAGGGCGATCGACCTGTGTTTGCAAAGAGAGAATGCTAGTATGATGTCGACAGAGAAGTGCACTCAACGGCCGAGGTCTGGAATGTCGGGTTGGGGCAGTCAGGAGGATGGCTTGTGCGGTAGAAAAATCGGGATTGACGTAGGAGGGCGGCGTGCTCGGATGTCAACAAACAATCGGCTCAACGTCGGGGTTTTGCTGCGATCGTGCCACAACGTAAGTCTTGGCGCTTTCAGCACGTGCTCGGGTCATGACAACTGTCCATCGATGTGTCCGTCAATGACAAGACGAGTCGAAGTTTCGGTCCACGCTCATTAATGTGCTTTCGTCATTCGATCGATTGATCGCGTCGTTAAATACACACCTAAGCTCACTATACTTGCTTCTCATTGCTCAGCCTCCATTCCCTATCACAGGCGAAAACTCTCCTTGCTGGTCAAGAGAGATCAATAGGATCATGGCAAACAAGAACGATGTTCGCAAGCGCAACCCGAATGGCAATCTGGCAGACATCCCCAATGGCAAGCCAATCAGCGGGAAGATTGACGTTGCTTTCACCAAACCTTTCACCAAACCAGAAGATGCCAATTCCCCCGTCAACACGAAGAATCTGATGATATGCGTTGGATGCATATATGCTTCATTGTAAGAGACCAGCAACGATCTAAAGGAACGACGGATGTTGACAAGCTTTGTCAGTCTTACTTGGGGCTTTCTCCAAGAACGTATCACGACAACCAACTACGGCACCGAGGACGAGCGCGAAGTTTTCAAATACCCCGTGGTCATGAACACGGTGCAATCCGCCTTCGCCGCCCTCCTGGGATACGGCTACACCGCGATATCCCGCAAATCGTCCACGGACCTCCCCATCTTCCCCTCGGTCCAGATCTTCTGGCCCCTCATCCTGGTCGCCATCGTTTCATCCCTCTCCAGCCCCTTCGGCTACTCCAGCCTCCAGCACGTCGACTACATCACCTTCATCCTGGCCAAATCCTGCAAATTGCTGCCGGTCATGTTCCTACACGTCACGCTGTACCGCAAGAAGTACCCCTTCTACAAGTACGCCGTGGTCGCGCTCGTGACGGCCGGCGTCGCCATTTTCACGCTGCACAATCAGTCCGGGTCGAGCAAGAAGAAGGGCGGCGACGGCAACAGCGTCTACGGGCTTATGTTGCTCGGCATCAACCTGCTCTTCGACGGCCTGACGAACTCGACGCAGGACGACATCTACGCGCGTTTCAAGCCGTACACCGGCCAGCAGATGATGTGCGCGCTGAACGTTATGTCGACATTCTTAACGTGCGGATACTTGCTGCTGTCGCCTTATCTGGCGCAGTCGGGAATCGGAGCGTATGTCGGGATGGACTTGAAGGGGGCTGGAGAGCTGCAAGAGGCATTGGCATTCATCCAGCGCCATCCGTCTGTTGGCTGGGATATCTTGGGTTTCTCTGCTTGCGGTGCCCTGGGGCAATTGTTCATCTGTAAGTTCGAATCTGACCAGTATGTCGAGTTGCTGCTAACGATTTGTAGTCCGCACCCTCTCAATCTTTGGCAGCCTGTTGCTCGTCACGGTGACGGTGACGCGCAAGATGCTGACCATGATTCTCTCCGTTGTCTGGTTCGGCCACAGCCTGGGCGCAATGCAATGGGTCGGAGTGGGCCTGGTTTTCGGCGGAATCGGCATCGAAGCCGAGTTGAGCAAACGCGAAAAGAAGGCCAAGGAGTTGGCCAAGAAGAACGGCAAGGCTGCTTGATTGTCGAAGTCGCTTTGTGCTAAACTCATGTAGATATAGATCGGATCTGTACAGGACCTCGCTTCAACGTTGCATAGGCTTCGTCGATTTCCAGTCATTCGGCCAGATGTCTTTCTCTTGGCAGTCGCGATGGTCCTCTATCCACTGGGAGATGCGGTCGTTCATCCAACCACTGGTCTCGGTCTTAGGTGCGCGATGAAATGCTTCGTGCCCGAGCCTGAATACGCTGCTCAGCTGACAGCGTGTATGGTCGAGGGTCTTGATCTTTCGATCGTAGAGAAGCGAGAACTGGAGGCACCGCGGCTCTGCCTGGCAAGCATCCCGACACTCCTCGAACGAATGACGCGGATCCGACCCATTGACCCCCCTCGCCTCGACCGCATGATCCCCATTCTCGGAAAGATTATCCCACCCCTCCCTCCTCTCCGGCAACCCACTGGGATACGCGTAAGCAAAAACATCCCGGAACAGCATCTCCCCTTCCCCCCACCCTCTCCTCTTCTCATACTGCCACAGCCCATCCAAAAACTCTGGTCCAACATGATGCAGCGTCACGGCCGGCCGACACCACGTCCCCTCTCCAAAAGCAATCACCCCCGGCTCGTCCGGATTAAGGACCGGATCCGCATCAGTCACCCTGACCCCAACCTCCTCCTCCAACGCATCTGCCAGCACAAAATCCCCAAACCACATATCCTTCACTCTCCCATCCCACTTCTTCGCCACCCCCCTCCCCTCGGCACAAAACCTCTCCACCACCCCCCCAGAAACCACCACCCCAGCCCCACCATACGCAAACCACAACTCCCCTCCCCGATGCTCCCCCATCGGCACCGGATGCCCCAAATACCAGTCCCGCCCCGGCCCTCCCTCAAGCTCCAACCGCCGCAGCCACGTCGCCAAGTTCCGCAGGGACAGGTACGTGTCCGCTTCGACAAAGGCGTACCAGGCGCGCCCGGGCCGCTCGCGCCACGCCGCTTCCACCATGTGCAGGAACTTGTACTTGTCGAGCCCCCACGCGGCGTTGTGGCCGGCCGTGCGCCAGTCGTGGACGGCGATGGGGCGGTCTCCGAGAGCGGGGATTTCCGCGCCGCGTGACTCGGATGCGAGGCGCTTTTGGGTGCGGTAGAGGTCGAAGTCCGGGTTTTCCGCGGTGTGTTCGGGGGTGTAGGCGTCGAGGACGTCGTGCACGGTGTGCGGGCCGAGGGTGGCGGGGAGGTCGGAGAGGATGAGGGGTTCTGGGTGGGGGGAGAGGGGGGAGAGGAGCGGGACGGGGACTTTGGTGTGGAGTTCGGTGGCGCCGGTTTTGAGGATTAGGGCGATGGTTGAGAGGGGGATGGCGTAGGGGGATGTTGGGTCGGAGACGGGGTATGGGTCGGCGTGGGTATGGGCCGGGGATTGGGGTGGTGATGGGTCTGAGAATGGCTTTTGGTCGATGGGGACTCCGTTGCTAGGGTGGAGAGCGAGGTAGGTGGTGGAGAGGAGGCCTAAGGTGGTGATGAGGGAGAGGCCAATGGTTGCGGGACGTCGGGGTATGATCATGGCGGCGGTTCTCGGATCTGGACCCAATCCCTCATTGGGAGTAGATTCTGTTTCCAATGAATTTATGGCCTTGATGTAGCAGCGCGGCCAAATAGAATGATTCAAGACATGTTCAATGATATTCCAAAAGCAACGCGACCGGCCAGGGAGCAAAAAGAGGCAGACTCAACGAAAGTGCAAGCAAACAGCTTCCAGTCCATTCCACTTGAAATGGGAAAGATTGAGGCACAGTCTGCCGCCGACCAAGCGAGCTAGCTACGCGCGCAAGGGACGAGGCGGGAAAAGAGAGAGCGACACGCGGCCCGGACGAAGCGATCATCGCGCTCGGCAAAAGAGGGGCAGCAGATCCCCCCCAGGTTGTCGACACACATGTCCGCAAAGCGTGGAATCGTCTTCAAAAAAGCTGCGACGCAATGAAGCTGACGATAGATGCTGACCATAACCTCTCGCATTCACGGAAACCTTGATTTGATCGATGTGGTCGACTTTGGCTTCACGACAGGCTTGGCGATCGGATCCGCCATCCGAGAGAAAAAGACCACAGACGCAATGCCAACAGCTCGGACCATTACTACCTGCTTTCCTGGTACACACCTCAACTCTTCGCAAACTCAGCAAGTTAACCAAATCTCCTCCTCCTTCGACACACACCTAGTAGATCCCCGGGATGATCCTCCAGCGCACCAATTTGCAGTACTCATCCCAATCACTCCCATACTTCTTCCGACACGCCTCATCATCCCTCCTCTCGCGATGAATCAGCAGCACGGTGAAGTAAATCATGTAAAAGTACGTGATCGGAATCGCGTAACCCGCCATGCCCTCGGTGCTCACAAGCCGCATCCCGGGGTACAGCACGGAAGGCGTGAGCTTGTAGCCCGCGACGAGTGTGGGCAGGCAGTAAGCCCAGGAGAAGAGCCAGTCGCCGAGGTAGTTGGGGTGGCGGCTGACTCCCCACCAGCCCGAGGTGAGCAGACGCGTGCCGCGCGCGGTGGGCATGTATTTCAGGTGTGCAACGGCGGGGTCGGCCGGGTTGTTGCGGAAGGCGTTCTTTTCGCCGTTGCTTTGGCGGAAGATTAGGTAGCCTGCGGCGGCGATGGCGAGGGTGAGGACGATATAGGGGATGCCGAGCGAGACCGGGTGGACGGAGAGGTATTTCGCTTGGAGCGAGAAGACGAAGGGCACCCAAGCGAGGTCGCCGAAGGCTAGCATGAAGCCAAAGCCGTCGGTCGTGAGGTCGATCATGGTGAGGATCGAGGACTCCGTCCAGACCGAGTCGATGATGTAGAAGCCTTGGATGGCGGTCACGAGAACTGCGAATCAAGTCAGCTTGAAAAGCACTTTTGCGTGGCCGAGGGTGGCATCTTACCCATCGAGTCGCTAAGATAGCCAAAAGTCTTGTACTGCTTCGCCGCGAAAGCGAGATCCAACATAAACCACCCTAGCATCCCCGGCCGTACCTCCATAAACGCCTTAATATCCACCTCCCCGATCAGCGGAATCGTCACACGCGGGTTCAGCTCGCGGCCAATAAACCAATCGTAGATGACATTCCCGCTGTGCCCACCGGCCGCCAGCTCGCGCTTCTCCGCATTCCCAGGCGTGACAGAGAACGACAGCACATACACGTACGTCGCCAGGATGTACGACAGCACGATGTTGGTCGTAAGGATCTGGATGTAGTTGCGATTGATGAAAGCCCAGACCTGAAAATCGGCACCGAGCACCCACGTGCCGGCCGCGCACGCGACCAGCGTCGTGATGGCGGAAAACAGCGCTGCGAGCAACACACATTAGCCAGTCAACGCCCATCAGTCTCTCCCACGTCTCCTCCACCTACCATTCATGCGATACGTCAACCGCCCCCCACTCCTCAACTCCGTCCCCTGCGCCTCATACGCGGGCAAAACCGCATACAACACCAAACTCAACGCATACCACGCCAACGTCCCGACCACAGCCTCCAGATTCAACAACCCAGCCACCCCGGGCCAGCCTACCTCCTCCTTCAGCGTCGCGATGCCCTGCTCCCAGCCCGACTGCGTCGACAGCGGCGGCGCGGAGAAGAGTTTGGACGGCGAGAGCAGGCTCGGCGCCGGGCAGCCGGAGACGTCGTTGCAGACGAAGGCGAGCGCGTAGGTGACGACGGGGAGGCCGAAGGAGACGAGGAAGGCGCCGATGCTGTGCGGTTCCAGCTGGTTAGCGTTACGTCGCGGCGCGTTGCGGTGCGGTTAGAGGGGAATTAAGGGGGGAGCGTACGGGCCGCCGAACTCGTAAGGGGATTTTTGCGCGTGGGCGTGCGCGTGGGAGGTTTTGGACGCGGACGCGGATGTGGTGGACGCGGGCGTGGACGCGTCGGTGGCTGTGGTGGAGGTTTTGCGCAGGCTCTCGCTGCGGGCTCGTTTGGGCGCCATGGCTGCTGTCGCGCGCGTGTTGGTGAGGTGAGTCGGGTGCGTCGCGACGGGGGGAGGTGGTCGTTATGAATGAGAGAAGAAAACTGTGTAGGCTGGTTGCGGAAGCCGTGAAAGCCGTTTGCGCCGTCGTACGATTTGCTAGCGGGCTGGTAAACAATCGTGACGTGCTAGGTGATTTTAAGGGGTCCGTGCGCGCGGTATTCTGGTCTGACTTCACGCGTTACGGAAACGATGCAGCGCGGTTATTGCAGGCCTCGAATATATTACGGACAAATACGATTGGGGAGTAGCGAAGACGACGTCTTTAGAAATTTCACATCATGCGAAAGAGTAACTTAGTGCGTGTCAAGTTCAAGCGCGCAATGTGAATGTCGTCTGATCAAATCGTACAACGGCAACCTCGTTCTCACCCTAATGTCAATCGGGACCTCTACCTTACGAAAGAGAAGCATACAACTGCCAATGTTCCACGAAACTATATTCAACCCATCTACCGCAATTACCACGCATCTCACCTTGATACCCTCCGTTTCGAACCAAACATTCGACCGTGTTCGTAAGGTCGAGAAAAGCTGACGACCTTCCCAATCGGGCAGGAGGGCACCAAAATGAGCCGAGACAGCAGGAGAAAAAAAGGGGGCAGTCACAAGTCGGAAGGGAGGAGACACTACGATACCTACATTCCATACAACCCATTCATCCGCCAATTGACACGCGAAGCGGTCAGACCCCGCAAGACCAAGGAGCCGTCAGAAAACTCCCCTAGCCTTCAAAGCCGTCCAGAGACCGACCCGTCAACTCACACACACAACAAAACAAAAGTAGAGAAAAGAACAGTGATCAACAGTTTTTGTCTTTTCAGCAGAGTCACGCAGCTAATCGCACTTTCCCCCATTTCAAACCACGTAGGTCGAGTCAGGACAAAGAAAAACAGCCGGCCGGAGCCCCGCCCCTGCCACAAAAATCCGTCACCCCATTCCCGATTCCCATGATGCTTTCTTTCCCCCCCACATCGATTCACATCTGCTGCGGGGAAGGAAGAAAACCGCTTCTCAAGCAGCTCTCCCCCTTGGTGGCACGCACGCATGGTCAAGCCTGTCCCAAGTTCAGCATCTCGGGACGAGCGCGTGCGCGGCTTTTGCTGGCAGGTTCTATTTGCCCAGGGCGGGGAAGGCCTGCGAGTCGTTGGCGTTGAAAGCGCCGGCGGAGGAGCCGCCACGAGGGCCGCCGCGAGGGGCGCCGCCGCGGAAGTCGCCACGGCCGCCACGACCGCCACGGTCGCCACGGCCTTCGCCACGGCCACGGCCGCCACGGCCGCCGCCGCGCCCGCCGCCTTCGCGTCCGCCGCGGGGGCGGTCCTGCTCGGGTGCGGCGTAGTACGAGGTGTCGAGGGCGAAGTTGTTCTTCTCGCGGCCGGAGGTCTTGTCGCGCTTCGCCTTGCCGCCGCCGCCGACGAAGAAGTCCTCCTCGTTCTCGCGGCTGATGGCGGAGCCCTCGGGGAGCTTCTGCTTGGAGCCTTCGTTGGCCTTGCGCGCCGGTGGGGGCGGGGCGTTGAGCGCGGCGCGCTTCTCCGCGAGTTCGGCCTGGTACTCTTCGTACGACTTGGTCTTCTCTTCGGGCTCGGCAGGAGCGGCGTCTTCGGCGGCGGTGGCGCCGTCGGGGCCGTTGGCGAAGGCAGGGTCGCCGCCGGTGGTGTCAGGGGCCCAGCCGGACTCGTTCTTCGCCTCGGCCTTGGCCATGTCGGCGCCGGCCTTCTCGTCGTTCCACTCAGCGTTGCCGCCCTCCTCACCCCAGCCGTGCGCGGCCTGCTTAGGGTGCTCGCTGGTTCAATGTTAGAAAAGGGGAAATCATGTATGGTAAATGAGCGACTTACCTGACGTTGTTGTGGTTCCCACGGTCATCGCGGCCGGACTGAGGGAAGCGCCCCTTGTAGCCACGGCCAGCGCCACGGCCACGACCACGCTCGGCACCGCCACGGCGCTCGTCTGAAGAAATATGTCAGCCACTCGTCCAAACCACTTTACAGCTTACGCGACTCACCACGGTTGCGGTTAGCACCCCGGTCCTGACCGTCACGGCCCTCAGCACGGTTGTTACCCGCACCAGCTATGCCCCCATAAGTCAGCCCAAGCTCAACCACAACCCCAACCACCCCACCCCACCGAAAACACCACCACAACCCGGCCAAGCCACAGCAGCGCCTCAAGCACCGCCAGCTCCTCTCCCCCAGCACCCCCGCCAAAGAGAGAAAAGAAAAACGCACCAGTATCCCTGTTCACACCCTCCGACCTACCCCCACGCGCACCCGCAGCCGGCCTACCAGCACCACCTGCGACGGGCGCTTCGGCCCCGGCATTGCGCTTGCCAGCGCGCGGGGCGGGCTTGTCGATGCCTTTGGCCGGCGGGTCGGGCGCCCTGTCCGGGTCGAGCTCCGGGTCATTGCCTGGAGAGAGACGGTCGTTAATACGTTGTGTTCTTCACCGCGGTCTGGCGTGTTGTGCCGTTGGCGGGCCGGGGAGGAGAGGAGTGGAGAGGGGAGGGGAAGGTACCCAGGAGGTCGTAGAGGTTCTGTGGTTGGCGAAAAGAGACGTGTCAGCGGGCGGAAAAATCGTGCGTGTTGGCGAGGCGGGATTGAGAGCGCGCTGCCATTGGGGGGGGGGGTGTGTGTTGTGGTGATGGGAGGGGAAAGAGAGGGTTGGATGGCTGTTGCTGCTTGCTTGCTTACCTTGCTCGCGATCGGTTGGCTCATCTTGGTTGTTGTCACGAGCGGACTTGACCCATGTTGCAGCGGCGGGCGAGGATGGGATGAGGTGGTGTGGAGCTGGGCGCTGGCGGGCGAGGCGCGCACGCTCAGTCCGCGAAACTTCCAGAGTGCGGAGCACGGGCCTTTTGGCTTGGCGGTGCCGGGCTGCGCTGCCAGCTGAGGGTTGGGGGGGGGAACGTCAAAGGCGCGTCACTGCTGCCTTCAGGGGAATGAAAGTGAACGAGTGCGGGGTTGATGGTGAGAGTTGCAGTATTCGAGGTGTTGGTGGAGGTGAGTAGATGGTATGCAGCGCCAAGTAATAGCATTACGGACAAGAAAAGCGGTGCATCCGCCACAAGATAAACGCCTGCGCTGAGCATCAATCCATCCCTCGCGCCCAAACTTTTCGCTCTTCGTAAGCACGTTCCCCTTCCCAGTAGTAAGCGCCGTCGCTTTCATGTCACTCCTCAAAATTAACCACAATGCCTCCCATTGTTTGAGATCCTTTTCGCCAAGCGTAGACCGCCTCAGAATTTTGTGTGTTCGAGCTATTGCCTGGGCTGCTGCTGCTGCGGCTCGAACGAGTATGAGGTGGGGAAGTGCATGCTAGCACTGAGGCCGAATGGGTCGGCGTCCAGCATGGGGTCGTTGGGGTCAATAACATCGCCAATGGCGCTGAATTGCCCACCGCCGCCGCCGCCGCCGCCGCCGTTTGGTGCTTGGGTGGCGGCCTGCACTGGGGCTTGAGGCGGCACGCGCTGCTGGCCTGCCGCCGCCTGCACCGGTGGCTGGTGGTAGTCGCTCGTAGATGGCATCCGCCGGGGTGGTGGTCGCTCGTATTGGGGTGGGTATTGTCCGCCGTACATGTCGTCGGGAGAAGCGGCAGGAGCGTCCGCATCGACATCGGGGCCATCCAGCATGGATCGGGAATGCTGGGTATCGTACTCCTGTTCTGTATTCACACAATCAACCTAGGACGAACACAGTTCCACGGGATTATCCTGGGGAGAGACTTGCCGAGCTGATCAAAGTGCCGTTGGAAGGTGCCTGAGTAGTAGCCAGCAGGTACCGAAACGGCACTGCCGTTTTCATTGGCGGCGCCAGCGCTCAGAGGCGGGTTCAGGCTGTGCCGGCTCGCAGTGGAGCGGCTCGATACCGCACTCGGAGCAGTGGGGTGATGCTGCGGTGGAAGAGGTCGTTGCGCTGGCCGCTGGTGAGCGTCAGGAGACATCTGCCCCTGATAGTAGCCTTGCGCAGGGGTCGGCTGCGTCGCACGAGGGTAATTCGGATACTGTTGTGCCTGTGGCAACGTCAGGAAGAGCCACGTGTGTAGTACAAGTTCGAACGCCTTACCAGGGGAGATCTTGTCGACACACTTGTCGGAGACGACGCATGCGAAGATGGCGTCGGGTGACTGGGCGGAGAGGTTTGATAGGCCTGCTCGGCGACAGGCTGCCCCGGTGCGATCTTGGGGAGGAACTGCTGTCCGGAGCGCCGAGCGTGGTGCCTCTGAATGGCGGTCCTTTGAAGAGGGGCTTGCGAAGCTTGCGGTGGTGGAACTGGACCGCCGGGTGGTTGGAACCCGAGCGTGGAGCTGCCCGTCTTCATGTTGAGCTCGGCCTGGACGTCGATGCCTGTGTCGACGTCATCAGTGATTTGGATTCGGTGACGGAGCACACCGAAGACATACCCTTCTCTAACAAGATGCGCTCGAGCAGCGAGTTCTTGTAACGAAGCATCAGACACTCATCAGCAGCGGAGCGCTGGCTGTGTTGCAGCGTGCTGAGCGACTCCTCATTCTGCTTGATGGCAGCTTCGAGCTGCTTGATGTACTCGGTCCGTCGTTCTCGGAAGGCAGCTTGCGCCTGCCTGTTGCGCTGCTTGCGCTCTTCGGACGTCGCATAGATCTAGGAGGCACAAGGTCAGTGGACAGTCCCGACATTACGTACACGTTTGAGATGGGAGGTCCCATGTCACGCACCGGCTTGCGACCTCCCTTGCGCTTCTGCGGCGGGGCGGGATCCTGGGAGGCTTCGCCAGCGACCTCATGCTCGGGGGTCGACTCGAGCGAACTGGGCGTGGCCTCGCGTGGAGGTTCGATCTTGCTGGAGGCGGCCATATCGACGTCGTCGACGTCCTTATCGCCCATCTGCAGGTACCCGACCAGGGCAAGTGCCCCAAGGCCAGTCAGACGGCGTGGGAGATGCCCTAGGGAGCGCTAAATGGCCGAGTCGAGCGGCACGTTACCGACGACGCGGGCGAGAGTGGCAGAGGCGGATTTGATAAGAGTTTCGAGGCAGAAATGATAAGCTCGCAGGAGGGAGAGAGGAGGTGAGGTAAGAGGATGGGGTGGTTGGCTAATCGAAACACGTCAGGAGGGGGGAGGAGGCAGAGGCAGGCGGCGGGCGGGGGCGAGGTCCAAATGGGAAGCCCAGACGGCGGACGAGCGACTTCGGGGGGAGGGGAAATGCGCATGTGGCGGCGAAAATTCTCACACACGCTGCGGAGGCTGCTCAAGAAGGCCGCAAGGCCGGTCAGGTCGGGGGGGCAGCGAGAGCTGGGCTGGAGTGGGTGGCGGATCGATACCTTACGCCTTTCGTTCTTCGTTTGTGGCTTCCACCCGGGGCTGCCTCCTTCTACTCCGGCTGCGACGGGCGGGTCGTTCGTCGGTCGGTCTCGCGCCGATCGATACCACCTACTCCTCCTCCTCCTCCTCCTCCTCCTTCCTTCCCTTTACACGCTTCGTGGAAGCTCCGTGATTCACTTTCGCGCGTCGCTCCTTCCCTCGCAAATGACTTGTTGCACTTCTTCTCCGACTCCCGGTCAGGCGTCAACGACCACGTGGTTGCGCGGAAGACGACACCACCTCCAGTACGCGACGGCGGGGCGCCATTGGGTGAGGCGGACAGATGCGCGTGGCGGTGGTCGCATGCGCTTTCCTCCCGCGGTCTAGCCCCCCCGCCTTCCTCTGCATTTCTTTTCCTCGCGTGCTGCTCGCATCTCCTCGGCACTTCCCGTCCTCCTCCGTGATCGTAGCGAGACCCGTCTTCCTCTCCCGCAACTCCGAATCCCGCATTCCGGTGTAGATACAGACGGTACAGCCTCGAGAGCCACACGCGGCTCACGTCTCGACTTCCAACGACGCTGAAGCAGAGGGGACGACCATGTCGGCTTGCCGGGAAAGTGCCGTCACCGACTTGCGAACACAGTCGGGCCGACCAAGATGCCTGCCATCCAATTCCTGAGAGAAGATCGACTTCATACATCTGCACCAAGGCGATCGACTAGAGTGTCTTCATACTCATGCTGCTCTGTCAGCCACGCGTAGGAGATGCCTCGGACAGCGGCATCAGGCATGCGAACCTGGGCTCGACCTCACTTCGGTATGGTGTGTGGCCTGTCCCCAAGAACGTGTTTCGGAGCCGGCGACTGGGACGCCACTGCATTGACATTGGCGTTTCGTCAACTACTCGAGTGGCTGTCGAGTCTGATTGTCATCGATTCTCTGCTGAGAGCACATTGTTGCCCGTCGTCTCTGGAGACCGACAAAGTGGCGACACGACGCCATTCAAGCGCAGTCCGTCCATTTGTCTCCAGATGCTCACCATGTCTTGTGCAGATGGGAGAAGAAGTAGGTCGAGGCGAAGTCTTCGTTGAAGTTCGTTTGTTGCTGGTCTTTCTTTGCCTTCGTGCTTTCCCTTGTTTCACTCGACTTGTCAAACTCGCAGTCGCAATTACCTTCTCGTCGGCCTGTCTTGCTGGGTCCATCTGCTCTTTCTCTTTCTCTTTACTGGACTCTCTGCGCCCCGAGTTGCCAAGTTGCCGGATCCTACCTGATCGCGACGCAATGAGCGTGCCGAGTCGGCTACCTACCCATCCGCGCGTTCATCTCGAAGATTGTATCGCGATGCAAAGCGAACCATGGACGATCGCCAATACCCCTTCTCGAACCAGACTTCGAATGCGCAACCATATCTGGCCACAGCCTACCTCACGCCGACTCATCTCGACCAGCACCAATCGCTGGCACCCCCGCCGCTCATCAACTGCACACGACCCTTGTCCGACATTCGAGAACTCAGCGAGCCCAGCGTCATTGAATCCGTACTTCGAAAGTCGAGGGAGAAGCCAAAACCATCGGGAACATCGCTACGGACGCAGCCATCAAGGGGCAAGGGGTCAGTGAGGCGCAATGGCTCGACTAAGACGATGCAGGACGACAGGGGGGCCGGGCTCAAGCATTCGCAATCGTGCGACCGACGCTCATCCTCCTACTCGAGCTCCCCCGAGCAATCCAGCTTCTTCAGTATCCCGAAATCCAGCGTCCCGCGCCGCTCCTCGTCTCAAAATCATGCGCAAAAGCCGACAAGAAATACATCGCGGAGATATTTTGAGGACAACGCACCTCCACCCGCGCCACCGAGGTTCGACAACTTTACTGTGCCTAACAGAGGCAAGAGTCGGTCTCCCGTAAAAGAAGTAGGGCTGCGCTTAGACGCGGTCAACTCGGATGCTGCGAGAAGGGCGCCGTCCAGGACGTACATGCGCGCACCACAACCATGCGAGATCCTGGAGTTCCCCTCCTACAAACATCCGAGGGTGAAGCTGGACCTCCACGTGTCGGCACCCTTGTTCGTCGGTGGTGGAAGCGTGGAAGGACAAGTTAGGGTCATAGTGGACGGCAACGAGCAGTCGCGAAGCCGCAGATCGCTTGCCATCAATTCATTTTCGGTGGACTTGATTGGGTTCGAGGACATGGCGGGAGGTCGCAAAGCAGGCTTCCTCTCCGTCGGAACCGAGCTGATTGATGCTGAACATCCGCCCGCGGCGGATACGGTGGAGCCACCGAATCCCCTCGCAGCACGAGATGACGGATTCTGGACGCTTTCGCCCTCGATTTCGAATCTTCCCTTTATGATCAGCCTCCCCCTCGACACTGGACCTCCGCCTTTTCAATCCAAATCTGCGAGTATCCGTTTTCTGCTCTGCGCGACGGCGTACATTAGAGATGCAGGGAAACACTATCGCGTGCGGACCTCGACAGACGTCCATGTCCTGTCAAGTACACATCATGCTACTGCCCTTCTACTTCTTCTCTCTTCCGCCTTGAGTGTTTTGACTAATCCGCCACTCCAGCCTACGACCCCGAAAAGGCCCTCACTTCGCTCCCCAGCCCCCTAACAGCCGTAGACGACCTCTCCATCCCGCGCTTCGGCAGCTGCGAAACCCTCAAGCTGACCGCCGGCCTGCACCGCCAAGTCTGGGTTAGCGGCAGCAGCATCTTCGCCGACGTCCACGTAACCAACAAGACACACAAAGCCGTCAAAAAACTCGACCTCACTCTCGAACGCGACATCCTCATCTACAAACACGCCCCCGCCGCCACGCGCGAGCGCCCCGCCACCGAAGCCCGCATCTTCGAGACCAACGAGCAGACCACCATCACGCGCACGTCGCTCAAACCCGGTCTGCAGGGCTGGAACGGCCTGGCCCCGTACGAGTCCGAGACCCGCACGTGCGAGTTGGAACTTCCGCGCGGCCACGCGACGGTGCGTTGCGGGAAGTTCTTCGAAGTGCGTTTTTTCCTCAATATCTCCGCGTCTCTCTCCGGCTCCAAAGGGGTGTCGGTGCAAATCCCTATCATCCTCGTCCACATCAACTCGCTCGATGTGCTGCCCAACTCCGTCGCGCAAGTCGCCGCCGCCATCGAAGAGAAGAAAGGGCACAAACACAAGCAAAACTCCAACCACCAAACCCGCACCCCCAACCCCAGTTCCAACCTCAACCTGACCCGCACCCGCACCAACCACATCCACACCCGCACCCGCTCCACCTCCTCCCCCGCAACCCTCACCGCCCCGCCCCCCCATCGCCGCCCCTCCTACACCCAAGGCCGCGCCTTTGCCGCCCCGCGCGAACAATCCGCCGCCACCACCCGCGCCGCCGCAGCCGATCTACACGCCTTACGCCACGACCTCGACGCTTCGCCAAGGAAATTGGACCCCCGGGCACACGCACACGCACCCGGCATTGGCTACGGTAGCGACCACGGCGCCGTCCGCAAACTCGCCTCCACCCTCAGCTCCGCGGCGCTGAGCGCGAAGAGTCGCGCTGGGAACGCGGGTACGGGCGCGGAGTGGGCGTATCGTACGCCGCCGACGCCGTTGCAGTGGCGGCCCTCCACGGCGGAGCCGAGAAGAGAGACCGAGCACGTGTCTAGCTCGCCTGATGACCCGCCGATGCAGCAGTCGACACGTCGTGCGCGCACGGGTGAGAGTCGGTGGCCGAGCGGGAAGAGCCAAAAGAGCCAGAGGAGCCAAAGGAGCCAGAAGAGCCAGAATGCTGACCCGAACACCGCTCGCGACACCGGTGCCAGCGCCGCTGGGGACGCCGCTCAGCCCCGCTTCGGCGTCACGCTACCCGTGCCCAAACCGCACCCCTCACATACTCAGGGGCTCCCTCGACACCAGCCCCAATCTCCACCGCAGCTTCAACCCCCGGCTCATCCCCACACCCAGCCCTTCGGCCTCGGCCTCACGCCCGCACCTCCTCCGCTTCCACTCCCAAACACCGACGGCGGCCCCCACGACGCGCTCCCGCAGCCTCCCCGTGCGGCGACGGGTCTCAGCTTCCGCGAGAAGATGGAGCGGAGCCGGTTTGAGTTTCGGGGGGTGCGGAGGAAGGGTAGTGGAAGGACGTTGGGGCTGGGGGGGGTGGGGGGAGAGGGGGTTGGGGTGGGGGAGGGGGCTGTGGGGGAGGGTGAGGGAGGGAACATCGGGGGGCGGGGTTGGTGATGGGGAGGGCGTTGGGGGAGGGC
>SGQK01000124.1:0-64982 GCA_004216415.1 Aeminium ludgeri
GGTGCTGGCGGGGGACTTTCTGCTCGGGAGGGCATCCGTGGCGCTAGCGAGGTTACGGGACCCCGAGGCTACGGAACTGCTGGCGACGGTGATTGCAAACTTGGTGGAGGGGGAATTCATGCAGCTCAAGAACACGGCTCTGGACGAGAAGCACCCGGTGTGGAAAGAGGATACAATCTCTTACTATATGCAGAAGACGTACCTGAAGTCGGCCAGCTTGATCAGCAAGTCTTGCCGCGCGGCGGCTTTGCTGGGAGAGCACTCGCCAGAGGTGATAGACGCGGCGTACCAGTACGGGAAGAACATTGGGCTTGCTTTCCAGCTGGTTGACGACATGCTGGACTACACTGTCAGTGGCCACGAGCTGGGGAAACCAGCTGGTGCGGATCTGGAGCTGGGGCTGGCGACTGCACCGCTGCTGTTTGCGTGGAAGAACAACCCTGAGCTGGGGACTCTCGTGGGGCGCAAGTTTGCGCAGGAGGGGGATGCGCAGAGGGTAAGTTCATCATCCTCTCGACTGCAGGATACTTCAATACTGACGTTGTAACAGGCCCGCGAGATTGTCAAAAACAGCGACGGCGTCGAGCAAACACGAGCTCTGGCACAAGACTACGTCGACAACGCTGCGAGAGCGATTGCCGGGTTTCCGGAGACCGAGGCCAAAGTGGGCCTCATCGACATGTGCTCGAAAGTCATGAGCAGGAGAAAGTAGACAAGACGTCCGGCGTAATTTTTTTGTATCAATATACTAGACCATCTGAGCCCGGAGTTGGCGGAGCGCGTGTAGTATTACGGCTATAGACCTGGCTGTCGGCAGACTACTGCTAGAGCGTTTGATTTGGGATCCTTCTCTTGCTGTATGTAAACCAGCCATTTTTACACGAACTCCTACGTTCCGCTCACTCCATTCAACCAGTGAACGTGGTACGATTCGCGAGCGGAGATCTTGTATAGTCCTGCATTTCCTCTTCGACGAGCCTCCTTTCCATTTCCCATGTGCGCGCGAAATTCGTTAGGTCCGATGGATGTAGAGGAGTCTCTACTGAAGGAGGGTTTATACGCGACCCATCGCCTGTGGCGTCCTCACTGTCGTTATTTTTCGAGATGGCGACAGCTGACTGAAAATGGTGACAAAAGTAGCAGCTTCTCCTTGGGCAGGGTGTCCGTGATTGGCGAAGTTGCTCTCCATATTCTGGGAGGCGAAGGCGATCATCTCCCTGCACAAACACCAAGCCTATTCCACTCTGTCATTGAAACATTTCAGCGTTGAACAAGACTTCAAAAAGACTTGATCAAGACCCACAACTGTATGTGACAAAAGAAAAGCCAAGCACCTGGATTGTCGAAGACGTATCTGGCGCAGACTGATGAGAAAGAGGAGAGGGGACAGCTGCTCGAGGATTCGGTGGGAAGACTGACCGTACGACTGTCCAGCCTGAGGCAGGCAGCTCGACTGAGTCGCGATAAGGGGTGTCGTTCAAGTTCACCAGTGAGGTTGGGGCATCTTGAACGGACGCGTAAGGAAAATCGCTTTGACCGCCGCCGGGAATCCAACATTTGTGGCCCTGAAGATGCATTAGGTGGCCCATCTATGGAAAGATCAGCCCACTAAGCATGATCGATTGAAGAATGGCTTGACCTACCATGTCCATGAGGTTAGGTGTAATGCTCGTGATCCAGTCGATTGCTCCGTTGAATGCCGCGTGAAGCGTTGTGTTGGCGTTCCATCCGAGTTGTTACCAAGAATCACTGGCGTGTTAGGCTCCGAGTACGGGTATCTGCCAACGACCCACGAGACAGTTCCAATCTGACTGATGTTGAAGTGACGATGATGTCTCGACGCAGGGTGGGAGGACGGATCGAACGGTGCCAGACTCTGAGGTCGTAGAGCGAAAGCTGCAGTTTTGGCAGACCCGTTCACAAGCATATAGGTAAGTCCCATCCATTCCTCCAAGAACCAACCCTGTACGATCATCTGTCGAATTCGTAGATGATCCGACATGACCTGAAGAGCCCTCTTTGGTGCTGCGCATGTACTGGACTAACGCAACGTCTTCGACAATTTGTTGCATTTCCCCAATCGAAACTGCTGCGAAGCAGATGTGGCGCTGGCGTCTCTGTAGCATCCGAACCTGGCGAGTCCGACATTGACATTGTGCCTATGATCGACACTTGGTTCCAGCATGTCACTCATCTGCATCGAACTTGTCGTTCGCGCTTCTGCCCCCACCAGCTATCGAGGTCATACCGGGCGGTGCGGCGGAAGCGGACATGGACATGAGCGCGTCCATACCGGAGGCGTTGGAGTGGGCCGTCGACCTGGTACCTGCATTTTCCGACTCCAGGTGGCAATTCAAAGCTCCATAATCGGGTCTTGGAGGGGGGCTTTGCGGATGGATTCGACGTCCAACAATAATCGTGCGACCAGATTTACCTTACAGTACCAACGGCAGAGGCCCAAGGTTCAAAGGTGTGAGTTTACGTATACATGTACCTGCTCCGAGGCTTGTCCCCTCTTCCCCTCGTGATGCAATCCGCACAAATCGCGCTCCCGTCTTAGGAGGTATAGGCAAACAAAAGCACAAGTCGCGCAGTCTTCCAAAGGTTCGCACGGCGATGGGCGACGTCAGCAGGACGGGCCCGACGCTCAAGCTCTTTACATATAAACGGCACAAGATTGACACTCGGCCGTACCAACCTCTAAAGACAACACGCCGGTAACAGTAGCGCACACCATGGCCGCCAACTCTTCGTCATATGATCCGCCTCTTGCGCTGACCATCATTTCGTCCGTCTCCATCGGCATCGCCGCCGTGGCGGCGCTATGGATAGCGCTCGACATCCTCCTCCGACGCGGATGGAGATCGATGATGGCCATCATGTTTGTGTCCCCCGCTGAGGCCCACGAATGCTCTTCACTCATACCGCCCCGACAGGATTCCCGTCTACGTGGTGAATGCACTCTACCTCTGGCCGCTCACGCTCTGGACGTACATCAAATATGGCCGCCCACCGAAGCCGGACAAACAGCACGGCACACGTGCTTCCACTGCGCATCGTCCGCCTCACGCTCAAGTTGACAAAGAGGCCGGAGATGAGCGCCCCGGCCCCGGTGAGTCCTCAAATGACTCCGGCGATCGTGGTGACGCCGGGGGACAGCATCAAAGCGAGCCGCCCGAGAAGGGTCAAGACGAGATGGCCAAGCACGGCCAGCACTGTCATTCGGAGAGCAGCAGCAGCAGGCCGATGTTTGCCACAGTGACCGTCGCCGTCTGTCACTGCGGTGCCGGATGCATGATTGGCGATATCGTTGGGGAGTGGTTGGTCTACGGCACCGACGTCACGATCAACGGTCGTGCACTCTGGCCCGCGTATCTGATTGGTAAGAGTCTCTGCGAAAATGTTCTGTCCGCATGGGAACGCATCTGACTGGCCGTTTCTAGACTTCGCCTTTGCGATCGCGCTCGGCATCGTCTTCCAGTACTACTCCATCGCTCCGATGGCAGGCGAATACGGCCCCAAAATCCTCTACCGTGCTGCAAAGGCCGACTTCCTGTCGCTGCTGTTCTTCGAGATCGGACTCTTCGGGTGGATGGCCATCTTTCAAGTTGCCATCTTTCGATGGGAGCTCGAGATGAACACCGTGACCTATTGGTGGATGATGCAGGTATGTTGTCGAGCCCTGCTCCGGACCAATTCCCACTGACTGGGCTTCCAGATTGGCATGTTCTTGGGTCATTGGACGGCGGTTCCGATCAATTGGTGGTTGATTAAGAAGGGTGTGAAAGAACCCTGCGCTTGAAGGGTGGGTAGAAATGTCAGTTCATCGTTGCGGTACTGCATTTGTTGCCGGCCAATAGGATGTCACACGGCTTCTCAGTCACCTCGCCGCCTGTCCACTTAGTTTGAAAATGCACGAGCCGTTCGCTACGCTTTCGCACCTGCCACTTTGAGACGCCGCCTCGATCTCTACATTACCATCCTTCCGGGCTTGCAAACACGTGGTCGTGGCCACTTCTCGCTCGTAGATGTGAAGCGCATCTACTCCAGGATTCAGTCGCATGCGCGAGAAGGTCAAGCCTCAAGACTTCCGTGGAATCTGGTTGTGGTACATGGCTAACAAATGCCAGAAATGACTTCCTGGACGGAGAAAAGGTGTATGTAGCATCTCCGACTCCAAAACAGGTGAGCCTGAAATCGTGCCGCTGGACAGCTCCGAAGTCTGTGCGCTCGTGAGCTCTAGGAACCATTCGTCGCAAAACTCAGTGTTGCCAATGCCACGGCGTCTGATGTTGTGGAGGAGCTTGGTGCGCTCGGCGGTCACAGCCAGGAGAGAATTGCTATCAAAGCGCTGCTCTTGACGTTGAACGATCACATCACCGCCGATCAATTCGACAATTCCCTGCTTGGAAGGATGGGGAAAACGCAAGCCAAGCCTGGTTTTCCCAGTGAGATGGAAGCGCTGACTTGGTGTCGAATTGCAAGGTGTTTCGGCGATAGAGAGTAGGTAGCTTTACTCGACTTTGCAGATTCGAGAGATTCGAATGGGTCAGATGGCGACCACTTTGACTTCTTCGCCTCGTCCATGCTGGCGGCTGACGAGAACGACAACGTCGCTGCAGCACCTCAAAGTGATACCTTAGTCAAGAAGAGTCGTTCAGCAATGGGATGCGTGAAAGTCGGCGCAAGAAGTCCCGCACAGTACGCCGAAAGGGCCTGGTGTCGCTCCGCCGACAAGCTCACACTCTGGCGTTGTGCATGTGGCGAGTGTCGTCGCTGATGTCGCCAGGTTCGGGGCTGGGCAAATGGACATGGACGCTTGCTCGCCCTCAGCCATCATCTCGTGCGAGTACCTGTACAGGCTTCTCTTTGGCCCGGAATGCCTCATCATCAAGACATCCTGCCGACCGCCCGTTTCACCTGACATACATCCATGAAGGCTGCACTCCGACGACATACACGGTTCTACCTGGAGGTCCCCCGCCATCATGTGCAGCGAATTGAAATGCACCGTCTCTCTCATTCAAGATGGATGCTGTGCGAAAAGACTCGGACTCCAATCGTACCTTAAGACATGTGTCTTGGCGGAGCATGTGAAGATCCAACGGCTGCGCGTCACACTTCACCTCACCTCACCTCACCTCACCTCACCTCACGCGACCTGACACCGCCCCAGCGGCATCTGCCTTGTCATTCAACTTTGACACCCGACACACCATTCACTCACTCGGCTCTTCAACCGTCTCGACCTCATTTCCACAGCAATGCTCTCATAAGTCCCACCACATCGGACCACACAGCCTCCACCCCAAACAGCCCCCGCCCAGGCTTCACCCCCACGACCATGCCACCAACATGTACGCCTCCTCCCTTCCCCCCCCCCAAAGAGACCCCCACTAACACCCCCCCCTTTCCCCCCAGGATCGACCCCTCCATCCGCCTCCGCCGCGCCATCCACCTCAACTCCCTCCCCCTCGTCACCCGCCTAATCCGCACCCACCCCCACCTCCTGCACAACCCCGACTTCACCGACAAATCCAACACCTCGCTCCACCTCGCCGCGTCCCTAGGCCACACAACCCTCGTCTCCTTCCTGCTCACCTCGGGCCACGAAGCGGAAGAAATCACCCGCAACGCCGACCACGACACCCCGCTCATGCTCGCCGCGCGCGCCGGCCACCTCCCCACCGCCACCCTCCTCCTCCAAGCCTTCCCACGCAGCATCCCCTACACCAACCGCGCGGGTCTCGACGCCCTCGCCCTCGCCGCGCGCAACCCGGCTTCCGCGCCCCTGCTCGAGCCCCTGCTCGACCACGCGTCGCACCCGGCGTCGGTCCACGTGCGTGACGCCGACGGCAACACGGCTTTGCACCACGCGTCCGCGGCGGGGTCGCTGAAGGCTTTGAGGGTCTTGTTGGCGGCGGGCGCGGATCCGTTGGCGCGGAATTGTGCGGACTGGACGCCGTTGGCGTACAGTCAGACGGTGGCGGCGGAGGTGTATTTTAAGAATTTGGTGGGGGAGTTGGAGAGGAGGCGGGTGGAGGGGGTAAGGGTTGAGGAGGAGAGGGAGAGGAGGAGGATGGCGGGTGTGCGGGTTGTGGCTGGGGAGGGGGAGTGGGGGGATGAGGGGGGGGAGGGGGAGGTGGGGGGTTTGGAGGGCGGGAGGAGGGATTGGTCGCCGGTTGAGCGCAGGAGGCCTGGGACGCCCGGGGGTGGGAGTGCGGGGGGACGGAGTCATGAGTGGGATCGTAGGGCTGAGGGGTGGGGGTTTGGACTCGGGCACGCGAGGACAAGGAGTGGGAGTGGCGGGATGAATGGGTCGTGAACGCACGCCGGTGTGCGTGGCCTCGTATGAAGCATTATTGTCCAACAGTCTATTCCACTTGACAGCTTCGTCCATCATTTCATCCCCTTCGGCACCTTCCGGCCCTCCACCCCCAGCTCCTCCACCTCCTTCTTCCCGTAGTAATGCGGCGCCACCTCCTGCAACCACTCACTCCGCAACGGCATGACACTGCGCATAAACTCCTTGCTCGTGAGCACCAACTCATAGAAAACCACCCACTTCGGCTTGACCTCCATCAACACACTGCTAGGGTGAATATGCACGGTCAAGTTGTTCTTCACCGTGCGGTACGAGTCGCCGCCGCGCTGCAGACGGGCCGCGTTGGGGAAGAAGCCCGCCGTGATGGCCTTCAGCACGGGTGGCAAGTTGCCGCTTCCCGCGGACGAGAGCGTGACTTCGACGCGATCGCACAGTTTGGCGAGCTGGTCGCGCACGTCGCGGGCGCGCGTGAGCGAGCGCTGCTGCATGAAATTCTCGCGGGCCCAGACGAAGGAGAAGTCGGCGTCGACCCACTGCGTCCAGATGTTGAGCAGGGTGGCGTGGTCGCCGCCGTCCTTGACGGTGAAGCGGGCGCGCGCGGCGTCGGCCTGGAGTTTCTTGTCTTTGGGCCGGTAGAAGAGGGCCGAGGCTTCGCCGAGCATGGCGATGATGGAGAGGACTTCGTCGACGCAGCCTTCTTTGTGCGCGGCGAGGACGGCTTTGGCGAGCATGGGGTCCGTGGGGAATTCGGCCATTTGCCGCCCGATTTTGGTGAGTTCGCCTTTGTCGTTGAGGGCGCCGAGGGCGTAGAGTTGTTCGAGGGAGCGGATGAGCATGTCTGGGGAGGGCGGGTCCATGAAGTCGAAGGTGATGAGGTCGTTGATGCCGAGGGATTTGAGGAGGAGCACGATGCTGTTCAGGTTGGTGCGTTGAATTTCCGGCGTTGTGCTCTCGGGGAGGTCGTTGTAGTAGGCCCATTTGGTGTAAAGACGGAAGCATTTGCCGGGCCCCGTACGGCCGGCTCGACCGGCGCGCTGGTTGGCGGACGCGCGCGAGATGGGGACTGCGACGAGGGACTCCATGTTGGTGGCGGGGGTGTAGCGGTTTTCTTTGACGTAGCCGGGGTCGATTACATAGACAATGTTGTCGATGGTCAGACTCGTCTCGGCGATGTTGGTCGCCAGCACCACTTTGCGGACCTTGGGAGGGGTCGGATCGAAGATCTTTTGCTGCATGTCGGTGGGCAGGTTGGCGTAGATGGGGCAAATCATGAGTTCAGGAGCGGCGGATCCGAGCTTTTTGGCCGTGTCTTGTAACGACTGCTCTGCTTGTTCAATCTCGTCTTGGCCTGTCAGAAAAACCAGGACATCGCCTGGCATGGGCTGCGAGAGGTGGATCTGAAAGACGGTCGTGATCGCTGCTGAAAGGTAGTTGGCCTCGGGCTGCATGCTGTAGTTCATCTCCACATCGTACGTCCGGCCGGGAATATTCAGTATAGGGGCGTCATCGAAGAACTGACTAAACTTCTGGGCGTCCAGCGTGGCGGAGGAAATCAGCAGTTTTAGGTCTGGCCGCCCTCTCGCGATGTCCTTGACGAGGCCAAAAAGAATGTCGGTATGGAGGGTCCGTTCGTGAGCTTCGTCGATCATCAGACAGCTGTAGCCGCCCAGATCCGGTTCCGTCAGAAACTCTCGGAGCAGCATACCATCCGTCATGTACTTGAGCTTCGTCTTCTCTGTCGTGGCATCCTCGAATCGAATGGCGTATCCGACTTCGTTGCCCACCTTGACGCCCACTTCCTCGGCTACACGTGTAGCAACACTCATGGCGGCAACGCGACGAGGCTGCGTGCATCCAACCTTCATCTCATTCTCACAATATCCGTCTTCGTACAGATATTGCGGCAATTGAGTGGTCTTGCCACTGCCCGTCTCACCAACAATGATGAGGACCTGGAACTCCTTTACGGCGTCTAGAAATTGCTGTCGATATTGATATACCGGCAGGGTCTTGCGCTTCTCTTCGATGGTCTTGGCTTTGCGTTCGGCCGACAGCAGCTGCTGTGCCATCAGTCGCTGCTCCTGCGACTCCATCTTGTCCAAGCCGCCTTTCATCGTGGCATCGGTCATCCATTTGATCTGCTGCTCCTCGTCGAAGACGTATTCGTACTCGGCCTCGTTTTGGCGGTCGTTGACGACAATCTGGGCCTTGGTCTTCGCGAGCTGCTCCCTCTCCCATTCCTCATGCTCGGTCACGTATCGCTCGCGCCCTGCGTCATCCCGATCCACGTAGCGACTGTACAGCACGTCCTGCTTTCTCCTCGTGTCCATTTTGCCCTTTTCGCTGATGTAGTCCTCCGGCAAAGCGTAGCCATCGAAATGGTCGTCGATGCCCTCGCGCTCCTCGGCCAGCCTGAGTGCTTCGCGATTTCTGGCGAATTCATCCTTTTCCGCTTGCGACAAAGTCGGGTTGGTACGCTCCTCTTCTGCCTCGTCCGCGACTTGTCTTCGCAGCAGACTGAGCTCCTGGGCCGAGCGCTTCTTGAGGTAGTCCTGTCGCGAGCGTAACCTCAGGGCCTTCATCTCCTGCTCCGAGAGCTTCCCCGCCTGCGCCCTCCGCTCTGCATCGGCATCCTCTCGCTTCGAAGAACGGTCCTCGACCACCTTCTTCGTTGAGCCCTCGTCCTTGTTGCGCAGCCTCTTTTCAAACTCGACGCGCTCCTTGCGATCCCGTTCCTCGTCGTCCTCCTCGGGTTCGGGGGTGCGACTTGCTGGTCTCGGCGAAGCAGAGCCATTGTCGAGGCGTGTGCGCTTCGCTGGCGGGGAAGCAAACTCTTCTTCCCCTCCCTCTTCCTCCGCATCACCCCATCGATCCTCAAAGTCCTCATTGTCGCGCCGCCTCATCTTTTTCCTCCGCGCTTCGCGACTGTCGGACCGCCCACCTTCCCTGTCTCGCCGGTGCCGATGCCTGCGCTCTCTGGCGCCGTCCTCCGCGCCTTTCCTATCTTCTTTGGCCGGCGCAGGTGCGGGCGCAGGTTCGTCCCCCACGTCCATGTCAACCAGCGCATATCGCTTCCTCCCCGCGGTCTTTGGCTTCTCCTTTCCCTGCTTTTGCGCAGATCCATTACTCTTGCCCTGCCCAACTCTCGCGAATAGATCGTCACTAAACTTCCGCAGGTCACCATCGTCCGAATCCAGCATGCCGGACAGCTTGTCGAGGAGGGCGGAGGGGGTCTTGGTCGACTGGGCGGTTTGCAGAACAAAGTCGACCATCATGTCGTCGGAAGCTCCGAGGAGCTTGATGAGCCAGTCGGAGACATAGGTGCGATCCATGCTGGCGGGGGTTGAAGGTGTGGTGGGCGACCTAGGTGGGTAGGTTGCCTGTCCAAGGGATTCACCTCATACTCGCTCTCCGCCATCAAAAGCATCGGCATCTGAAGCTCGAACATTTTCTGCCCCAGGCTCCCAGGCTCCCAGGCTCCCAGGCTCCGAGGCAAGCTAAGCCCCGCGACGGCACGTGACGTGTTCCACCAAGCTGAAACGGCGACTGACTCGAGACGACGGACGACGGCGGGCGATCGTTCGAGCTCGTGCGGATTCCCGCAGCAACGAATGCACGCCTGCATGGAAATGTTGGACGTCGGGTTTGCATGATGTATCGCTCGAGTTGTGCAACACGGGAGACATTTCGTCTGGCAGCCGTCACGAAAAGCAGCGGGGGCTGAACGACGATCACAAGTCAGTCAGTCAATCAATAAATATAAATGTATGAATCACGTGAAAGCGGCCGGAGGAGAGGGTCAGGGATCGCGGGGAATGCGGCGGACGGGAGTCGGTGGGAGGCAGCGGTCGGCAGTCGAGGGCTTGAGGGCAATCACTCACTCACCTCTCTCTCTCTCTCTCTCCCCTTAATCTCGCCCGCCACTTGCCCGCTCCCTACCACCACCACCACCACCACCACCACCACCACTCATATCCCCCTCCGAGAACAATTGCTGCAGCATCCTGCGATACAACTACATCCACCAACAGTCCCCCAACCGCACACCCCCCGACTCCGCCAACAACCGTCGCCCCCCACGCCCGAGTATTTTTAGCTCCCCCGGCTCCCGCTCGACAGTCGCCGTGTACTGTACCTACTTGTTCGGCGCGCGCCAGGCGTGAAGGAGGTGTTGCAAGACCCAGCTCCGTGACAACGCGCACACGTCAGCGGCGCTCTCGTGAAGGGAATCACAGCTGAAGGAACGAACCGTCATGTCAGCGACGCCCGCTGCGAAGGATAAGAAGGCGCCTGCCGGTGCAGCAGGTGCCGCCGCCAACCGACGGAGCACTCCCGCCAAAACCCCCACGACGAACGCGGCCACCACCAACGGCACCGCCGCCGACCGCAGTCCCTCGAGAATGGCCGCCCAGAACGGCACTAGTGCTACTGCCAGCAGCGCTACATCCAGCCCATTAAACAGGGCACGATCCGTGAGGAACAGCGCCCCCGTCTCCGCCCGCGGCGCTGCCCGCAAGCCGCCCGTCAACGATGACAGCGACGACGCAAAGGCCGAGCTGCAGGCCAAGCTGGACGAGCTGCAGGAGAAGCTGAACCAGAGCGAGATTGCACACGAGGCCTCCCAGAAGCAGACCGCTGTGGTGCAGATCAAGCTGGACGAGGCGCGCAAAGAGCAAGGCATGCTCGAAGAGCAGGTGCACGAGCACACGGAGAAGATTGAAGAGCTGGAGAACGACAAGAAGGAGAGCCAGCGGGCGAAGCGGGAGCTGGAGCAGATCTACTCGGACGGCCTGAAGGAGCGAGAGGAGGCCAAGGCGCGCGAGGAGGAGATGCAAGCCTCGATGCAGAAGATGCGCGAGTCGTTCGCGCAGAGGGAGATGCGGGACAGGAACGGCAGCATCGCCGACGACGAAAGGAGGCCGAGTGTCTCGCGGAACTCGAGCTTTAGGAACGGGGGGTCGTCGCCGAACCCTGAAGCTGCCTTTGCGCCGCCCTCGTCCGTCCAGCGCAGTGATTCGAGGAGCAGCTCGCGGCTGGTCATGCAAAAGGACAAGATGATCGAGTCTTTGCGACTGGAGCTGGCCGAGGCTCAGATCAAGCTGGTCGAATTCGATCACCAGGGTGGCGGTCGCGCGGCGCAATTGGAGCGTGAGATGTACGAGATTAAGATGCAAAACGGCCGCCTGATGGAAGAGAACGAGTCGTTCCAGCTATTGCTCCAGGAGAAGACACTGAGTGGCGACTTCCAAAACTCAGACCTTCTGCGACTGCCGGCCACCAACGACAACGCCTCCCGCCCGCCGTCTCGCAGCCCCGGCCAGCAAGGTGCCAGCCTGGCTGACGAACTCGATGGACATGACGAGGCCTCGGAGCTTACCCTCGGCGAGCCCAACGACATGGAGCGTAGACTGCAGTCGGAAGTCAACAGCATGAAGGACCAGAACAAAGCGCTGACGCTGTATATTAACAATATCATCTCGCGCTTGCTGCAGCACGAACAGTTCGAACAAATTTTGGATAAGACCCCTGACTTGATGTCTGGACCCGGCGCAGCGAGCAGCAAACCCGCGGCGGCGAACACGGACAAGGAGCTGCCGCCACCACCACCTCCGAAAGACGACAAGCCTGCTCAATCAGAGGAGCAAGGTGGCGGCGGCTTCCTCTCGCGCGCGAAGAGTGTCATTGGTGGCGGCCGTCCCAAGTCGCGCCCTCAATCGCAGATCCAGCAACCAAGCCAGGAATTCAAGAACCAGCTCGCCTCCGCAGGGGAGCCCTCACAAACCACGGACGTCCACAGCGACCCGAACACCGCTCCCAGCATTCCCCTCGGCCGCTCAGCCTCAAGCCGCAACGCGCACCGCCGCTCCAACTCCGAATGGCCCGCCGCCAGCGTGGTGACCAACATGTACCGCGGCCCATCTCCCGGCCTCCAAGGCCCCACGAGCCCCGGCTTGACCTCCCCGAAACGCAACTCCTTCTTCAGCAACGGCATCGGCTCTCTCAGCGGCGCCGGCACCCCACCCGCCAGCAACGCCAACACCCGCCACCCCAGCAACCCCCTCACCCAGACCATCGCGGAAAACGAAGTCCCGCCCATCGCCGAAAACCTCCCACCGCCCATCACCGACACCACCTCCTCCGACGCCATGCGTCCACCCCCCAAACGCTCCTCCCCCCTCATCCCCGCCTCCCACAACCCCGCCGCCATGTCCGCGCTCGAAGCCGGCCCCACCTCGACCACCGACCCCCTCTCCCCGCCCCTAGACGCCGCCCACCAACCCGCCACCGCCGGCGCCACACCCGCCTCCCCACCCCGCAGCACCACCTCCTCCAATGATCGCGAGTCCCGCGCCTCGCTCGCCGGCGACCGCGCCGGCGGCGGCGCCGTCATGATGGGCTCCAAGCCGCGTCCGCTGCGTCTGGTGCAAGACGAGAAGGCGCGGAAAGAGGAAGTGGGCGGGAAGCGCGCGAGCTGGTTCGCCGGGTGGATGGGTGGGGGGACGCAGGGCGATAAGGGGGGCCAGGGGTCGAGTGGGTCGGGACCGAGCGGGCATCAGGCAAACGCGCAGTAGGATGCGCGTGTTGTTATGCAGGTGTCTGAGGCGGGGAGGGTGGGTGGAAGTTGTCGCGGGACGGCGTCGCCGGCGAGGCGGAGGGGGTATAGTTGGGCGGGGAGTTTGAGGTGAGGGGGATGTTGAGATCTCAGCGGGGGGAAGGTGGCTGATTGGTTGGTGGTGATGAAGAATGTCTCTTTGTGTCACTGATACGATGGCGAGTGTATTGGCGCGTACGCGTGTGGATTTGAAGCTCAGGCTCGACGCCGGGGTTTCGACGGGGGGGATATTTGCTGTGGGTTGCGAGGATAGAACAGGAACTCTGGGGCCTGGGGGAGATGTATGTGTTCGAGTCTCGGCTTGGTTTAAGGTGGACATATTAGCTTTTCCCGGCGGACTCGAGGGGCTGGGAGTGACCCGTTGCTTGGGAACTCGGTGGAAATGCCGCGGTATCGCAGCCTGTTGCTTTTGAGTCCCGGCGAGGAACAATTCTTCTCTCTTTTCTGTCTGAAGTCCGCCTGAAACGTCCGGATACCACTCAGCGGTTCCGACTGCGTTTCTTGCTGGCGTGAGTAGGCCCCGTGGACGTCGTGCTCAACTGGGTCGGATGAGATCTGACCGTAGGCTCAGCGCCGCCGTGACCGAAATTGTGGTGCCGCTTCGCGTTGATGCCGATCTGGATTGCTCCATCTACAACCGGCCCCCGCCCAAGCCGCTCCCTTCGACAACTCTTTCCCCAACATGTTCACGAAATCCCTCGGCATCAACCCCCTCCTTTTGGGACAGGGGAAAGGAGAGCCTGACGTCGATGGGGAAAGAGAACAACGGGGAAGTTGAGGAAACAATAGTCGTACGCATGACTTTCTCTCAAACAGGCGCGAAGTCTGCGTGGCGCCAGATAGCGACCTTGCGGCGCCACTGCGCTTCAACTCGAGGAGATTGTGCTTGCTAGGTCGAGCGATATCTGACCGATCATAGCTGTACGTGTGACTTCTTGGTCACTTCTCAGACCGGCGCGATGTCCACGTGGCGCCTGGACGGCCCAGCAGCTTCATTGCGCTTCATGCTAGCGAGTCTTGATGTCTTCGTTAGGCGCAAGAACGGGAGACGTCGCTCGGTCCCGGATGTATGCCGACAATGAGTACACGCAATATCGACATATCGAGCTGGTTCTGGACGGTGCAGAGCCGTGGTGCGGCAACATACGCGGCACGTTTCCCTCGAGGTTGCCGAAGGACACAAAGACCAACACATCCCAGAAACCGTTCGCTCAATTTGCCGTTGAACGAAGCACATAACTCCCACATGTGTCACGTCGCCCTCTTGGTGGTTCATGCTCTGCGTCACTCTCTGGTTATCGGCAACTCTCTGCAGCATGTCCTCGACAGGGCGTTGGCGCGTAGCGATCGCAAGATCATCTGGACATCGCCCGAGCTTCCAGTTCTCCCGGCTTACGTCCTGCCGCTCCGCTGCGTCCCCGACAAACCAGCTGCAACAGATCAGCTGTCACGGACGATCAAGGAAATGAGTCTTGAGGCCGGCATGTTAGATCGCGCATACGAGCACGCACTGCGGTATACAACCACCACCTTTTGACCCGACACTCGGAGCGATTGCCGGCATCGTGCTCTTTCCCGGGCTGCACACATGGTGGCACATTTGACAATCTCTGCACCATCAAGAAACACCTCAAGAATACGCACCAGCTGGACGACGATGCTTTGGGCCCATATCAGCCACTATTTCCTCTCAAGCGCGCGTTCGTTGCACAGCTTTGCTTCATGCACGACTGTGGGAACCGGGGCACGTTCAAGACGAGGGGCCAGCTCACGGAACACCTTCGAGGGCCTCCAAAAATCGAACCGTCCAACGCCCAGCAGCACATCGGACTCCACGCAGTTTTCGACATGATACGGCCCACGCATCCCAACAGGAAGATACGGGCTCCAACTACGAGTAGTGTGAGGTCTCGGTGCGAGGGCTTGCCACCGTGACGTGGGGAATTCGTCGTTCATGTCGGCGCAGGGGCTGAGCCAACTAGCGTGCTGGCGCTGCGGTCAAAAGATCGTTGACACCGCCCGAGCTGGTGATCTGTCTCGTTGCTGAGATCGAGTGGGGGCGGAAGACAAAGCTGGCCGACAAAAACGAAATGGAGACGTAGCAGTCTGAGTATGAGACCGACATGGAGCGTAGAGCTGAGAGGAATTATGGACCGTCAGTTCGAGGGCGAGCGATCTTTTGAGCTCGAGTCGATACGATGGGACGAGGCAAAGCAGGCAAAGGGACGATAGCCAGAGGGCGTTTGTTGTTTGAAGTAACGTGAGCTTCGCTTTTCTCCCTTCCTCTTGCCGTTCCCCTTCCCTTTGCTTCCAGTTTCGTCTTTATCTCTTCTGACTCTCAAAAAGGGGCTCTCGACTCCGAACCTCGAATGCACCCGCTCTCGAGGCCACGTGGGCGCATTTTCGTGAGATGCCTCTTCGAGATGCCTCTTCGAGCTGCCTCTTCCCTCCAAACGACTGCTTTGTTGTCTGTCACCCGGGCAACCCTCACACCCGAAAAGATCGGCGTCTGCGCTTACACGCGGTCCGCTTTCACATGACGCTTCTTGATTAGATTCACTTCGAACGCCGCCCCCTGAAGATTTGCCGTCACGAGGTCATCTTTCCTCAAGTTTACATTTACAACGACGACAACACTGACACTCACAACATCAGCGTCGCCTCAAGAAGCTCCACCCCCCTCCTTCTGGCCTAATTCTCCTCCCGGCCTACTTCCTCCCTCATCGCACCGAGCAGACGTCTCCGCGGCATCATGTCTCCTCCACCTCCGAATCCCCCAGAACACCCTCCGGCCACCGAGACCACAGTCACTCAAGGTGTCGCGGAATGCATCGCAGCCCTGCTACACCAACGTCATCCCTGGATGAAAGCTGCAGCGGTCAAAGACGCGGCGAGAAGAAGCGCTGCCGTAGTCGAAGAAGCGGCTCGAGAGGAGTATGATAGCGCACCGGTGCCTTCGAGACATACCAGCAGACCTCGAGAACTGACGGCGTACAGGGACAAACTGCACCAGGAAGCGACAAGCTTCATGTCACTACCTCCCGAACTGCGGTGCATGGTGTACGAACATATTGTGATTCCGGAGAAGAACGGCGATGGTGGCTGCCCGGGATCGAAGGCCATCTACATCGGGTCCAGCTCTTCTTTCGCCGACACTGAGCAAGACTCTCGACTGGTCACTTCTTGGAAGGCCCAACCGGCGATCACGAAGGTCTCGCGTCAAATCCGGTCAGAAGCACTGCCCGTGTTCTACGAACGCAACCGGTTCGACTCGATGGGGGATGCTTTTATCCACGACAGCCCTCCTACGCCCGGAGCCACCTGGTTCCTTGACACGACTGAAGCTCGCCAGTGGCTGGAGAGCATGGGGAGCGACAACCGTGCGATGATCAAGAGCTTTACATTTTCCTGCCGTGAGTTCACAAGCGGGCCCACGACTGTGAGAGACAGATGAAATTCGACCAGCTGGCGGAACTTGTCAGTTGGGGCTTCTACACCGTCGATGCACCAATCGATGCACCAAGTGGTCTACACCACTGGCTGCAGGATATTCCGTGAGACCAGCTCGCATGGAAGGTGGAATCGAACATCGAGGGAAACAAAAAATCTTGAGCGCAAGCGATCCATCTACCGATTTCGAATCGGCGGGATGGGAGGGTGGAAAGCAGGGCAAAGAGAAGATATCTGGAATCTCCTGCTTTTCTTGTAGAGTGTGGGCTTGAGAAATCGGAATCCAGATCGTGTTCCTTTCATCTTCTTCCAGACTCAAACGTGTTCAGACTTCTACTTGATTTCATAGATAGAACAATGTAGTTCTCAGTTCTCAGCCCGGCCTTCTTGTAGATCAAGGTCTCGTTAGCGGGATTTCTGTGCGTCCATTTGCCCTTCGAAACCCCATAAAACAGTAGAAATTCCACGCGGAGCCGCTCGCTCGCTTTTCACGCAGCCTTCACTTGGGAAGTAAGACAAGTCTTTCGGCATTTGTGAGATGTCCTTTCATGTGACTTAACTTGATCGGCTTCACTTTAACAATATAAAAGTCTCCTTCACTTCGTTAGATTAATCTTTTTGAAAATCTGCCTTACTCGGTACGGTCCTGTTACGCTGATCATAAGTACGTCCTCTTTGACCACTGGCCCTCCTTTTCCAGGCTCTCTTCTGCCAGACGGTCGACTTCCAAACCCTCGCCGCGATCGAAGATGCCGCGAAAAGCTGCGCGCAGACCATCAAGCAAACGATCCAGCGAGCGTGCGCAACCTTCTCCCGCGTGGAAAAATTGCGGACGACGACTGACGTTTGGCAGAACGGTGTCGAATCGAGGCGCAACAGCCTTCACGTCCCTGTCGAGAGAGGTTCGGAGCCGGATCTACGGGTATCTGGTGATGACGCCGGAGAAGATTGTGGACGGGGGCTGCCCGCGTTCAAAGGCGATCTAGTTTGGGGCAACGGACTTCACTGCTTTCACCATTCTTCGGGACACCTCGGAGAAGTCTTTGGATTCTCCGTTCCGCAGCGACAGCGACCTCGTTGCTACTTCTTCGTGGAAGGCGGGGCTAGCAATCGCCATGGTCTCACGTCACATTCGGGCAGAGTCGCTGCTGTTGTTCTATGCCTGCAACGAGAAGCATAACGCAATCAAGACGGCCTGGGCGTCCGCGTGAAACGGTGGTTCCGATGGAAGTTGGATGAACCCCGCGGACAAAGAAGCACCAGCAATCCAAGCGTTTCAGTCAATTGCTTGCTACAAGCAGCCCCATTCCACGATTACAAACACATCAAGCAGAGGATTTGCTTGAATCTCAGAGACTGGACGGTAACCCGCCTCTCCTTTTTCTCCTTTGTTCTTGTCCTTGGCATCCATGAAAGAGGGAATGGAAAGATACAGGGCAGTTTTGTGATGCCCATGCGGCGACACTCAATCCCTCACGATGCTGAAGATGTCGTGATCTCTAGCAATTGTTTGCTCGGGCTGGACACTTGCTCGGGCTGGCTCGAGGGCTGGATGAGCTTTGGGCTTGAATTTTTCTTACGTACTAGATCTGGGATACTTTACCTCGAATGCAAAGAATCATCACGTCGGAGGCAGACATCCCCGAGCACTCAAAAATAGGCAAGACTGTACCATCACTCACTCAATTGTGTTGCGAGCTGCCAAAGAAGAGTTCGAGGGTCCCAGCCCGAAGGCTGACATCCAGAATTACCGAATGCGGCAGGAGGTCAGCCTCGAATCACCTCCCTCGAACGGCACGGAAGATACGGTACCAGTAGGTAATTGCGGAAGTGTCAGCCCCGCAATCGTTCTCTTCAAGAACACTCACAGGCATTCAGACAATGTGCGCTTCTCCAAGGATTTGACGTGAGCCCATAAGTACACCCGTCAAAAGAACGCCATGTGTACCAGAAAACACGGCCCAGGAACACCAACCCCCCAAACCAGGCATCATGTACACGCTCAAACGCATCAAACCTCATCCCACGCTCAAACAAATGCCCCTCCCCTCCCTCCACGGCCTTCAGATTCAAGCGGCCCATCGTAGAGCCCGCCATCTTCATATCCTTGATCCCGCCCCCTCCTTCCGCCCAGATCTCTCTCGCTCTCATCGCTGCCACGGCCTTCGACTCTCGTCCATTCCTCTTCTTCCTCCTCAATCGTCGTGCGCCCGCCAGCGGACGCATAGCTGTCCCGCACCACCAGACCGAGCCGCTCCTCCTCCGTTGCGCCGTCGGCGCCCGTGCCGGGATACTCCTTGCGACTTCCACTTGCGTTTCCGGCGCCAGTGAAGCTCAGCGCGCCTCTGCTACGGGGGCGTTGCGCGGCTGGATCGTCAGGTGCCGTGAGTGTAGACGTCGCGGCGGACTCGGAGCGTTTGCGATTGAAGACATTTTGAAACGAGAACTGGCGTTTTGCGATCGGGGCGTTGGACGAAGCGATCGAGTTGTGGGTCGGCGGGCGTGGAGGCGGTAGGGCGTCGCTGCCGCGCGACGGGGGCGGAGACGCGCCGGCGAAGTGAATGTGCTGGTCGGGGCGGTACTCGGTGGATTGATCTTGGAGGCCGCGAGGCATGCCCAGATTGTTTTCGCGATCGGGGCTGCTGGGATGAGAGGTCTTGTCTGCGGGGACTATGTTTTCGAGTGGTACGGGGCTGCGGCCGTCGCGGCTGTTCTTGTGTCTGTGGCTTTTCTTCTCCTTGCGGCTGCGCGCTATGCGGCCAAAGAAGCCTGGGTGGACGTCTGCTTCCTCGTCGCTAGCATTGGAGTCGGAGTCGGAGGGGAATCGCGTCATGCCGAGGGGTGGGTGGACGGTCTTCGTGCGCTTGACGGAGCCGGCGCTAAAGCCGCCGGCGCTACTGACGGTTTTGCGGCGGCGGAGACCGTCCCATTCGAACTCGTCGTGCTCGCCCACGGGCTGCATGCGCTCTTCGTGAATGCGTTTGGCTTCGTTTGCTTGGCGCTGAGTGCGGACGCGGCTCATAGCTCGTACGACGCCGGCACCGCCACGGATAGTATCCGCGCGGGGCTCGTACTCGGGCTCTTCTTGCTCGGCCACGGTGCGGACCTGATCGAGGTCGCCTTTGAAGACTGCAGCGTCGGGCACGTCTTTGCTGGACTTGGAGAGCTGGAGAAGTACGACTCCCGAGCAGATGACCAGAAATCCCATGACGACGTCGACGATTTGAACGGCGGTACCGTTGAAGCCTTGAAAGAGAATGGCCGAAGATACGATTGTGGAGGAGGTGAAGTAGACGTAGTAGGTCGGTGTCACTAGGGCGGCGTTGAAGATGTTAAGGGCTTTCTGTTGCAATCATTAGCTGCAGATCATTTGCAGAGCATTGACGCGGTGATCAAACCCACGTTGAGATAAACGATCTCGGTCAACAAAGTCCCGATAACAAACACGAGCAGTACATAGAGAAACCACTTGTCGAACTGCGACTCGCCGTTCGCCTGAGCGAGAATCGCAGAACCAAGCCCCTGCGTCGCCACCACGCTCAGACCCCCCACCAGGCTGCAAATCGAGATATAAACCAGCATGCTCTTCTTGCCGTACTTTGGCGCCACCCAGACTGCCACTATGACGCTGCCCACGATAATGACTCCGGCAAATGTCAGGAAGCCAGGCGCAATGACATAGTGCTGCATGTCCTGAATATTGCTCACCGCCGCCTGCTCAGGAGCGTTGAGCGCAATCACCACACTGCCAATAATGCAGATGAAGCACCCAACCTTCCCGACAAAGCTCAGCCTCTCCTTCAGGAAAATGGCGCTCAAAATGGTCGTCACAACCACACTGAGCGCCCCCAGCGGTGTCACCAGGATCGCATCCGTGAAAGCGTAGGCAACAAAATTGCAGATTTCTCCCAGTATCATGAGTGTCATGCCTGCCCACCACCAAAAGTTCTTGAGATACCCGTAACCCTCCCCGGCCTCCTCGTTGTACTTGACGTTCGCTTTGAGCAGGCCGACCTTCTTCATGACGAAGGACACACCGATGAAGAGTCCGGAGCATACAGCCAGGATGATACCGATGATCTTGTATATGGGCGGGCGGCCGCCATTCTCGTCCGAGGAGCCCATGCCGCCGGCGCGGGGGAGGAGGGTGGCCAGGACATGGTCGGAGGGGACGTCCATTGACGACGTAGGTCAGGCAAGGCTATCGTCGTCGCAGAAGCCGCGGCATGAGAGTGAAGATGCGGCGTGGGGGCTTGTGATCGATGGCGCTTGTTTCTTGCTCTTTCAACCCCCTTCTCAGCCCACTATCTGCTCCTATCCTGCCGCTGGGTGTGCGCTGTGGAATCTCGAAAGTGGTCGTTGGCGGTCGAGGATACAAGCCGTCGGAAGCGTGGTTCGCAAGTACGTTCGAATGTGGAGTATGTCTCAACTACCTATAGGTACATAGGTCGTTCTCTCAGGTGCATGTACATAGGAGCATGATCCGGCGAGTCTAGATCAAGACAAGTCTTGCGCCTACCTTACTGTATGTACCTCAGTGTCGTCGTTGGCGATGCGGCGGCGCAGAAATTTCGATTTTAGGTCGATGAAGTTGGCGGAAAAGGTGTCGTCTCCGTCGGAGACGATGTAGTTGCTATACACAGCGAAAGGTGCGGTCGTATCGGAAGAGATGGCGTGGGCCGAGTAAACAAAGGTGGGCTGTTGCGTCGTCAAGCCACTCAGGCCGACAAGCTTTCCCCAGCTTCATCCAACGCACAGGCCTCAGGAAGAACACGCCCTCAAGCTCACACGCGTGTGGCGTCACGTGCGCTCGTGTTTCAGATGAAAAGCCACCTCACCTCCTTCCCCAAAAGACGTCTCTGTTCCGCCGCCGCTCACGTGAGAGGACAGACATGTTCCTGTCTAAGGTTGCCACCGATGGCTCTCACGCCGCCAACGAAGCCTCTCCGAGCATCTACACCGCCTCGTCTGTCTCGGAAATTCGTGCCTCGTTGGCGGAACTGGGCCAACGCGAAGAAAAGATCACATCTCGCCTGGACACCTTGCTTGCCACCCAAAAGAACCTCACACACCAGTTATCCCGTCTAGACCTCGCTCGCGCGCATCTCGGAACTCAGGTTGTCGCCACCCGCAATATCAGCCATGGTATGCTCTCCTCCGCCTCCGGCACCGCGTCGCGCATCTCTGGCGCCGTCAAGAAGCTGGACCGTGAGCAGGCCGCCGTGCGTGCGACGCTGGAAGTCGTCGAGCAGGTGGCCGAGCTAAAAGCGTGCGTGCTGGGCGTCAATGGGAGCATGGGGGCACCGCAGGACTGGGAGACGGCCGCAACGTACCTGCAGCGGGCGTCGAAGATTCCGGACGAGGTGATTGATGGCACATTCGCCGAAGAGAACGTGCCGACGGCTGAGGTGCCAGATCCGCCGCGGCAGACGCTCGATGCGGCGAGCGAGAGCTTGTGCGGGTTGTTCTTGCGGGAATTTGAGACGGCCGCCAAGGATGGAGATGGAGCCAGAGTGACTCGATTCTTTAAGCTGTTCCCTCTGATCGGGAGGCGAGATGTTGGCTTGGATGCTTACGGGCGGTATGTCTGTTCTGGCATCGCCACTCGCGCGAGGAACAGCTTGAACACGACACAGAAGAGGGAAGGCATGTTCTACGCCAACGCTCTCACCAAGCTCTTCGAGCACATCGCACAGATTGTGGATGGTCACGAGCCACTTGTGGAGCGTCACTACGGGGTCGGCAGCATGACGAAGGTGATTGAGCGGATCCAGGTCGAAGCTGATGTCCAAGGCGGTCTCATCCTTGATACTTGGGCAGATGAGCGGCGCGTCCATCGCAGGCTTACTGATGTCAAAAGCTACCCTTTCAACTTCCTCGTTCAGAGTTTTGTGCCTTCTTCGAAACCAAGCCTCGCCACTCCCCGTAGTGGGTCGCCGACTCCAGGATCTGGCCGAACAAGCGAGGACGACGCAGTGGACATGAAAGAAGTCGATGCTTTACTCAATGAAAGCGCCCATATGCTCGGCCGATGGGCGCTGTACGCTCGTTTCCTGGCCAACAAGACGAGCGCTTCCTTCGATGACAACCTCGACGATAAGCTGCACATGCCGGCTTTCCTCGTCCACAGCACGCTACAAAAGAAGATTGGCGACCTGCTTGTCGACCCTTTCAACGTCATGGCAACTTTCTTCTTCCGTCGATCGGTGGAAAAATCTTTCCAGCTCGACGAGCCGCCGTCCGACCTCACCTTGAATCCTACAAAACCACTGGGCTCCAGCCCGCCATTCGTCACCAGTGCAGTAGACGACGTGATGTACATCGTCAAACAAGTGCTCCAGCGCACTCTCGCAACATCTCAACGGAGTGCCATCGCCAGTGTCGTCCCAGCAATCGGTCGTGTGCTCGGTAGCGACTTTTTCGGCATGATCCAGCGCAAGATGCGCGACGAAAGCTACCCCAAAGCCGCCATACAGGGAGCTCTCCCCCCCGAAAGCGTCATCATCGCCTTCGTCGTCCTGACGAACAACCTCGACGTTTCAACCTCCTACGTCCACCGCATCGTCTCCACTTGCCTCGGAACCCCTGAGACCTCCCCCTTACCCGACACCTTTCCCTTCGGCAACGAATCTATCTTCGTCGACAAAGCCCTCCGCAACATGGAAGCCACCTTCACTTCAAAAACCACCGAGCTCACCACCGAAGCTATTGAAGTCCTGCTCAAGCAAGTCATGCGCCCTCGCTTGCGCCCCGTCCTCCTCGACACCTTCCGCGACATTGACTACAACCCCTCAAGCTCGGACAACTCCATGAACCAGACCGCCGACGACGACCTCCACGAAGCCGAGGACCTCGTCCCCACCCGCTTCGCCCGCGGTTGGCAGGCCTTCACCCTGCCCCTCAAGCGCCTGCTGACCCCGCCGCTGTTCGACAAGCTGCTCACGACCACGCTGTCGCACCTCTCGCGCACGCTGGAGAAGCGGTTGTGGTCGCTGCACGGCCGTGTCACGCCACTAGGCGCCGTGCGGCTGGAGCGTGATGTGGCGGGGATCGTGGCCGCGGCAGTCCGGGGCGGCAGGTACGAGCTGCGGGACATGTTTGAGCGGTGCACGCAGATTTGCGTGGTGATGAATCTGGAAGACGACGAGTGGGCGGAGGCGGGGAGCATGGAATGGCTGTTGGACGAGGGTGAAAGGAGACGGGCGAGGGGGTTAGTCCTAACGGAGGGGTAGGCGTGGGTTTGGGTCTGGCAGCATTTGCGTGGCAGGGCATGGACACGCAAGAACTTCGGCTTGAGCCGACGAACGCGCCAGCTTCTCGAGTTGCAATGTAAGAGGTGTCAAAAGACTTCGCGACCTCGACGCTGCCGCCTTTGCTCGCTTCGTAGACGAGATGAAGCACACACACACACACGGTAATGAAGATCCGGAACACCCGATCGAGTATCTCGTTGCGTGGGGTTTCTCAACAGCTGGGCTGCGTCGAGTGCCCTTCTATTTGCTATCCTGTAGGCTGAGCCCATCTCTGGAATCCGCCCAACAACACAACAACACGCCAAACGCCCCGGCGCCCCAAATAAATGTATGGATTGACGACTCAGTCGCTGTCCGCCGGCCCGCCGCCGCAGGAGCAAATCTTACACGCTACCAACGCCACCAACTTTCCCGGGTCTGCATCGCGCCTGCCGCTTCATGTTGCCTGCCTCGTAGCTTCTTGTTGCATTTCCAGGGACTTCCCGCTTTCCGAGTCCCGCGAAGCTTGGCTTGACGACTTCTCATGAACGGCGGGGCGCGAGGGTACTCGCTTCAGCAAATACTGTATGTAGTACCTAAGATGCCTAGAAATTTCAAGTCTGCGCCTTTCTACGAAGCGCTTGCCGTTGCACGACCTTGGGAAGCTCTACTACGTCTTTGCCGTTGCGCAGTCGAGCTCGGGAAGCAAGAACGAGAGCACGGGTATCACCCAGACGTGCCTGCAAATGTCGGCAAAGAAACAACACGACTGGCATCAGGCGATGACATCGAGCTTTACACTTGGCTTTCTGTGTCCTGATGCTCCGCGGAAGGCTGAAAGACAAGATCAAGACAGCTTCACGGCATCAATGTGATAGATGTGTCTGTTGCCGCGCCTACTGAAGTCGCTTCTTCGGCAAGAAGATGCCGTGTGTGTCACATCACCAAATTCGGGACTCAAGACTGCTATTTCGATGTTCCGAGCAGCGCCAGCCCGCCGAAAGTCGCGAGAACTTGGCTGTGTGCTGCGCTCACGGTCTTTTTTCGCGCTTTGGCGAGCAGCGAACGGGCGTTCGGGTCCGATATACCGTGCTTTACTCGCGGTCTTTTCCTATGCACATCCCCTTACTATCATCACTGCTCTTGCCTTCCCTCGGTGGCTCTCTCTAACTCTTGATGTTTGCAGCGATGGCAGGCGGAGATCGTCATTCGTCGGTTCTCGAGCGGGCTCGATGGGCGCGAGGGCGCGAACGGGGCTGGTTTCGTGGAGGAGAGTGTCATGGCGTAGCATGCTAGGGGCGGCCTCTGGGGGCCCCAGTTGAACGCACGGTGGGTATTGCTCGTGTACAATCGTGTACAATGGGATAGCGGGCTTTGGCGAGTGCAGATGAAGCAGCGTCTATTGCGCTCCATGTCCTGTAAGTCGGTTCTCGGAGTATGGACTCGGAGTGTGGATGTGAGGTCTCGAGATGGTGCACTCTCGGCCAAGTCGGTCGGCTCGAGTCTTGGACGCTTCCTTGGCCACTTCCGTCTCGGCGATCGTGATACATACCTTACCTACGATGCTTGATCTGGCGCTCTTGCTGCGGAGAGGATGTGCCACGGCGCTTGCGCGTCTGCGCGCTCGAAGTTGAAGGAGCTCGAGGAGGAGCTGATCCGGTAATGCGGCGGGGAGCGATGCTTGGTGTGCCGCGCTGTGGTCACGACAAGACTCGACAAGCTGCGCCAAGTGTGTCGACAAGAGTGCCATGCGCTCCTCCTGGGCTCTTGTGTGCTTGAGTGCAACTATATCAGACCTCACTTCGCAGATTTGTGTGTTCTTCATCCTTTCATCACCACCACCATGGCGTTCAGCCCGCAGATTCGCAACCAGTGTCTCTCGCTCTGTCGCGCGATGAACACCTCGGCCTCGTCACCATGCCTCGCGCACGCCGCGTGGCAGCATCAAGACAGCTCGAGACAGCCTCGACAGCGGGATGTCTTTCCTGAGCGGCGCCAACGGCGGTTTTCAGCTCGCGCCTCGGACAGCTTGTATTACGAGGACACAATCTTCCTGCCGCCCTTCGCCGCGCCCCGTTCGAGCCATCGCATCCGAGAGCAGCGCGATTTCGGGGAACAGACCACCTGGTGAAAGCCAAATGTAGCGCAAGCCGATCAGCCCTCGCCGCGCCCACCTTCCCGACCCCGGCCGAGGTCGCGTGTCAGCCCCATCATCATCCCCAAATCCCCACTCGCCCCCTTCCCCCCCCATAATGGCGAGGGGACAAATGCCCACTCAGCGATCTCGATTCAGCGGAGTTGGGGAATGCGCTTCGGCCGTTATGCGGCGCTCCATCCAAAGCGCGCCTGGGCCAACAAGACCATGGGGCATCCCCGTGGCGCTCCACCGCACGGCCAGGAGTTGTGAGTGGAGAGTTGGAGTGTCAGCCGCTCGCGGGAGCGGGCGGAATACGCTTTCTGGTAATCCGAGCGGCTGCAGATGTACCGCATTCTTCGAAACGATGTCTTGTCGCCAAGATGGCGGCGGGCGAAGCATGTCTTCGCTTTGCTTTGCTCTGGTGCCAACAAAATGCCAATTGGGTGTTGGCGGAGCTTGTCGACACGAGCGTTTCTTGTGCGGCGTTCCGACGTCGATTTGCATAGCGTTTATCCCCGGACCGCCAGACCCCGAGCATGCGAAAGCTAGATGAAGCCCCGCGCGAACGACTGTGTAACTACTCTCTGCAGTCCGGCATGGATGGTCGGTGGCGACGGCATGACGAGACTTTTCCTGGTGTCACCTGTGCTGAGTAGGGCTGCGCCGGCAAACTGACCCCGGGTTGCCACGTCCTGGGACGCCGTGGAGGCCAGGCACGGGAGAATGAACAAATTGCTGCCGCGGCCGCTTGATTCGGCGGTTCCGACCCTTGGTGATGTCTCTACGCGCGATCAAACTAACGACACTAGTCCTTCTACGACCATGTTCCTAGCGCCATCCCACATGTCGACTCCATGGGCCGCCCATGTGGAAACAGCGGGATCGTCGCCCTTATTTAACCCCCACCTCGCCCGTTACTTTTTCTCCTCGCGCCTCCTCTCTCCCTCAACTTACCTCCGCACTTCACCCCACAGCGTTGCGTCGACCCCCGCACGATCGCATCGAGTCTGCCCATCATGCTCGGGATCAAGAAGTACTATGGCCTCAAGGGCAAGCCTTTGGCCCTTACCATTGCCTTCATCGCAGGCCTGGATTTCCTGTATGTCCGAGCCCAGCTTTCATCCGTGCGCCGGACGACCAGCTGACACAATGCGTCAGGCTTTTCGGTTATGATCAGGGTGTCACCGGTGGTCTTCTGGACCTTCCGTCGTTCAACAAATACTTCCCATCGATCGACACAACATCAGACGAGGCTATGGCGTTCAAGGCCGAGAACCCGGCCGGCTTTTCGGCTCGCTCAACATACCAGGGTATCGCAGTGGCTGCTTACAACTTGGGTTGTTTCCTGGGCGCAGTCTTCACGATTTTTGTCGGGAACCCTCTTGGCCGAAAGAAGACCATCTTCTATGGCTCCATCGTCATGACCGTCGGAGCTCTCCTGCAATGTACATCTTACGACCTGCCGCAGTTCATCGTTGGCCGTATCGTTACTGGCTGGGGCAACGGCATGAACACCAGTACTGTCCCGACTTGGCAATCCGAGACCTCGCCTTCTCACCAGCGTGGCAAGCTTGTCATGATTGAGGGCATGCTGATCACGGCTGGCATTACTATCTCCTACTGGATCAACTACGGTACGCTGTGGAAGATTTCTCCTCACCACCTTTCCCTTCACTGATGCATCCAACTCTAGGCTTTTCTTGGATTGGCGAGAACGAGGTTGCATGGAGATTTCCTCTGGCTTTCCAGATCGTCTTCGCTCTCATCATCTTTGGTAGCATCCTCAACCTCCCTGAGTCCCCTCGCTGGCTCGTCATGAAGGGACGTGATGATGAAGCACTGGAAGTTTTGGAATACTTGACGGACAAGCCGCGCGACGACCCCGCGCTGCTCAACGAATTCCGTGAAGTCAAGCTCACTGTCGAAGAAATGAGCAAAGGGTCTTACCGCAGTTTGTTCGAAATGAGCGACTACCGCGAGTTCCACCGCGTCGTTCTCGCTTACGTCAACCAGATGTACCAGCAGATTTCTGGTATGTTCATGCCACTCGTTCCGCGCTTTGACGCGACAAGGCTGACTCCATTATAGGTATCAACCTGATCACGTACTACGCCCCGACGCTCTATGGCCAAGTCGGTCTGGACTACAGTCATATCCCGAAGCTGCTGGCCGCTTGCAACGGTACCGAATATCTCATGGCAGCGTTCATCCCCATCTTCATCATTGAGAAGGTCGGCCGTCGTCCTCTCATGTTGATCGGCGTAAGTATCCAAGCATCCATGACGAGTCGAATGATCTGATAGCTGACATACGACAGTCTGCCGGCATGGCCATCAGCATGGCCGTTCTGGCCGGTACAAACTACGCTCTCATCACATATGACAACGCAAATGCCGGCTATACTCAGGCTGCCTTCCTGTTCATCTTCAACTCGTTTTTTGCGATCGGGTGGCTTGGAATGACGTGGCTGTAAGTGCCATTCGGAACGATGTGCTGAGGAACCTGTGTTGACTGATGATTTCCAGGTACCCGGCTGAAATTGTCCCGCTCCGTATTCGTGCGCCCACCAACGCGCTGGCAACGTCCGCCAACTGGATCTTGTAAGTGGCCCAAACAAGAGCCTCGCGGGTTCCCGGCAAGACTGACTAATCATCACAGCAACTTCATGGTCGTTATGATCACACCCCCCGCTTTCGAGCAGATCAGGTGGAAGACCTATGTCATCTTCGCAGGTATGTCCAATCGCCAATGAAGCTGCGTCACAAGCTTGGAGTGCTGACGAAATCTTCAGTCATCAACACCTTCATCTTTCCCACGGTCTATCTCTTCTTCCCCGAGACTCGCTACCGCAGTCTGGAGGAGATGGATGGCATCTTCAAGAAGACAACCAACATCTTCAACGTGGTGCCCATCTCGATCAAGGAGCCGTACCGCTACGACAAGAATGGCGAGCTCAAGCCCGAGTACCTCGAAGACGCTATCCGCCGTGAGAGCATCAAGAACTCGGTCGACGTGCCCGAAGAGCGCAACGAGAAGCGCGACGCGCCCAGCGACAGCAACTCTTGAGGTGGTCGCTGGTTGGGGCCGGCTGGTGGAGGGTTTGACAGGGTGAAGTGTTGAACCATGTGGTTGCCGATTGCTCATCGCTCGGCTTCGATTATCCTCTAGCTCGACGTCTTTTTAACGACGCAGCAGAGCATTCTTCAACTTGGGGATAGACGTTTAGACGACATACAATACCCCAATGGCACATGGTAATCTCAAGAGAAAAACACCTCCTCGTGACTTGCATTTGCCACCGCATTGAGATGACTGAACCCCATGCAGAGCGGTAAGAGAAGCAGCATGCCTCCCAGCTCAACTCGATAAACAAAGGCGTACAGTCTCAGACGAATCATCGCTTTCAATCCAATCCTTCGAGATGCGTCACCAACACACGCGGTACTGTGCCGGGGTGTGCGTTCCCGGCTGGCTCGCTCATCTCGAGGAACGACCTAGGGTGGCCAGAGGCGCGAGGACGAGCGATTCGCCTTGACGTCCGGCGGTACGACACCGACGGTAAACACCTCCTCCACCCAGAAGCTCGATGGTGACAACCGCGTACCTGCTATGCACCACTACCAAGGTCAATTTGCTGTGCCACAAGGGAAGATTCCACATGTTGCGGGGAAAGTTTGCTGACAGGGCGTTAGTCGGCCCAGCTGGCATCGAAGGGTTTACGCCCGCTAGTACTGTGAGACTGTGCCGTGCATTAGCTCACAGCTCCTCTCGAGCTCCTGCTGCATTAATATTGTGCCCCTGTCTGGTTGCATTATTAACTGCCTGGAGTCACGCAGTCTGGGAATAATGTCCAGCCGAATGCGCCGAAGGGTTCACAAGACGGCCCTGACTAAGCAACTTTAGTGCTCTTTAGACCCGACTTCAGGTTGGCGGCGTCTCCCTTCTTCGTCTTCTTCTTCTTCTTACCTCCCATCCCATCTTATCTCCACGCTCCTGGGCAGACTCGTCCCCAAGGCACGTCTGCGTGTGAGGGTTCTCAATGCTGGCCACTGCTGTTCTTGGCCGCGAACGTTCCCCCTCTCTCGACAAGCGATTCTAGGCGATAGCTCTCAGGCGAGCAAGCAGGTGAGCAGCTGACGTGCTGAACCTGGCTTCTGAACCTGGCTGGTAGCAACGACCAGATACTTCGATTATCCGTCCTGGCGCGCGCGCTCGCGTACGCGGTCCTCGTACACTCCCCAGGAGCTTGGTATCTGCCGATCGGCTCCAATCAGCCGCCAAGCGGTGGAGCCGGACTCAGGCTCCTTGGAACCCGTCACGACCTGGACGTCTCCGACGGCAAAACTCGCCTGGCGTTTGCCTCCCGCCATGAAGAGCTCAGAGGATGGAGTCGTCGTCCCAATGGGCTGAAGAATCCGCACAGTAGCGCGAGTGGCTGGAGGAAAAATGAACGCCTCGAGTTCCAGGATCAGCGCTTTCCCAGGCTCCTTCGACATGGCGTCGCGCATGAGACCCTGCTGCAGCCATGTGCGCAGTGGTCCGTCGCGACGAGGTCTGGCCTTGAGACGCAAATCGCTGCGTGGTGGCCGGGGAGCATCGCAGGTGATTCACCCGAACGAGCTGGATCTCTGCTAGTGACTGCCGTATCTACCTCCCTGGCAGCGGCTATTAGAAAGCGTGTCTGCGGCAAATGGGCCCCGTGTCCTGCGTTCCCCGTGGGGTGAGTTGGTGCTAGCAGCAGTATAGAAAGACTGAGATGGCCTGTTTTCGATGCCCATTTGTGTCACTTGCACTGCCGCGACAGCTGCGCAGCTCATTTCCTCCATCAGAGACCTTGCCCGTCATGTTCCACGCTCCGAAGCTCTACAACACCCACTTCATAGCCCTCGTGGCTACGTTGGGGGGCATGTTGTTCGGCTTTGACATCTCCTCCATGAGCGCCATCATCTTATCCCCCCAGTACACGGACTTTTTCGACAACCCGGCGGGAATTCGTCAGGTAGGTCGTCACGCCCATCGACCTCAAAGTATCGCAAGCTCAACGATGTCTTATAGGGCGCAATCGGCAGTGCTCTCGCGGCTGGCTCGGTCGTCGGGTCGGCCATCGCAGGCCCTATTTCGAACTGGATCGGCAGGCGAGACTCGATCGCTTTCGCCTGTCTATGGTGGATAGCAGGTACTGCTATCCAGGCCTCTGTCAAAGACGTTGGATCCCTCATCGCTGGCCGTGTTCTGAACGGCGTGTGTGTCGGCATCACCAGCTCGCAGGTGCCGGTGTATCTTGCTGAGGTAGGTAAAAAGAATCCACATGGAGGGCAACACGCGGGAATGGCAGAATGTCTCGTCGTGGACGGTGCTGGGGGACATTCAGGATGACCTGCGTTGAACCTCTCGCTGACGTGGTCTCTCACTCGCGCAGATTGCGAGGAAAGAGAAGCGTGGTAGCATCATTATCATTCAGCAACTGGCCATCGGTGGGTTTCTCTCCCTCCTTCCCGGATTCAGAGCGCCGCTCCACAACCTCCAAGCCACAAGCCATGCATGGAGCTGCACAGCTCCCTCATCTGAGCCAAAGCTTGACTGACACCAGCGCAGAATGGGGAATTCTGATCATGTACTTCATCGGCTACGGCTGCACTTTTATTGAGGGCCCAGCCTCCTTCCGAACAGCCTGGGGCATCCAATTCGTGCCTTGTTTCTTCCTCATCATCGGCCTTCCCTTCCTTCCACGCTCTCCGCGCTGGCTTGCCAAGATGGACCGTACCAGCGAGGCCATCGAGATTCTCGCCAACATCCACGCCAAAGGAGACAAAAATGATCCTCTCGTCGTCGCCGAGTGGGAAGAGATCACGGAAGTCTTGACGCTGGAGCGCACCAGCGGCAAGGGCTGGCGTAAATTTGTGGAGAATGGCATGTGGAAGCGCACGCTCGCGGGTTTCACGGTGCAAATGTGGCAGCAGAACTCTGGTGCGAACGTCATGACATACGTAAGTCGTCCTCAAAACACCAGTTGCAGAAAATGCTAACAACCCCGTCTGCAGTACGTCGTGTATATCTTCGCGTAAGTACCCAAGCCGGTCAATCGCCCTGGTCCTCTGCTGACCGGTCTTTGCTCCCCAGGATGGCGGGCTTGGAAGGAAACATCAACTTGGTCGCCTCCGGCGTCCAGTACGCTCTGTTCATCGTCTTCAGCACTATAATGATGTTCTTCATCGACAAGCACGGCCGCCGCACCATGCTCATATACGGCGCGCTCGGCATGGGTGCCTGCCACTTCATCGTCGGCGGCCTGTTGTCGATGGGCGAAGTCGTGTCCGGCGGAGTTGGCGGTGACAAGAACATTCCCGTCCAGCTCACCGGCCCTCCGGCCAACGCCGTCATCGCCTTTTGCTACCTACTCATCATCATCTACGCCATGACGCTCGCTCCTGTGGCCTGGATCTACGCCGCCGAGGTGTGGAGCCTGGAGACCCGCGCCGTCGGCATGGGAATCGCCGCCGAGGGAAACTGGCTGTTCAACTTTGCACGTCCCCCGATTCGCACCCGCCCCTGGTGCGCAAACAAAGAGCAACAGCAGCTGACAGCCCTCACAGGCGCTCGGACTCTACATCCCGCCCGGCTTCATCAACATCCGCTACGGCCTCTTCATCCTCTTCGGCGTCATGTGCCTGCTTGCCGCCGTGCAGTTCTACTTCACCTACCCAGAGACGGGCGGTAAGACACTCGAGGAGATTGAGCAGATGTTCGCCCCCGGCGGTCCGAAGCCGTGGCACACTAAGAAGGGCCACTCGCGTCTCGACGCCATGGTGGAGAGTGCCAGGGATCGTAATCTCAAGATGAATCAGGTGAATTCGGGGAGTGTGGATGTGCACCACAATGTGCTCGGTGAGAAGGGGGTCATGCAGGAGGCTGCGGTGTAAGGGTGGATCGAGGTTGGAGAGCGGGCTGGTGCTAGGCCAAATGAGATCGTGTGGTGGAATGGGCGGAGTTGTGGATGTTCTGGTCATGTCGTGCTCGCATGTGTGGTTTCACGTTCGCGCTTCAATCGAAAAAGAGGAGGAGATAATTGGGAGGGAAGGAGGGTTTCCTGTCAAATGCAAGACTGCGAGGCAGATGATTGATCTTATATTCGTGGACCGTCGCATTGGTCGCTTGGAGAATCAATTGCAGTTCAACCTCGAGCATTATGTATCTGAACAACGAGAGCACTGAACGGGTCTGAGCCGGCCTCATTGTCTTCAATGTACATGTGTATAACGCTGGCCTGCACCGCCACACATGTGTTTACCTCGACGCCACAACAGCCCCGCCAACGTCACTCCCTTGTTTCACCCCCACATCATCCTAGCATCCTGCTCTGCTTTATCCGGGTCCAACACGTCTCGACTCCCGTCACTCTCCACAATTACCACATCTCCCTCGTTCCTCTCCAATCCCTCATCCCATCCAGAACTCATTCACCATGGCAGACGAAGACGTCGCAACTAGGGCGCCCGAAAGCGACGCCCAGGCGGACAAGTCGGCGGAGCAGATCAGCGGGATCCCTGGCGACACGAAGCCTGACCAGAGCGCCGCGACCATGGGAGTAGGAGCATTTGGCTCGATTGAGGGCACGTCGTCCTTGATGTGAGCTCCGTTGGCTGATCTGCTTTACAGGAGCACTGCGCCACCGACCGACCAACACGTTCGTCGTCCCTCCATTCAGACTCGGATGCTGTGTTGGGGGAGGAATAGACTGGCTAACAACCTCGACAGCCCCCGGAGAGCAACCCACAGGCGTGCGTGCGAAACCTTTCATACCTCCTCCACCCTCGCTATCCTAACAGAGACTATACTCACCCCCCCGGCCCTGCAGGAACTCACCACGCTCGACGACATCGACGTCTACATCACCAAACCCGCCGACTACCCGCACTCCTCGAGCCGATTACTACTGCTTCTCACGGGTGGTACGGGCATCCGCAGTATCAACAACCAGCTACAAGCCGACAAGTACGCCGCCGAGGGCTACGTCGTAGTGATGCCCGACCAGTGAGCGCCACCACCACACACCCAGCCCCCATCCCGCCTAACCTTCCCCTCCCCCCTTTTAGATTCGCCTCCGACCCCGCGCCCAACAGCAACACGGCCGCCGACCCCTCCGCCACCTCGACCGAAGGCCAAGACCAACCCAGCCTAATCGACCAAGTCAAACTCGGCGTCGCGTCCGTGGCCAAATCCTTCACCATCGACATGTGGCTCGCGCGCCACACGCCGGCCAAAGTGCTCCCGCTCTTGCATCGCGTGCTGGGACGCATGCGCGAGGACTTTGCCGACGCGCTCGCGGCCGGCGGCGGCGTGTACGCCGTCGGGTACTGCTTTGGCGCGCGGTACGTGCTGCTGCTCGGGGGGGAGACGGGGGATGATGTGGTGGCGGGGCAGAAGGATGTGGAGGGGGAGGCGGAGGAGGGGATGGTGAAGCGGGGGCCGTGGATCAAAGCTGGGGCGATTGCGCATGGGGTGCAGATTGGGGTGGAGGAGATGGGCGGTGTCAAGGTGCCGATGAGTGTGGTGGCGGTGGAGGGGGATGGGTTGTTTCCCGATCGCGAGAGGGAGGAGGGGAGGAAGTTGATGGAGGAGCGGGGCGTGGTGCATGAGGTGCAGGTTTACCCGGGGGTGCCGCATGGGTTTGCGGTGTTGGGGGATTATGCCGACGAGAGCATCCGCGAGAAGCAGGGGAGGGCTTGGCAGCAGATGTTGGCGTGGTTGAAGGCGCATTAAGGGGTGGTAGCTGAGGGGTTGATACCAGGTTCGAACGATATGATTGAGGTTGACGTGGGGCGGGGATCAAATCGGCAGATGCAAGCGTTCTCTTTTTATGTTGTTCGGCTCTTGGCACGCCCGCTGTCGTCGGGCATCCTGCTCTGATGTGAATCCCGCAGCATGGGCTCGTTGATCTCATACTCTCCCATTTCACCCAACCCTGTCCCATGATATTCGTGAAGATGTTCATCACCCACTTCCTGTGCAACTTTCCCTACCCGCTCTTCAACACCACCACCACCTCCGAAAGTTGTCCACCCCATAATCCCCATCCCTCACCGCACCTCACCTCAAACGAGCTCCAAATCCCCAGCCTCAACCCCCCTCCTCACCTCCCCCCACCTCAACACCCAAACATCCCCCCTCCGCAACTCCACCAACCCCCGTCCCTCCACCCCCGCCACAGCCACCTCCCCCACCTCCCTCAACACCCTCACAAACACGGCCCCCTCCCGCCCCGGCTCATCCACCATCCCCGCACTCCCGCCCGCCGTCCGATCCTCCAGCCCTCGCAACCCGGCCGGAAACGCCCCCAAAAACGCCGCCCCGTAATGCGCCCCTAACAGCGCATTATGCCGCGCCAAATACTGCGTTTCCAGCGGCGAGAGGTTGGCCGCCGCGTCGGCGTGCACGACGTGGTACGTCGGGTACGTGGTGAGTTTCTGCAGGCGCGCGCGCAGGTAGGAGCGCAGGAGGAACTTGAAGCGTTCGAGTTCGGTTTGCAGGATTACGGTCGCGAAGTTGGCCGAGGGGGTCGGTGTCGTGGTTGTGGCTTCGATGGTGGCTATCTGGGGGTGGTTAGTTTGGGGGGTGGGGGGGGGGCGCCTGGGGGGTGTTGGGGAGAGGGGAGGTTGGGCGGCGGAGGGCTACCTGGCGTTTGATGCCGTCCATCACGCGGTCGATCAGGGGGGTGGGGTAGGGGAGGAGGTCTGGGGCGCTGCGCTCGTTGACCCAGGCGCGTGTCAGGGCTTGCAGGTCTTGGGTGCGTGGTGGGATGGTTGGGCGTGAGACCGAGGCGAGGATGTCGGCGATGTCGGCCATGGCGGCTCCATCTATAACTTCGCACGAGACGGATTTGGCGGGGGGAGGAGAGTTGGTTGGTTGGAAGGCGGGAGACCGTGAAGTGGGATGCGGTGGTGGGAGAGGAGACGCGTCGGTCACGTTTTTTCGCGTCGAGAAGGAGTGGACGGACGAGATGGGACGAGAGCTTCTTCGCTCTCTAGGTAGGTACCGTAGCTTCCTCTCCCTCTTCAACTTCCTCTTTCAACCCCATCTCCACCGACAGAATACTTCCTCTCGACATCCTTTTTCACAGCCTTCATCAATCGCATACAGTGTCAATTCCACACTCGGATTTCCCGGCCATTGCGGTTGAGTGCGTCGACCCAGCACGCGATGTGGTGTCCTCTCTGGGGACCTACATACACGCCACCTCGCCCCTCGCCCTATGTACTACTTCCTGACCGACCGCCATTGGAGAAACACTACTGTCTAGTGTGAAGAAATCAATTCCGGACAGGCAGATAATCGATTTCTCAACGCAGCATCGAAAAAGGCGCATCCCCACCTCCCTCGCCGGCACCCCCGCTTTTGCCCAGCCGGGGAGCATGTGGAGGGGCTCGCGGAGTCTCCCCACGCGGCGTCATGGCATAAATACGCTCCCCCCCGCGAACAGCACGCTGGACGTGTATTCCCCGCCGTGCGACCACCGCACCCCCGTTCATCTTGCAGAACCATCTGCCGGATGAGCGTCACAATCAGTGGAGAGAGTGGGGATCTCCACCGGCGGAGGTGTGAGGTCGACCTCTTCCGCGTCCGAAACGGCAAGTAGTACGATTAGACTCTCATTTGGCTTCCATTGAGCATGTATAAGACGACTTCTTCTCTTCCTTTGCTTGTCTTCTACACTCGTCACTTTCTTCACTTCTAGCGATATGAAACTGGTCAAGCACCAAACAGCCCTCGCGGCTCTGGCAGTGAGCAGCCTGGGTGTGGTGTCTTCCCTCCCGCAAGCCCACCCGTCAGGTGGCTATGAGAACAGCTCCGTCATTCGGCCGGACGACTTTGTCTACGTCGATGGTCACTACCTCAAGACGAGCAATGGATCCCACCACTACCTCACCGGCATCAACTACTGGGCCTGCATGAACATTGCGGCAGACGATGAAGTTGGCGGCAACTTCACGCGTCTGACGACCGAGCTTGATCAGATGGCCGAACATGGAATCAACCATCTTAGAATCATGGCCGGGTCTGAAGGCAATCCCGAGCCTCAGCCGTTCCGCATGAGGCCCGCGTTGCAGGAGGCTCCCGGCGTCTACAACGACCACATTTGGGTCGGTCTTGACCGCTGTCTGGCGGAGATGGAGAAGAGAGGCATGCGCGCCACCATGACCCTCAACAACCAATGGCAGTGGAGTGGAGGCTTCAACCAGTACGTCTCGTGGGCCAACGACAACGAGACGGTCACCTATCCCTCATCTTGGAACCTCACCAAGGAGCCTCAACGTGACGAGCCACGCACTGGCTGGGGCAACTACACCGAAGAAGGTGATGCCCTTTACACCGACTTCAACAACTACACTGCCTACGGGAACCTGATCTACAACAACACGCGCGCCGAAGAAATCTACAAGAACCACATCTACGAGGTCATGCACCGCCGCAACACGGTCAACGGCCGCACCTACATCGAGGACGCCACCATCATGTCCTGGCAACTGGCCAACGAGCCGCAAGTCGTCAACCCTCAAAACTACTCGGGCCCCTACGATCTGGTCGTCTCGCTGGACAACGACGACCCCCTCCTCGCCTGGATCGACCGCATCTCCACCTATATCAAGTCGCTCGCCCCCCGTCAGCTCTGCAGCCTCGGCTTCGAATCCAAACAAGGCGAAGACTACTTCAAGGCCGTGCACGGCTTCGACACCATCGACTACACCACAGCGCACTGCTGGATTCAGAACTGGGGCGTCTACGACATGCTCAACTCGAGCCTCGCCAACCTCGCCACTGCCCAGACCTTCGCCCAGGACTTTGTCGCCAACACGAGCCGATGGGCCGCCGAAATCGGCAAGCCCATTTTTCTCGAGGAATTCGGCGCACCCCGAAACAACTGGGAGCTCGTCGAAGCCGGCGAGGAATACGAATACCTCTCCTCCGCCCGCACAACGAACAAAGACGCCTACTTCGCCGTAAGCTTCCCCCTCCCCATCCCATCCCACCACCCCCGAGTCCCACCACTAACATGCCCCCCTTTCGCAGACCATCATCGAAACCGCCCTCTCCCTCTTCAAACACCCCGACGGCGCCTACATCGGCACCTGCCCCTGGGCCTACGGCGGCGTCTTCCGCCCGGAAACCCAAGTCATCAATGACTTCGGCATGGTGTGGGCCGGCGACCCGCCCCACGAGGCGCCGGGCTGGTACGATTTGTACGACGACGACTATGCCATGGTGATTGTGCGGCGGCAGATGGAGGAGGCGGAGGCGTGGATTGAGGAGGTGTTGGATGCGGGGAGGGGTAATAGGACGGTGGGGAGGTAGGGAGGGGGGGGGGGTTGGAGCTTGCTGGGCCGGAGGGAATGAGTAATGAATATATGTGGTGTGGAGGTGGGTGGAATTTCGTCGTGTGGGAGTGTGTGGCGAGAGGACAAGAGAAAGCTGAAAGGCGCTCGAGTTGGTGAAGAGAGCTTGACGGGATAAGGGCAGATGAAACGGGGCTGTGACGCCGAATCGACAGGAGCATCTGAGATTCGGAGCTCTTTTGGAGAACCTTCGCATGGCCGTCGTCTGTACCGATCTCAGCTAGGTAGTGACAGATATAGACTGGTAAGGCAATCTTGAACCCCTGGGGTACCACCGCCCAGCAGCGCCGGCAACACCGCGAGCAACACCGCCAACAAAAGCAAAACACAACTCCATCGCTAACCCTCATCATCATGACCGCGCGTAACTCATACTTTGCCATCTACACTGTACCCATCCGACCCCGCTCGCCACCCCATCACCCAGCCATGATGTCCTCGTCCCCGTCTTCTTCGTGCACCACCCCACCGCTCTCCATCGGTCCGTCCCACGTCAAATCCATCTGGTCCGCCAGGTCGGCGTCCGTGCCGAAGCCGTTCTTCGCGCGCTTCGAGTGCTCGACGTATTCCTTGATCAGCTGTAAGCGACGGTCGGCGTCGCGCACGAACGATGTCAGCTCGTGGATGCGCACAGTTTGCGCCTCGAGGTCGACGTCTTGTGCGCCGGGGGGCGAGGCGGCGAGGTCGAAGCGCAGGATCGCGGAGGAAGGGTTGGAGTCGGCGGCGGGCGTGAGGGAGGCGTGAAGGTGGCCTTGTTGCGTCATGGAATTGAGGAGCTGTAAGGTGGCGTCGGGGGCGAGTTCGAGGTGGGTGGCGACTTTCTCGACGCGCAGTGCGGCGTAGGTGTGGCGTAGGTCGATGACGCGGTAGCGGAGGAGGGCGTCGTTGGCTTCCCGCACGAGGGGCAGGTTGCCGTCGTCTTGCCAGAGTTGCATGCCCTTGTCTGCTTCGGCTTGGAACTTTTGGAGGTCGCGGTTTTCGAAGTCGGTTGCCAGCGCTTCGTAGGCTTTGGACACGGCGCGAATGGTTTTCATGGCGGCGGCGTCGTGGGTTCGTGGGAGGGGGAAGCTTTTGCCTTCGGCTAGCAGGCCGACCAGCACCCATTTCTTGTAGCCTTCGATCTGCACGGCGTGGACGGCGTGGTACTGGGCGGGATGAAGGAGGAGGATTTCCAAGAACAGGCGTGCACGCTCCCAGTTGCGAAGGCCGATGTAGATATGTGCGCCGAGCAGGTAGTACTCCAGAACGTGATCGGGCTTCAAGGAGGGGCTGACGCCGGACTTGGTTGTGATGTAGGAGTTCGCAAACTCGTGGTCATCGCAAGGCAGTCCGTCAGTGCCGCTCTTGGGCGGAGCTTGAGGGAACGCAAAAATGTTCTTGTCGAGGATAGGGAGAGCCTGACTTGGAACGCCATTGTCGAGACAGAGCCTAACTATTCGAAGGTGGGTAGTTGTGAAGACACCGGCATGGGGATCCAGTCGCAGCATCGACGATGTGAGTGGGCTGAAGTCGGTCACCCCCGCGTCGGGCAGCGCTTGGATGGCCCACTCCATCAGCTGCCTCCACTTCTCGCCAACGTATCTGATTTGTTTCCCATCGTACGAGGTGAAAAAGATGATTGCGCGACTGAGCAACTCTTCCTTCTCGACATTCTTCAATCCCGATGCGTGAGCGTGCGCGTGAAGAGCGTAGAGGTATGCGATGCTCTGTACGGCGGGATCGAGCTGGTCGACGACGTTCGCCTTCTTCTCGTCACGCCAAAAAGCATCCGTCAATTTGTCCACGGTCTTGACATATTCCTGCGCCTGTCGATCGTACTGAGATGCGCTCGTTGGCTTGTCCGACGGAAAGACGTGGAGGAAGGCAAGGTCCGCCATTGCGCGTGAGGTTGATGTCGGAAGGCAGTCTGAGCTTATGTCGAGCTTCTTCTCATCACTGAGAGCGGTCGATGAGGTCGAGAAGGAGGATGGAGTGGTGGGTGAGGATGTCGGAGAGGGAATCGTCTGAATATGAGCGGCGGGAGCTGTAGGCAGACGAGCTCCGGTCACCTCAGTGACGTGACGTTTGCTGCCTCCGACGATCTGATCTGATGAGATGAATATTTGACGGGCTTCCATCGAATTTCAATTAAATCTCAATCAAATGTCGCAATGCCGTAATTCAGGGTCCAATGCGAGACCCTGACGTACCGGAGGCCTCCGACTTCTTGACCTCACACGCTCAACTTTTGCACTTGCTCTCTACACTCCACCGCACTTCGAGACCTCTTGACCCTTGGACTCTTGCATCCACTCGCTGGCGACGTGGCATGCAGATATAGGACCTTGAGACCTTTTTTCTCACACCGCTGAACCGAGAAACGACCACGACGACCCCAACTGCGACCATGGCGGCGACGACAGCTACCAACCGCCGCGAAACCCTCCTCTCGCGAAACGACATTGAGAACCTCATCGCGGAAGGGCGCAAGATTGTGATTGTCGATGGGCAGGTCCTCAAACCAGACGCATGGCTCCCTTATCATCCCGGCGGGGATAAGGCGATCTTGCACATGGTGGGGCGGGATGCAACGAACGAAGTCAAGGCGTTTCATTCGCTTGAAGCACAGAAGATTATGCAGCGATATCAGATTGGGAGGATAGAGGGAGCATGGGAAGACTTTGTTCCGCCAATCCAGGGAGGGAAGTTCAGGCGCGAGGCAGAAATGCAGGAGATGAAGCAGGAACAGGCCGCACCACAGGATTCGTCAGAGGAAGAAAGATCTCGAGAGCCATCGCCAGTGTTTGAGCTTTCGGAGCGGCGCGAAGCTTCTCTCCGCAAGCGGCGAGGAAGCCCTGGCGCTGCAAGCGAGTCTTCCGCAACATCGCTGGACTCGATAGAAGTGGATGCGGTGACCAAGTACCGCAAAGAGAAATCGCTGGCCGAACAACGCACCGAGGAAGAATATCAACGCGACATTGAGCTCTTCCCGAGCCTTGACCCCGCTACTCAAAATGACATCCTCGACAAATACCACCAATTGGACGAGCGAATCAAGGCTGCGGGTCTTTACGACTGCAACTACAGCGCCTATTTCTTTGAAGTCCTGCGATACACCACGCTCGCCGCCCTCTCTTACTACTTCTTCCAGTCCCAGCACTTCGTCATCTCCGCCGCCTTCCTCGGCATGCTATGGCACCAGCTCGTCTTCACGGTCCACGATGCAGGCCACATGGGCATCACGCACGACTTCCAAACCGACAGCCTGATCGGCGTCTTCATCGCGGACTTCCTGGGCGGGCTCAGTTGCTGCTGGTGGAAGCAGAACCACAACGTGCACCACATCGTGACCAACAGCGCCGAGCACGACCCGGACATTCAACACATGCCCTTCTTCGCCATCTCGCATCGCTTCTTCGCCTCCCTCCGCTCCACCTATTACGACCGCCTCATGACCTACGACCCCGCCGCCCGCCTCCTCCTCCGCTTCCAGCACTACCTCTACTACCCCATCCTCACCTTCGGCCGCTTCAACCTCTACGTCCTGAGCTGGCAATACATCTTCCTCGGGCAAGGCCCACGCAAGGGCCCCGCGCGCTACCACCGCCACCTCGAAGCGCTCGGCCAAGCCGTCTTCTGGTTCTGGTTCGGCTATCTGACCGTGTACCGCGGCATCCCCGACGCCTCGTCCCGGCTCGCCTTCGTCCTCATCTCCCACATGGTCACCATGCCCGTGCACGTGCAGATCACGCTCTCGCACTTCGCCATGAGCACGGCGGACCTCGGTCCCGCCGAGTCCTTCCCGCAGCGCATGCTGCGCACCACTATGGACGTCGCTTGTCCGCCCTGGCTCGACTTTTTCCATGGCGGCCTGCAGTTCCAGGCTGTGCATCACTTGTTCCCTCGCATTCCGCGGCACAATCTGAGGGCGTGTCAGCCTTTTGTCAGGGAGTTCTGTGAGGAAACCGGCATCCCGTATACGGAGTATGGGTTTGTCGAGGGGAATGGGAAGGTCATTTCGCAGTTGGGGGAGGTGGCGAGGCAGGCGAGGGTCATGGCCGAGTGTGCGGGGACGATGAGCGCGGCGGATGCTTGGGAGGGGCATTGAGAAGTGGATGAGGGGTGTGTTCCTGTGGTTTTCTGGTTGCAATTGAGCGGATGATGTGATTGATGAGAAATGCCGGGAGCGTCATGTTTGCCGTGTGGCAGCAAGGAGCGTGTAGAGTCATCTAGATACACAGTTCGTGACCCATTCCATCTCGTGTACAGCCATTGCACCCGTTCCATTTCCTTCCACCATCAGTCCCCCTCAAATCATCTCCCCCTCCCCCTCTTCCTCCCCCTCACTCCACGCCTCCATCTCCTTCTCCACCTCCTCAGCCCGCCTCTGCACCTCGGCCAACCCACTCACCTCTTCCACGAACCCCTTCTCCCCCAGCGCGCGCCGCACAAACTCCCACCCCTCGCGCCCGTACCGCTCCAGTATCCCCGGCGAGCACGCCGCGCAGCAATCATACGCCGGCCCCGCGACCTGCAGCGTCTGCCACGTGCTCATGTAGCCGCGCAGCGTGTGCGGCACAGTGCCGAGCGGGTGGCTGCCGGGCAGCGCGGGGTCGGTCGAGGGCGCTGGCTGGATTTGTGCGGACGTGGGGGGCGGTGGCGCAGGTGCGCGAGCACGGAGCCGATGCTGCATGATGGACACGAGGAGCTCGACGGCGAGGGCGGAGGCGAGTGGCGCGGCGCCTGGGCGTGTGACGGTGCATTGCTGGTCCAGGGTGGCGGATTTGAGGCTGTCGGCGGGTGCGACGACATCGGTGCAGAAGTAGCAGCCGAGTTCTTGTTGCGTTTCTTGCGGAGCTGCGGGGGCCGGGGGGTTGACGAGGGAGGGGCTGCGGACGGCGCGAGCAGACTCGACGGGATCTGAGGCGGCCGCCTTGAGGGGGTCGGCTTCTTCGGAGGGATGTACCGTCACGGTGCCTTCGGGGGAGTCAAGCGCTCTTGGGACGGGGGGTGGGGCGAGTTGCAGGCCGTGTCGCATGACGACGTAGGTGTCGAACCCGAGGGCGGCGTTGATCACGATCTTCCCTGCGGCTTTGGCCATGACCGTTGGTAACCAGCGGCTTTCCCGCGTATCCATCAGCAAGAAGGTGACGTCGTGACTCTCGATCAGAGACTTGAGCTTCTCAAAGTCCCCTTTCGTCTTCTTTTCGTCCATCAGCGGATGTCCAGCCATAGGTACAGTCATGGAGTACCCCTCGGACTCAATACCAGGGTAAATCTGCTGCAGAGATTCCGCTGCCCGCTCGGCCTTCGGCACGCCGCCTTCTAAGCAGTCTCTGAACTCAAACAGCGGCTGTCGCACAGGATTCGAATAGCTGACTTTGCCGTTGTCGACCATGGTAATCTTACGCACACCCCAGCCCATGAGGTTACGTGACACGTACGAACCCAAGGTGCCGGCTCCGAGCAGGAGACAAGACGTGTGTTTAATGACGTCCAGATCGATTGAAGGAGATATACGCCACTTGATGAGTTTGAGGTTCAGATCAACCGCCTGATCGGCCAATTTCGATGGATCCAGATACGCTGCAAGATCGACAGTCCGAGAAACGATCTTGTTCTGTTCGTTACGCTCCCAGCCAGTGACCTTGGGTAATTGAGGTGGCTTTGGAGGGGACTCGGCCCTCTTGACTTCCGGCTCTGGGGCAGGCTTCTTGCGCTCGATCAGCTCACCAAACTGGTCTACGTCCCCGGGGAGAAGTGCACTCGAACTTGAGAGCGTGGGCATGTCTATGCTGAGCTGCTGAGCTTTCTGGTCGTGGTGGACGGGCTTCGCTGACTGAAGATTCATGACAAGGCTGCTTTGATTGTCTCGGCGAGTATGCGTGTCTCTGTAGCACATGATTTGGACCTTGTCGAGATGCCATCGCTGTCGCACCAACACAAGCAGGTTTCGAAGCATCCAGCCCGGGTTGATGGGATATGTCGAGGGATCAGCGAAGCATACATAACAGTCTTCTTCATCTGCGTTCGCGAAGAAGCCATTCTCGTAGCTAGCCAGCGAGCCAACAGACCAAAGGAAGCCCAGCTCGCCCAGACTCTCTGATCGTGATTTCTTTCGTTCTTTAGGCTGATGAAGATTGCCGTCCTCTTGCTCTTCCTCGATCTCGCCCCTGCCCATCTTCCAGTCCGCCTCGAGCACTGACTTCCGCAGCCGCTTCGCCAGGAAGAACCCGTGCTGCCTGGTGTCCACGCTGTATCTCCACGTCTGGTAGGCGTCGACCAGGTTCTCTGTCTCTTTCGCCTTCAACTTTTGGATCCCCGCCTCAGCATCTCCCTCGGGCCCGATGAGCTTCCACTGTGGATCTGAGTGGATGGCTGGGTATGCGAAGTGGTAGTTGAACTTGTATTTTTTCAGGTCGGCGAAACATATCGCTGAGAACGACGAGAGCAGCGAGGGACAGGAGTAAATCGTGCCATCATTAATTGCATCCCAGACCGTCCTACCAGCCCGTTCGATGTTGGCAGCCCTGTCGATCTGGCGGAATTCCTCGAGCGTGTTGTAGTTGCGTATCGACCCTTCGGCGCGGTAGTATCCTTGTGGGCTTCTAAGGTTCAAAATGTTAGAATCTCGCTGTGACAATGCTCTTCCCGGCGTCATGTCACTTACTCATCGGTCGTCAGGGCGGAGCCGTGGATCTGCATGCGCGTCGATCGCTCGGGAGGGTCCTTGTGATTGATCTCGTACAGACCGAGGACCTTACGCGCGGAGCTGTCGAGCTTGTCATGATTAATCTTGAGGGAAGCTAGCGCAGAGTAGAAGGCGAGTTCGATGTCGGACGTCCAGGGCGCGTACTGGAGAGGATGCGAGGTGGAGGCCATGTTTGCTGCTGTGGAGGGGTTGAAGGGGAAGGTTGTCGTAGGGCGGGGATAGGGACGATATCAGGTAACGCCGCGTCGAAGTGTCATGCGAGAATTGACACGACAATCACATGCAAAGGTGAGGTGGAATGGAAAAAAGAAGGAGGAAGGAAAGTCTCATCGGTCACGGGCAGAAGTGAAGCAGTGAAGCTCCAGTCCAGTCGATTCCCCTCACCTGCGCCGCCCGCTGCGACGGAGCGAGGTGACGTCGGGATTGGTCGACGTGGGGCATGACGTGGGGCGGCCCGCCAACGCGTTCCTGACGCGAGCCGACGCGCCGCCGCCGCGTCCAGGATAGGAAGTTGTGCACTTCAATTCTTGCGTCTCTCTTCTAATCTTTGGCGATCTTGTCGATTCCAGCAGGTCGAGTTTTCCGAATTCTTGGAAGTTTTGAAACAACAAGAGCACACAGAAAACGGACTCGCTGTGGGCTCAGAATCCCCTGGAGCACAATGCTGATCGGCATATCCGGCGGTAAGGTAATTTTGTCGTCAGACTATCAGCAAGACCAGAATGCTGATTTCAACACCTCAGGTATATGCGCTGGCAAGCATGCAGTCCAAGACTATCTCATCAACGAACATGGTTTTCAGCCTCTGTCTCTAGAAGGCTCGCCACGACCAAACGACGCTGTCCCCTCTAACGCCAAGCCCGCACTCTTCACTACAGCCTCTATTCTCCTCGACCACGCAACGGCCAACTGGCGCACCAATTTTGTGACGACGAGTGTGACCACCCTTCAGGTCGCCGAGACTCTAGCTCAACGCCCGCACTTCCTCCTTCTGCACATCGACGCCCCGCTCCTCCTCCGCCACGCCCGCCACACAACCCACGCTCTCCAACCGCCCCTCTCTCTCGAAACCTTCGCCGCCAAATCCGACGCCCAGCTCCCCGCTCTCACCTCCCTAGCCACCCGCGCCCAGCTGACCCTCCTCAACACCACCCCGTCCCTCGCCCACCTGCACGCCACGCTCCGCGCGCTCAACCTCCCGGATCCCGCCCGCCTGCGCCCAAGCTGGGACCACTACTTCATGCGTCTGGCGGGGCTCGCCGCACGTCGCAGCAACTGCATGCGGCGCGCAGTCGGCTGCGTGCTGGTGCGTGGCGGGCGCGTCATCAGCACGGGGTACAACGGCACGCCACGGCACGTGACGAATTGCAGTGAAGGCGGGTGTCCGCGGTGCAACGGTGCAGCGGGAGCGACGGGGGGTGGCGCGGCGCTAAGTACGTGTCTCTGCATCCATGCGGAGGAAAATGCGCTGTTGGAGGCGGGGCGGGAGAGGGTGGGGGGCGTGGGGGAGGCGGTGTTGTATTGTAATACGTGCCCTTGTTTGACGTGTAGTGTCAAAATTGTGCAGGTGGGCATTGCGGAGGTGGTGTATAGTCAGAGTTACTGGATGGACGCCGAGGCGGCGAAGTTGTTTGAGGAGGCGGGGGTGCGGTTGAGGCAGTTTGAGGCGCCGCGGGAGGGGGTGGTAGTGATGGGTGTAGAGGGAGGCGAGTTCGAGGGGACGTTGGAGGTGTAGAATTCAACTCGTACGCCCTGAATGCCAAGGCTGGGTCTTGTGTATTCTGGTCGCTCGCTCCACTGAGCTTCGTTAGATATCGTATGGTATCTCCCCCTTCCGATTAAAGATTCAAGCCTCCGTCTCCGGCCTTCTGCACGGGTACATGCGCCCGGGTCCCCGAGAAAAGGCTCTGCCAGATGAAGGCCTCGCTCAGTAGCAGCTCGACATCACCAACATCCCAGTCGCGCGTAGGCAAAGATTGCAAGAACATCATGATCTCCTGAAAGTCCATTCGTTGGAGCTTGGCAGACCACTTCACCAGGAACGCGGCGCAGACATACAAGTGGAAGGTGGTGAAGCCTTCGGATTCGGACTAACGATGAGATGTTAGTTGGAGTCGCAAATCGTAAACTGTAAAACGACTCACCAGATATGTGTCCCACATTCGTATTACGTTCTTGACGCTCAGCTCGCGCATCAATAGGCAGTTCATCCACCGGAAGGAGAACTGAATGAATTCGATCCCCTCACTTTCCATGTGCTTGGCCAAGGGCCCGTCGATGCGTGCGGTTAGATCCCTCAATGCAGCCACCTGCCGTTGGATGCCGGGCTGCGCATGAATGTAATTGTCTTGGATCCCGTCAAGAAGTTTTGTCAAACTCCAGAATGTGTCCGCTTCAACCGCATCCAGGACCGGCTTCGGCAGTTGTCCCGGATCCATTCCCGATGCGACATCAGGGTCTGTGATATACTGGCCGAGGAACACTTGCCAAAACGGCGTCACCAGATCGTTGATCCCCTGAACGTAGCCAGAAGCCGGATGTCTGATTGCCCAGACGTACAGTATTCGTTCAAGTGATCGCTGTGTGGCCTCGTAGCTATACAGCTCCAGATGAGGACTTGTTCGTGGCACGTCGATGCTGATCTGGTGCCATATTGCTTCGTCCAGTCCTCTCCCTTTGCCACCCTTAGTGTAAGGCGCTGATCCAGCGCCGGCGATTCCTGCATCTACTGCCTTGTCGCTGCCCGCCGTCCCACGCTCAAAAGCCTGTCGCACACCCTCAAGATATTCTCGCCGCTTGCGCTCTAACGTCGTGACCCTCCGCTCGCTACTTGTCGGCAAGTATCCAAGCAGTATCTGCCAAGACATCGCTCGAACTTCCGACGGCAGACCAGACCAGGCCGAGTCGCGCAGTTCGGGGAGATTGATGGCGCTGGCTTGGAGAATCTTCTTAAACTTGTTTATGCGAGTAGTTCGAGCAGAGTGCGCTTCGAGCTCTTTAGCGGAGGCGAAAGGAGGGGCGGCTGGATGGCTGATGAGGTGTAGTGAGTTGGCCGGGTCTCGAAGTATATCCTTGTATTGGGGCCGCAATATCTTGCCCTCACTCTTCTTCGCAGTTGGATAGCTCGGGATTGTGCGCGTATCGGCAACATCTCCATTGTCGAGTGACCATGACGCCAACGCGCTGGTGGAGTTGTTGGCGCTTGGAAGATTCGATCGAGACCCTCCTGCATCCTGACTTCTCTTGTTGGGTCCTCGCGTGTCTCTCCTGCGCATGCTAGCTAGGCTGGGAAGCCCGAATTCATCCTCGTCCTCGTCGAACCCCACCTGCGGTGTTTCATCTCGACTGTTTCCTGTGGCGCTCCAGGTGGTGTTCGCATCGGAGAGGGAGCTCGTGTTGGTGCGTCGCGTGGGCGGACTGGTGACTCCACCAGCAGATCGAGGAGAAGGAGTGCTATTCTGACGAGGTAGGTACGGCGGTGTTCGGGGTCTGCTGGAGGTGTCCGAGACGTTTCTAGCCCACAGTCAGCTGCGCCGCCTCCGCCCTGCCCTTGCTGCGCCACTACGTACAAATTGTCGAGCTTCAGGATATCCGCATGGCTGTATGAAGCGCCGATAACCTTACGCTCAGGCGTGGGAGGTTGTTTGCTCGCATTGTTGCTGTCTCTTTGGCTGTTCGCCGAGGCCGTTCGCCAGAAGGGTGATGTATTACTGTTGCAAGTATAAGTAAGCTGAATGTCGCAAACGGCTCAAACTCCTTCACAAGGTGATACCCACTCGGATCGGTCTATGAAGACGTCGAGGTCCATGTTAGCCGGCCGTGTCGTTCGTGTCGTCTTGGATTTGGTACGAACCGACCTGGACCATCTCCTGCTGTCGCTGCTGTCAGTGTAGGTTCATGGGGAAGGGGAGGTCCTGAGACGGACCTGGTGAGACGGCTTCCTAAAATTCATAATGCGCGAGAGAAGGGTATTTGGATATCAACAAGTAGCTCTTAGCATCGTGAATGCGACTCCCGTCGGTCTTGGGGGCGCGGCGGGCCACCACACTCCGTCATTGTCGAGCCACTGCGGAGAGGTGAGGGGCCTCAGGCCGCAACCCCGCCGAGACAGTGGGCGCCAAGACCCTGTCCCTCCGAGTATCATCCGGCCGAGCTTCAAGTCCAGTCCCGTCGACTTCAGACGCCGCCTTGACGCCCAACTTCACCTCCTCCTTCAATACCTCCATCTCCACGTGCCTCACCCCCATACCCACGACCAACTCCGTCTCGATACTTCAGCCATCGAAACGCTCACTTCTTAACCCTCTTGTCACAGGTTTCAACGACCATGGCCGACCAGGAGAATGAGGAGGATCTTTTCGCCGATCTGTGAGTGCTGAGCTTAGCGCGTTTTCTCCACGTTGCGCACGACTGACTCTTGGTAGTTATGACGGTGAAGCCGACGATGAGCCTGCGCCTTCTGCGAAGCAAGAGCCCGTCAAAATGGAGCCGGCACCGCAGCAAGAGCCTGCGCAGTCGAATCAGGAGCTGCAAGCTGCATTTAACAACAATGCCTCTGAATCCGCGCCGGCCCCGACGGAAGACGTGAACATGGGCGGCGAGGCAAAGCAGGAGTATCACGAAGAACCGCAGATGCCTCAAAATACCGAGCCTGATAGACCTATTGGGATTCGAGAGGATGGGTAAGTACATCAGTCAATCTCTTTACCCTCACCGTACGTCCAAGGTACCCCCACAGGATCGAGGCGCGCCGGTACATACCATGGACAGACCGGCATACTGGAGGGCTTTGGGATTGAGACATGAAAGGGCATGAACAGACAGGCGCGTGGATCAAGGCGGAGGCTGGGAATACTTTGTGCGACAACAGTCTGGAGCAGCCGCTCCCAAGCAGCTCGCGAAACCGACGATTGCGAGAGTTGATGGCAGCATGCGCGCGCTATAGCGCGATGGATGTGGGCGGACAGTGCTTCTTGGACATTGAGCATCAGCGTAATCTCGCATCTACATGCAATGCTTGATGAAGGCTTGATTTCTGTAGCCACCACACATCGGGCTGGCATCCCAAGATGAGACATGGTTCAAGTGCGCGGTCGAGCCGGCCCAAGTATGCCCCAGATCTATCACACGGGAACAAGGCGACGACAGGAATAGCTTAATGTCCTTGACAGCACCTCTTAGCGCCATAGCCAGACAGAGCAGAAGCAGACAGGAGATAGATATGCCTGTACTCGATACTTGCGGTATCGACGCACTAGCACGCAACTCCATATCACGAAGCAAACCACACCAACGCTCAAACTGTCATAAACTTGTCGAATCAAGCTTGTGCGATGTCTGCGAAAGACCGAAGTATCATCGTCTTGGTTGGCACTGAGACATCGAAGAGACGGAACTGCTGGCGTCCGCTTCCATCACGCCCAAGCCACGGCTTCCCGCGCCAAGCTCCGGCTGGTCGCTGCCACGGGCATTGCTGGCAGCTGTACGCACCCGCATGCATCACGCAGCGCCGTCCGCGCACCCCGCTCATTGCTACTTTCGAGAGCCGGGACGCACGCCCATTGCAAATAACGCGACCCGACCTAGGACGTCTGGCAAGCACCTCAACCATCTGGAACAACCCATAACCGGAGCGCAACCCCTGGACAACGCCCTTTATAAACCTGCCCTGCCATTTGCCTGCTTTGTTTCCGTTCAGGTAAAAGGCTTGCCACTGACAACGATGCAGGAAAATGTTCATTGGCGGTTTGAACTGGGAGACCACAGACCGTAAGCATGAGATGGACTTGAGCACACAACATGTATACACAGTGAATTGACAAGATCTGCAGAGTCACTCAAGGACTACTTCTCACAATTCGGCGAAGTCGTGGACGCCAATGTCATGCGTGACCAGAATACTGGCCGGTCCCGCGGATTCGGCTTCCTCACTTTCAAGGACCCAAAGACCGTCAACGTGGTGATGGTGAAGGAGCACTCCCTCGATGGCAAGCTGGTAAGCATCCCAGCCAACCAGCACCTCATGCATGCAATGACACTGACAACGTCCACCAGATCGACCCCAAACGCGCCATTCCCCGCGACGAACAGGAACGGACGGCCAAGATCTTCGTCGGTGGCGTGAGCCAGGAGTGCACCGAATCAGAGTTCAAGGAGTTCTTCATGGCCTTCGGGCGCGTACTCGACGCGACGCTCATGATGGACAAGGATACGGGCCGTCCCCGTGGCTTCGGCTTCGTCACATTCGACAGCGAGCAAGCCGTCGACCGCACGCTGGAAAGCCCGCTCGAGATCCACAGCAAATGGATTGAGGTCAAGCGCGCCCAGCCTCGCGGCAATCTCCGTGACGAGGAAGGCGGTGGCGGGCCCGGGCAGAAGTTCGGCCGCGGCGGGTTCGGGCGTGGCGGTCCTGGCGCAGGTCCCGGGGGCGGTGGCGGCGGCGGATTTGGTAACCAGGGCGGATTCGGCAACCAGATGGAGCAGCAGGGTGGCCAGGGCATGAACAATATGAGCCCGGCCATGATGGCGCAGTACTGGCAGCGCATGCAAAATTACTTCTCTATGATGCAGCAGCAGATGGCCGGCGGCAACATGGGTGGCGGCGCCAACCCGGCCATGATGCAGAACAACCCGATGATGCAGCAGATGATGCAGCAGCGCGGCATGAATCCGGCCATGATGCAGCAGCAGATGCAGCAGATGCAGCAGATGCAGCAGCAGCAAGGTGGCGGTGGTGGCGGCGGCGGTGTTGGGGGCGGTGCGGAGGGCTCGCAGTCGCCCATGCAGCAGGGCCAACAGGGCGCCAACGGCCGCGGCTTCAACGCCCAAGAGCAGATGATGTTCGAGCAGCAAAAGTACGAGCAGCAGCAGCAGGTGCGTATGAGCTCGGGCAACTTCCAGGCCGGCAGCACATGGGACGGCATGTACGACGACGTGCCCGCGCCCTCTAACATGCGCGGCGGCGGCGGCTTTGGGCCTGGTCGCGGTGGCGGCACGCCGCGTGGTGGTCGCGGTGGCGGCGGTGGTGGCACGCCCGCGCCGCCTGCGGGTGCGCCAACGGGGCCAAAGAACGCCGGAATTCCTGGGGCGAACTATCGCGGCGGTGGCCGGGGTGGGCGCGCACAGCGGGGATTCCATCCATACTCTCGTGGTGGCGCTGGGGCCAGCGGCTAGCAGAAGCTGGTCCGTCAGGGTCGCTGGGCGGGAGGCTGTGGATGAGCCTTCGCGCGAGATCGCCGACGGGCAAGGGAGATCGAGAAGGATCCGTCAAGGCGTCCAGGCTGGTTCCGAGGCAGTAGGCTTCTGGTCTCTCTTATCGGTGGTCCTTTTTGCTCGAGCGGCTGGGTGTTGCGAAGCGGGCGAGGATGGGTATGCTACTTGAGCCGGGCACCTCTGAGGCTGAGGGCGATCATGGCGTTTGTTCTCCTTGCTTCAAAGCACTATGTACTTTAGCTGGCGAGATATGGCATGGTACCACATTTTTCTTCCAGCATTCATTTTTAGCGTGGAGTTCTCCAAATCGCTTTCAAGCATCTGCTCAGAGACTGCTGTGCATAGCGGACTTACCGACAAAACCTTGTGAACTCTTTGATGAGCTGAACCAGTTTTTTTGAATGATATCACGTCGAAAGAAGACTTGTGATCCTATTGACACCGAGATATTCGTTGGGTGGCTGAGCTCTGTCCTAAATAGGCAGGTACGAGTCAGTGACGCACCTGAACAGCTGGAATGCAATTGCTACCTGGACTCGACCTGGGCACTCAACGGAAGCGTGACCACAATGGCGGCGCAACATACTGGTCAAAACGATTATACTCATCGCAAATTGAACGGGGGCGATCGCGGACTGAGGCTCGGGAGGACTGCAAACCTGAAATGATTGAGCCCGTCGGGGTATACGCTTTGCTCAAATTCGTCGCATGCTCTGGCTCATATACTGTAGGGCCATTATCCCATGCTACACGCATCTAGTCGCATCTCGATGGACAGCCATCGTGCTTCGCAGAGGAAACCGCATTCCGATACCCGATTCAACGCAAAAGCGCTTCGCGCCTCGAGCATTCGCGCTGGAAGCCTTTGCTGCGACTGGAGCGCCGCCACAGTAAATGCGCCCGTCTAGCCGCTTTCATCTACGTGGTGGAATTGCAGAAACAGTTTGTTCCCTACAGGTCCGGCGATGATTGACTCCGCCTGCTCGATGCCCTCGTCGTCCACTACTTCCGTCGTGAAATTCGCGTACACCGTCGCCAGTTGCAGCTTGAGCGCCAAAGTGGCAAAGTGCGATCCTGTCCCAGTCGTGTGAGCAGTAAACTCGGTCACGCAGGTAAAGAAAGAATGGGGGGTTCAAAGAATGGAAAGACATCCGAAGCGAAGAAAGGGAAAGAGGAACTGACCAATACATCCTCTCGCGCCCGAACTAAACGCCCAGAGCCACTTCCTAGCTTCGCCATCCACCGCTTGCCCCCCCTCGTCCAACCATCTCTCCGGTCGCCACTCCAACGGCTCCGGGAAAACCTTTTCATTACGGTGCAAACAGTACGGGTTCGAACTGATGGTGGTCCCGGACGGCAAGAATGCACCGTGTAGCTCCAGGCCTGCGCGTCCTACAATCCGCGGCTCCGGTCCCGGTGCCGCAGCGTACAGACGTAGTGTCTCTGTCAACACTGCATCGAGCAGAGGGAGAGCGTCGAGCGGCGCCATACCGGAAGCGGGAACTCCAGGGTCCAGCCTCGCGAGTTCGCTACGCAGGCGTGCTTGCAGGGAAGGGCGGCGTGAGAGCTGCCATAACGCGTACGTGACCGTGATACCCACTCCCTCGTGGCCCGCAACGAGGTTGTCGAGTAACTCGCTTGTGCAGGCTTTGGGTAGCTCGGCCTCCGGGCAGGGTGGTTTGGCATTGCGGAGGCCATGCGCGAGTTTGGCGAGGATGACTGGTTGAGTCTCGTCTGGGGCCGATTGAGCGGTATCGAGAGCGCTGAGCGCGGCTGTGGTTTTGGACAGGATGAAAGCGGCACCGCCTTCGCGGTTGTCGAGCCAGGTGCCGGTGATCTCGGGGCCGAAGTAGGCTGAGTGCGGGTCTTCTTTGGTCAGGAACTTGGTTGAGTGCGCGGTGCCGAGCTGGTAGCCCGCGAGGAGGTCCGCGCCTGCGTACTGGAAGAGCATGAGGACGTTGACGGGGGCGGCGGAGCTGGCGGCGGCCTTCAGCTGCGGCAGAAGGCCCTCACGCATCGTCCGCTCCGCCAAAGTGTGCAAGTCAGGCGAGTTCATGAGGAAGGACTTCGAGTAGACTGAAGCAACGAGGCGTTTGCGTGCGGTGTGCGTGGCACGATCCGGCATCGCGATCATTGGGGGATGACCGAATTGCACAGCAAACTCGATCTCGTAGAGAGGGTCCTTGTCCAGGGCGGCGGTGTAAACACTGCGAAGGCCTTCCAGAGAGTTGACGCTGACCTCGTCGCGCCCAAGGCGTATGAGTGGCCCATTGCGTTGGTGCGCAGCGTGGAAACGGTGAAACAGGCGCTCGCCGTTCGTAAGGCGGTACTTCTTGTCACTCCAGAAAGTAGTGAAGGGCGAGCTCCAGTGCGCATTGGGGACTTTTGACAGGGGCGAAATAAAGGCGGGTCGGATAATGAACTGGTAAATTGCAAGGCATGCGAGGCATGCGAGGCCTGTGATAGCGATTGAAGAACCCATCGCGACCGCTCGAGACTCTTTGCCAGCAGACTCCGTCCAGACAGTGCCTTGAAAAGCTTGCCTCACTGGGATGCGAAGCAAAGCATGGAGAGAATGCCAGGAGAAGTTTCAATTCGCATGCCAACCTCGCATCCCACGGGAGCCATTTTTGCTCCAAGCCCCCAAGCGAGCGACGCCGTAAAGTCACATCTGGTCTCGCTCAAAAGCCGTGAGTGGTGGACTGGAGCACGTCCAACGACACGCAAGTAGGAATAAGGCGCACGGGCCGAGCGTAGTTGCATTGGTGTCGCTAAGGGGCCTATGGCGCTCGAGCGATTACATTACGGCGCTGCAGGGCCGGAACGGGGAGATCGCTCCAGAGACCGCGAGATGCATCACAGCGGCACATGTAGTGGGGCCCTGCTCGGGTTTACGAATGCTGGATCCACAGCGAAGATTTCAAGGTGCTGTGCATAGGATGAACGCCGTATCTCATCTATATGTTTCTCGTACAGCGAGCTTGCAAATCCAAACCAATGCCATTTGAAGGCGGAGGAAGGGACGAGATGTCGAGTTCCTCCGTTCGATCCGACTTTTGCTCGCGTGGCCCATACATTTATAGCTCATGCTGCCTCTTCACCAATGCTACGGGCGAAACGTATACGTGTCGGCCGTGTGCATAGTAGTACACCATCGCCAGCGTCATAATGCCACCGAACATGACGACGCCGTAGTTCATGCTTTCCGCCGTGACCTCTGACGTCTGAGGAAACAGCACGAAGACGAACAGCACCGGCGTGTAGCAAAGCGCGGCGATGTTGATAGGCAAACCCATTTTCCCGAGGCTCCAGCGGCGCGGCGGCAGCGAAACGGAGGAAAACCGACGGTACACGACGCAGCTAATCGCAATGATATAGGAACTGGACAGTGAGACGGCTGTGAGGGAGAGCACGGCATTTAGCGCGGCAGTGGACCCAAGATTGATAAGCGCCAGTACGACTGTGAAAGCCATGCTCATGAGGACGGAATTGAGGGGAATGTTGGACCCCGGTGTGATGCGTGCCAGGAAGCCGTTGAACGGGACGCCCTTGTCGCGGGCAAAAGACCAGAGTTGACGGGACGTGGTGGCCAGGGAAGCGATGACGGAGGATTGGAGCGTCAGGATGAGGATTAGAGACATGATGGTGGTGCCAGTCAAAGACCCAGTAGCATTGAAGAAAATCTGGATCGCCGGGCTTCCTGTGGGAGTGTTGAGGATGCTCTCGGCGTCGCCCAGGCAGAAAGCGAGCGTGACACCAGTGACGAAAGCGAGCAGACCGTTGAAGCAGAAGGCCGTCAACATCGCCCGTGGCATCGTCACGGCGGCGTCGCGCACCTCTTCTGCCATGTGAACTGCGCAATCTGCGAGCATTCAGCTCAGTGCTTTCAGTCACGCAGTCGTACCAATCACTTACCATATCCTCCGAGTGCGACCAATGGTCCGACGAGACCGACCAAGACAGCGGTGCCGTTAGAGTTCCAGCCACCTTGATTGGAGAACTCTGTCCATACTTGCTCAGCAGGTGCGATGGGAGACAGCAGCCAAAGAGGGATTATGATTGCCGGGAAGCCGAGAACATGTAGCACAAGTAGAAGTGCTTCAACGAGCGGGAGCCGCTTCGCAAGCACGGTGTTGAAAATGATAGCAAACGCTGTGACAGCGATGATGAGCAGCGTCGAGTGCCATGCCTGCGGGACGTACGACTCCGGGTGATTGAGCACGATTACGCCCTGAATCAGGCCGCCCGTGAAGAAAGCGATGCTGACCAAGCCGCAGTTCCACCCAACCACGCATAGCCATCCAACGATGTATGATAGAATCTTTTGAGCCTTTTCGGGAGCCCATTCGGAGACCCAGTGGTACTGTCCGCCAGCAGTAGGAGCCATTGACACCAGCTCAGCGATTGAAAGGTATACCATGAGGTTGCCAGTGAAGACAATGATGAATCCCCACAGTAGCCCAGCCGTGCCTCCGTTAGTGAGGATGATAGGAAGTGCAGAGGCGAGCACCTCCCATGAAGCAATCTGAGTGCACGCGAAGGCCATGATGCTAAGGAAACGGAAGTTTCGCTGCGCTTGATCAATCAGACATCGATAAGTAAAGCTGGAGCAGTGGAACAGACCCTGAGCTCCTGTGTCTTGCCCAGCGCGCCCATATCCTTCTTGTCCGTGTCCGTACCCTGGTACTTGTATTTGACATGGCTTTCCGCCATTTCGTACGCCTCCCCGCCTATGAAAGCAGGCTGCAAGCCATTTTCTTGCAGCGCTTTGGGTTCGAAACGGTCCATTTGCGTCCCAAAATTCGAAGACTCGGCCATTGTCAAACAGCACGTGTAGCTGTGGACACTCCGGCGGGCTGGGGCGCAGGTCCGCCTCAATTTACTCTGTCGAAGTGGTGGTGTAAGTCGGCAGGCGAAGAGCGATAGGGAGTGAAAGGACCGGGATAAATGCATATTGCGAAAAAGAGACGACGGCACTTTATGCGAGCAAGCTAGACGAAGAGAGAACATCCTCATCCACGAGTGCGTGTGCCAAATCATCCAAGACAGCGCTGCTGGCGCCCAAAGAAGTTTTCTCCGAGCGGCATGGGTGCGCATTGCGCACTGAGCCGAGCTAGTTAATTAATTTCGCGCTGTACCTCGTAGCACCAGCAGCAAACGGCGTGGTGCGCAGCCTGTTCCACGCGATCCTGCAGCAGGAGGTGAGACGCGGGGATTAGATCCAGGATGTACTCCGCTGCCTTTTGAGATAACAGTTGAGTACCAAAATTGTGACTGCAGCAACGGGGCCTGGTGAAAAGCTGTGAAGCTAAGGCTGTGAGGTGCGATTGGGCCTCATCTCAAGGACCAAGTGCGCCGAATCGATCGCGTCTCGGCTCCTTCGAAAGCAGGCTTTGGGCAGCGGACTCGAACAACACCAAGGCACCGTTGAGGCTCAGTCGGCGGATACGTGCTTAATCTCAACCCTCGGAGCTGTGGTTGAAGCGGGGGTTCTGCGTTAGCGATCGACAGAGCGCAGCAATGCAGCAACCACACTACTGTTGTGACGCAGCCACGTAGCAGCCTCGGCAGCCCCTTCAAACCAGAAGGACGCAACTGAAAATCGTCTTCAGCAACGGAGAAAGCCCCGCGAGCATTTCAGAAGATAAGCGGAGTTGCTTGTTGCCTTGACGTCCATCTTGTGAGACTTGTGCAAACACCAGAACAGCGCGAGAAAAGGGGGCTGCAGCTTGCGGATGGTTGTTGACTTCTGTCGTCGCTTTAAACCTCGCCTGTTCAAGCGGAACGGCACGAGGGCCACGGCTCACCGTTCACCCGGTGCCCCCGCCTTGGCAAAATCGCCTTAGGCAACTCCAGGTATGTTTCTTCGCTCGCAGCTACATATCCCATTGCGTGCCACTTGCTGACGCCATGTGGAATGCTGCTCTGAACTAAACTCCATGTATGCGCGCTGAATCCATCACTTTCACGGGGATCGTCGCGGGCGGAGAGTGCATCACACCTAGAGGAATTAAAAAACCGCGAAAGACGACCGAGGAGATGCACACGTGCACCCGTCGTCTATCATCGAAGCACAGGAAGCTTTAACGCAAGGGTCGCTTGCACGCACGGCTCGAGGCCCATGTCTTATCGAACCTTTGGATGTTGAAGCACCGAGCAAGTGCGGAGATTTGTGATACATGGGCTGTGTCTCATCGATTTTTGGGCAAGTGAATCCAGGGTATTTGGGCGTGTCTTCTCGACCTTCATCTCTTCATGCGTTGTTTCCAATAATTTGCAAAATACTGTCGAGTGTCGAGGACTCAGTGTTCATCGGCTTCGGAGAACCACTGTTTACGATCACCCACCGGATCGTCGAGGCTCGATCGCTGTAAGAGTAGTAGATGAATTCAGAGGCATTCACTGGGAAGATTTTACTACCACACTAGATAACTGGCGTCTTTGGACTAGTCATCATGCTTCTGACCAGGGCGGTACGTGGGTTTGTCAGAACGACCTTGCAAACAAACAGACTTAAGCTGGGATGACTACACCTTCAGCGCGGCGACGCCGCTCGCTACCACTCAGCCAAGTGTCCTGTTCTCGCAGGTTAGAGAAGGGTTCGGCCAGTCGACCGATTACATCTCGGAAGCGCAGCTGGCACAGGTACAAAAGGTACGAAATCAGCCACCGTCAGATCCGCCATCTTCTCGTGCTGACACGCCCATGAGGAATTCTACGTCGCCGACATTCTCTTCATTCTGGTCATCTACCCGCTAAATGTAGCGCCATCATGCTCTTCCGACGGATCTCACAGGATCTCAGGTACGCCCGCTTCGTGCGAGCGGCGCTCGCCTTCAGCACCGCGTCTGGCGTCGCTTCAGTCTTTCTCGCAGCCTTGAAGTGCGACCTTAAAGAGCCTTGGCTGCAGTATGGACGCGAATGCGCTTCGCTTGGGGCCCAGTGGAAAGCCATAACGGCCTTCGATATCACTTCAGAGATCGTGCTGTTTGGCATGAGCATCCATCTCGTTTGGGACCTGCAGATCCCGCTCCCCCGGAAGGGCAAGGTCGTGCTCGCCTTCGCACTGCGCCTCCCGTGAGCCATTCCGCCCCCACAATGGTCCTTCAACCCCTCTGACTTTCCTGCTCCAGCTTGATAATCATAGCCATCATCCGCGCGCAATACTTCAACAAACAGCTCTCCTCCGCCGATCCCAACCTCAGCGCCGCCGACCTTTCCATCGTCACGCAAGTCGAAATTGCCTACGCTCTCATGGCAACAACGATCCCGTGTCTGCGCCCCTTCCTCGCCGCCTTCACAACCCATCTCAGCGCCGTGGGCGACGAGACCATTTTCAACGGCTCCTACCCAGGCGGCTCGTCCGCGGACAAATCCCGCTCCGGCGGAGGCGGCGGCAGTTTCGCGCTGACCAGTCTTGCGTCCGCAAACCACGACAAAGCGGGCGGGCCCGGCGTGGGGCAGAGGTTTCGGAGCGCAGCGGCGCGGAACTCGCGCGAGCAGCCTACCGGGCTGCGACCGGGTGGCGGGGAGAACATTGCTTTTGCGGGTGTGGGGGCGCCTGTGGCGGAGCAGGGGACTGATGCGAGTTCGATTGAGAGCCGCGAGAGCCAGAAGATGATCATTCGGAAGCAGGTGCAGTGGCGTGTGGAGAGCGACGGGCTGGGAGAGGGCCGGACGTGAGGGGACGCAGATATCGGGGGATCGGAGGTAAGAATGATATGCCAGAACGATACGTGTAAAACCAACACGCTAGAGAGGTATCTTAGGATCTTTCGCGCCGAGCCATCATGAAAGCGCTCCAACTCGCTTTCGCAGACCGATGGAAAAACAACACGCCCCGGAAAGCACAACAGCCACGACGCCCATCCCTTCTCAAGGCACCGCCTTCCGCCCCGAGACTCCGCTTTCCTCTTGCTGCGAATCTCTCCGCTCCTCCCCGGCCCCCTCGTCACTCACCGCCACCAAAAAATCCTGCTCAAACAACATCGCCACCTCCGTCAGCTCCTCTCCATTCGGCCTCAGCGCCCCAGCCCCCAGCACGTCAAGATCAGGCCTCAACCCGGCCTCCCCCTCGCTCACAGCCCGTGCAACACCCACCACCTTCCCACCCCCCGTCCCGCACTTGACCGCCTTCAAACACCCGCGCACATCGTCTTCACCTCCCACGCAGTCCACCGCATAGTCGTACTCGCACGACAGCGCCCCGCGCTCCCACACGCGCCCCGCATCTCGCACATCGCACGCGCCCCACGCTTGGACGCGCGCTCGCTCCTCGCGCTTCCCCACCGTAGCCGTGACGAGCATGTTCTCGCGGCGCGCGAGCTGCACGAGCACGGCGCCGGGCCCGCTGCCGGCGCCGTGGATGAGAATGCGGCGGCCGGTGAGGGAGGCGGTGTCGTGGTCAAGTAGGAGATTGAGGACTTGCCAGGCGATTAGAGAGGGGCGGAGGGTGGAGGCTGCTTGGGCGAAGGTGAGGGTGGAGGGTTTGAAGGCGAGGTCGTCTGCGGGGAGGAGGAGGTCGGGGTCGTGGGCGCAGGTGCAAGCGTTGGTTTTCCTCGGGCTGGCGGTGCGGCAGGTGGTTAGGGCGAAGACTTCGTCGCCTGGGTCGAGGCCGCGGACGGAGGCTCCGAGTGCCGTGATGGTGCCGGCGACGGCGTGGGTGGGGGGGGCGTTGTCGTCGGGTTTGTTGGGTGTGGCGGGCGCGGCGGCGTGGATTCTGAGGAGGACGTCATCGGGGCCAGGCACGGGAGGTTGATGGGGTCCTTTGCGCGTGGATGGTGTCGCGCTTGAATGATCGCAGGGCCGGTCCAGCTCCTCAGACGTGTTGTGCATCGTGGCTAGACGGGGCGTTGCCGGTCGTTTCTTTTGCCTGCCGCGGGATCGCTTCAAGCTTTATGATGTCGGGACTTGTGTTCTCTCTCCAGTACATCGACAATCTCCACTGCGCCCTATAGACGTCGTCGCAATCGTCGCGTTCCCCACGTGCGCGGCGGTAAGCCGGTCGCACCAGAAGCGCATAATGAATGACCGAGCCAAGGCCAGCCGTGTGGACGATCGCATGCTTGCGGGCGCGCCGAGACAGGCCCAAGAAGATACCTGCGAGTCTGGGACGGCCCAAAGGGACGGGAGAGCCTAGGGAAGGACCCAACGCTGCATTCTTTCGCCTTGGCGAGGGTGGTGGTACCGTGCGACAAGGGGGAGAGGTGATTGCGTCGGCTAAGTGAACCCATATCGCATGACGCGTCCGTGGCGGCGGAGTTCGAGTCGTTGTTGTCAGCGCTTCGCGGCGGGCGGCTGTTGTCAGCGCCGTGCGGGACAAGATGTCTCAGCCTCGTCAAAAGTGGTTTCTAATCGTCAACGAAATGTTGCATCAGGATCGGAGCTTAAGTCCGCCGTCTGTTGTGTGGAGGCCAAGGAGTGACGTGCGGGCAGACACCACAGGCGAGTCTTGGAACGATTTTTGGAACGATCGAAGAAGCCCGAGTATGTGGGGCAACCGGAGCCAGCGACCAGGTTGCACTGCTTGGCGGTTCCTTCAACAACAAATTCCACCATTTGCTACAGCTATATCTACAGCCCATTCTGTAAGGCCCCCTTTGATCAACGCCGCGCCAATGCACAGAATGTCAAACGTCCCATGTGAAGGCCCAGAATGCACTCCCAGCCAACCAGCCAACCAACGGCCGACAAAGTCTCATCACCACCCCCTCCTCTTCCCCCTCTGCTCCTCCCCCCTTGCTTTGACCCTCAACTTCTTGACGTCATGCTTCCTCCGCTTCCCCTTCTCCGCCTTCTCCGGCCGACTGACAGCCTCCACCTTCCTCTTCCGGCGCCGCTCCTCCCGCCGCTCCTTGACCTCCGCCCGCGCGACTCCCAGCTCGCTCACAAACCGCTCCGACCCGATCTTCGTCTGCACGGCGTCCATCAGCTCGCGCGCTTTGTCGACGACCTTCTTGTGCGCTTCGCCCGGCGGCTGCGGGATCGAGGCGTCGGTGAGGAGGTAGAGCGGGCGCAGGACGGCTTGTAGGTCGGGGATTGTCTTGGTGTGGGGAAGGAGGGCGGTCTGGCACTGCAGTGCCGCGGTGCGGGAGAGCGGGGGAAGCACGTCCTGCCGGACAATGTAGGACAGGCGGTTGAAGAGGTAGGCCAGGGCCGAGGGGTCTCGCTGGGGGACTTGCTCGTTGCTTCTGTCCTCGTCGACCTCGCTTTCGGAGGCGTCTTGCTCGGCTTTCCAGGTCATGCCGTTTGCAGCGAAGAAGCGGCCCAGCAAGATCAGGTTGTCTACCGTCTGTGCCGCGAATGCTTCGCTGAGATTCTCTGCCTTACCACGTAGGGCACGGAGACTGGCCGAGCACATTTGCCGCATATCCTTGTCCGTGAGCTGAAGACCATGGGACCCACGCAAGGGCAATGCGGATAGGCCCTCGCCACTCTTTGAGCTCGTGCTCGCGAAATGCGTCAAGTAGACGCCGATCAGTTTCGCCGCGTTTTCTTTGGCCTCCGAGTGCGGGAGTCGCAGACAGGTTTGCAAGCTTCTCCAGATTTCAGCCGATTGCTTCGCGAACGCAACGGTCGGTACGTCGTGAACCAGAACTTGGAATGTCTCTAGTGCGGTTGTCGCTCTCCAACCCTCTCCGATGTTTGCGCCCTCCTCGTCTGAGACGAGCAAAGACTGAAGTGCATCGCGCAAGCCCACAACATGCTGCGTGGAAGGGGGCTTCGTCCGAAGCATCACCATCCAGCACTGCAGCGAAGCAACACAGATGGTCTGATTGGCCCCGTTGCTCATCCACTTCCCCATCAGTGTCAGATAAGTTCCCATCTGATCATCATCAGCGCGCTCAAACAGCTTGCCGATGAGGATGGCAGCCATTTGCCGGCAGGACTGGTCTGTATCACTGACTTGCACAGGCACCAGTGCAATGAAAAGCGTGAACCCCAGCTGCGCGAGGACCTCGTCGGACAGCTTCGTCAGGAGTGAGTTCAGGAGCTCCATAACGCTTTGGCGACCCGCAGGGCGATCGTACTTGAGGTTCTCCACGAAAAAGGCCGCTTGTTTGTTCCATCTGTCTTTGCCTTGAGGGTACTCCAGAACGAATTGCAGGTAGGCGCTGCGAGCACTCTCCCTGACATTGCGGTCGGCGTTGACGACGACGACCTTGCCCACCTCATCCATGAGTGCGTAGACCTCCGTCGCCATGATCTTGCGGCCCAACACACCGCGGAGGAACTTGTAGATGATGCCTTGACGATCTGGCTCGTCAATGTCTGCTTTGATTGCTTTCAGTACGTCGGCGATATCTCTGTCTTTGATGGTGACGGAACGCTTCTCGCGCAGCACAGCGGTGATGAGTTCCAGAGCGGCCTTGGCGGAGTCGGTCGTCATGCTTGTGGCGGTCTTGATGAGGCCGACAGCTTCTTTAACGTAGGCTGGGGCATTGTTGTCCAACTCCGGCATCGGGAGGCGCATGATCGTAGCCAGGAGTCTCGCAGCAGCGACTTGAACCTCGCCTTCTCCCTGCACGAGAGCGTCACCGGCCATACCGAGAAACCCAGCCATGTTGGCTGGGGTCTGCAAGTCATCATGTCTCCGGATGATCTTCCGCAGCAAATTGAGAGCAAAGCTGACGAGCTTAAACAACTGCGTCGACGACGCGGGTCCGTTCTTGGACTTCTTCCCACCCTCGCCTCGGATGAGAAACTTGCTGAACCTCTGGTCCACCGGCTGAGCGACCGCCGCGGGAGCGTTCTGCTCAGCGTAGACCTGCCGGACGATCTCGTGGCAGAAAACGAGCATGTCCCGGCTGTCAGCGGCCGGATTCTGGTCGACACCCTTTCGCAAACGGGTCATGAGGTCGTCGATGCGTTTCAAGGTCTTCGCGTCGAGGCGCTCTGATAGCAATGCTCGCAATGGCTGAATTAGCTGGCCCAGACGCTGGATCTGGGTGACCCGCGCGAGTAGCTCCATGGTGTCGAAGCTCTTGCTGCTCTTGATTTCTTTCATGCCGCTCTTATACTCCTCCGCGTCTTTCTCTTGTCCCGTGACACCGAAGATGTCATCCATTATGATTGAGATGAGCTCATTCAGGCAGTGGTTCAGATCGCCCGGCTGGGAAACTTCAATCACGTTCACAAGCAAAGAGTGTACCGTGAACGACAGAACATGGAGTTGGTACCCTCGCTGCAGTGCTCCTCGCAGCTCCTTGACCATAAAACCAAGGTATGCGGGGCCAATTCGGGCCAGAATAGTTGCAAGAGTCTTCCTTGTCTGGTCGCGAGCTTCTTGGCTGCGACTGCGCAGGACGTGTGAAACGTCTGTGAGTACAGGCGCCAGACGGTTTGTCATTTCTGCTTCTGGCAGCAGGCAGAGTAGCTTGACGATAGTGACTGCGACAGGCATGCGCCGGTCGACGGTGGATTCGTCTCTTTGATGGAGGTAGGCGACGAGTGGCGGGAGAAAGCTCTGTTGGATGACTTCCTCCTTCTCGGTTTTCGCTGTTGCCGTGCCATCCTGTGACGTCTCTTCTCTCGCATCCAAAGCTTCCACCATGGCGCCCAGAAGCCTCAACACGATCTTCTCGTGGTCGGGGTCGGACGTCAATGAGTTGGTGTATCGACGGAAAGATGCTTTGAAGGCAGACCACCGGAGCGCTCTTGCCAGAGCCCCAAGGGTTTTAACAGTCTGATCTGCCAGCGTCCTGCCTGCATCGTCTTCAGTTTGATCGAACACAAAGTGCTCAAGGAACGGCACAAGGATTTTGGTGACATGGTTTGAGCTAATCGTATCTGCCTCTTGCGCCAGACGGCGCAAAGCTCCGAGTCGACGATGTTGCTGGATGTCCAACGCGTTAAGGAAGAACGAAGCCTCGTCATCGCCATCACCAGTCAGTCCTCGCATGTCATTGAAAGCGGTCCATTCAGGGAAGCTGG
>SGQK01000125.1:0-64764 GCA_004216415.1 Aeminium ludgeri
GGGGGGGGTGGGGTTTCCTGGGTCGAGTTGGTGCTGCTGTCCTGGTACGTCGTCTGGTCGAGCTCCTTCTTGTCCCCTGGCGCTGAGTGCGGGTGGCGGTGTGGAGCGTCGTCGTAAGTGATTGTTTGCGCGGAAAAGCTCGTGCTTGGATGTGACAGCGACACCGGCCGGTTTGCTTTGAGTCAGCGAGTCAAGAAGACCAGCGGTTCTGTGTGGTGCCGGGGTGATGAGGCAAGCGAACAACATCTCGTCCCCCCATCTCACCCGCTCCATCACACACAACACAAGCTGTCAATGCCCCTCCCCGCCACGCACACGGCATCTTTGACCGGGCTCGTACATCTCTCCGTGCGCGTCCTCGCCGGATCCGCACCCGTGAGAGTCTACTACAGACACAACCACCAGTAGGAGTATGCACCGCTCGAAGCGAGCAGACACAAAACGGCCCTGCGCGCGCAATCTACAGGGGAGCCTCGGGGTGGGGTCTGCAGCGAAGCACGGCAGGCTTCTACGGTAGAGTGGTCGAAGCGCGACGGACCGCTTCGGCATGCTCTTGTCTCGGTATCCCGGTCGATGGGCGGGGGCGGCGCTCGCATGGATGTATGGCCGTTGGGAGGGAAGCGGGCGATGAGGTGGCGTGGTGGCGTGGGCGCGTGGGCGGCGGTCCGTGATCCGCTGCTATTATTTCACGATACAGATTATTTACCGGCTTGATGGGAGCATCTTCGCGAAGCGGTCGCCTCGGGCTCGCGAAGCGGAGGCGGCGAATCTTGCCTAGATGGAGACGTGACAGCGGGATAGTGCAGACATTTGTGCGTCTGTTTGTTGGATGTGTATCCGCTGCCTTTAGGGGGGGGGGATGGCGCGTGATTTCCTCCCGCCAAGCAATTCCTCTTTGGGGCGACGATCGAGTCGCACGGGGTCTCGGATCTGGGAGAGCGAAGATCTTCCAGGGCGTTTTCCGCCACCGGCGCTGTATCGCGAGGTTTTTCCCTTGCGGGCGGCGCACAGAACCAGAGTTGCGAGCAAGCGGCGGAAGCCGTGGATTGCTCGTTGGGCATCAACACCTACATTTCATGCTCTGCTTCGAATACGGCATCGTGTCGCTCGTCGCTGACCGTTGCTTGGCCGTGCTTTGGGACGAAACACTGGAAAAGGTGCCGAGCGGATGCACGGAAGCCTCGTATCTCGAGCACACTTTTGGTCAAAGCGCTGAACGTGCCAACATCACTATCTCACCATCACCACTCTTGCTTGACTCGTTCTCGGCTAAGTATGAGGAACATTCTCCAGACCTCATCGCGACCCCGAGCAAGACCCTCGCAATGTTACCCAGCCCCAAATCACAACTGCCTCCCAATCACGTCTGTCCCCACCGCGCTAGGAGGGCTTGTCTGACCCTTCAATCAAGGAGGACTTTCAGCGAATCCAGATGCCCCTCTGACGTGGCTTCTTTTGTGCCACGTCGGACGGTTCTCCGACTTACACACTGCTAATGCAAGGCGTTACTGCCCTTGTGCGGACGTGCCAGGCCCTGGATGGATCGCGACACGTGAGGCATGCGATGGTTCCTGCGATTAACCCTTTCGCACAGAGAGGAAAAGGTTTTCTCAACTCTGGTCTGGATCCGGACTTGGGGCGTTTCTGGTTCTGGGGTAAGCGTGACGGGTAGAACGATCCATTTGCGCTAGGACACGTTTAGCCGATCTCCAACGACGAGCACGTGAGAGCCGAGGATGGTGCATCTGGGCCGGTCGATAAAATCTCGCACCAACGATACAACATATCATCGCTACGATGAACCGACGACACCCGCATTTCAGCCAACCCGCCGTTCGTATCGCGATTCGTTCGCCACACCAGACCAATGCGCGCTGACTGGCCTGTGATGACGCAAATGGGGATCTGGGGCGATTCACGGTTGCGGGCAAATCGCCGGCGCTTTAGATACGATTGGATCGCACCGCGCGCTAAGCGGGGGCGGACAGGGATGCGCGTGCATGATCGTAACGGTACCATCCGGCGACCGCGGCGACTCCATCGTCGAAGCGTCGCAGGAAGAAAAGCGGCGTCAGGGCAAGGGCGGGCTTGGTCGGGAAGGAGGAGGATGAGTCGACGGAACACGCCGGCCGCTGTTGCAGCTGGTCTGTTGTCGTTGTCCGTTACAGCGCGGCGGGTGGCCGACGGGAAGCAGCGAGAGGGGTGAGCTCGCTGGGATCTCGGGCTGTTCGGGTCTCTATCCGATCTGCGATGAGCAGCCCGCCCAGATGCGTGCGATCGAGGGCCGGAGGGAGGGCAGGCCGTGGTTGGCTCGCACGCGACGAGAATGCTCGGTTGGCCGCATGCTGTATGCTGTCTCACGCAGTCGATTATGATTTCCGTTGTCACTGGTGTTCACGTACGTCGAGGGGTAGACGTGTGATGGCGGCGCCGTACCTACCGCAGCATGTAGTGGTAGGGGCGTCGGGGCGAGGGCCCTTACGGAATGGGATGCCGTTGCGAGACAGGGTCGCGTAGCGAGGTGCTTGCTGCTGAGGGCCCTGCACGCGCAATCTGAGTCTAGCTGACGCTAGCGCTCGGTTACGGGGGTCTTGCAAGGATGCACAGGATGGATCGAAGATGGCCGCCGCGCCTCCCTCCGTCCTCCGTCGTCGTCTTTCGCGCACGCAGCCACGGCCCCTCCGCCCTGCCACCGCCGTGCCGTGCGACTCGTGCCGCTGTGCCTCCTTCGCTGCTGTTGCCTCTCGCCGCCCCTTCCAAAACCGACCCGCTCTTGCCCTGCTTACCTACGCACCGCCGCCCTCTTCCCTTCCCGACCGACCGACGCCTTTCCTTCCCACACTCACTTCGCATCCCGACCCGAACACCGCACGCGATACCCGGCGCTGGAACACACGCGTCGAGATCTGTCCGCATCACCCCCGACCTCACGACGTCCGCCCGTTTCCGCCGGTACTGCGACCCCCGCCCGCCCGATCGCAGCGGCTGCGCCCCACGAGACATTGGTTCTTTCCCACCTCCACACATCATACTCTTCCCACTGCAGCGGAAGATTCGACTCGACCAACACGACGACGTGCTCTCGGGACGGTGGGCAGAGTGGCTGTTCCGACGTCGTGCGCGGGCGCCATCTGAAAAGCCCGGCCCCACGAACCACAATCACTTCTCTGCGTCATTGAAAGACTCGATTGGTTTCGGACGCCACCAAACCTACCATCTCCCATTCTCAACACCGCAGGTTGAGTCTCGTCACATACACCCCTCTACACACATCGGCCGGCCATGGACGCTTCAGATAGACGGTACGTTCTCGCTCCCTCGTCACCCGGCCGTACACGCTCGACTTCGCGGCCCACCATCACCCCTCCGCAAACCATGCTGACTTCATCTAGGCCCCAGTTGCCCGCCCTCAGCTATTTGGACATTGGTAAAGTAAAACGCGAAGACTCTCACGATTCCAGAGCCCCGGGCCCACCGCAAACTTTGCCTGCGGCCACTGCTGCCAGCCCGACCGCTCATTACCCTCCCGGACCACCACCACCATATAGCCACCCACCTCCTCCGCAACATGCAGCGAACTGGGTGGGCGCGAAGCCTGGCGGTTACACACCGCCTGGCTCGCGGCGGACGAGCGGGGACGACCACGAAAACATCAAACAGACGACCCGCCAATCACTACCATCCATCTCGGAAGCGCTCGGCGTGGACAGCCAAACATCATACTCCGCGCCTACATCTGCCCCTCAGGCGCCGCCTAGGCATCTGTCCCATCTCCAATCCGCTGCTCCTCTATCGCCAAATCTAAATGAGTCGAGATCCTATGGAATGGACGCAGCCCCGTCGCACACTTCATACGCCAGCCAGTCGGGCTACCAGTCTTCGTCTCTGCGACAGGATTCCGCCCATTCGCATGCCATCTCGCGTCCAGAATCGACAAGGTCGACCTATCCTGCCCCCACTCACGATGTGCGGACCCCAACGCACTCGTCGTCGCAACAGACGCCTCGGCCGCAACCGGCGTCGACTTATCCCCACCCGACCGCACAGAATGAGCAGCCCTCTTCGCAAACTCCCGGCTCCATGGGCCCACCCAGCGTGCCCTATGGCTACACTCCGTATCCCCCGAAATACGCCCAGCCATCTCAGGCACCGACAACTGGCCCGGTGTACCAACCTTCGTCATATGGTCCCCCGTCAACAGCGACGGCATCGTGGAAGAGTGAAGGGAGTTCGACACGGTACGGCGGCGATGACCGCTCTACCCACTCATACGGCGACTTCGTGAAGCGCCATTTGGATTTCTTTGATCTCGACGGAGCCTTGAATGATGTGAGTCTTAGTCAATACGGGAATATGGTGCATGCTGCTAACGAAACCTCGCAGATTGGACACAGCAGTGGTGTCATGACCGACTTCGCACGCCGCTATGCAGGCCGCATGCACGACACCGTTCGCTCTGGCGCCACCCTACAGACGCTGCCCGGGTTGGTGGAGCTGGATGACATGATCAGCAAATCACGGATGCAGAGCGATTCTCTGATGAAGATTCGGGAAGTGGTGGTGGCGCAGCAGGCTGCGTACGAGCAACATGCCGCCGACCAGCGTCACAAGGCCTTTACCGAACCCTCACAACCACCGGAGTGTCAGACCGACGAGGACGGAAAAGGAGGCTTCGCTGGATCCGACACGAAGAAGCGGAGAGGACGTGCCGCACCCCCCGGTCGCTGCCACAGCTGCAACCGTGCAGAGACGCCAGAGTGGCGACGAGGTCCGGACGGAGCGAGGACACTTTGCAACGCGTGCGGCCTGCACTACGCCAAGCTCACGAGGAAGCAGACGGGGGGGAATAAGAACGCAAATGTCGGGAGCTCCAACTTGCGGCCAAAAGAGTAGTCATGCTTGTCCGACCGCCCATCATGTTCACTGCCATTTGCGCTCGCCGCGATTCGATTGACCGGGATTCCCACTTCTGCCAGAGGCCCTTTTCATTTAAGACAGTCTCCGGAAAATTTGACGGCACGCCATCCTCCCCGCAGGCCCGGGAGTCATGTTTGTCGCGTACTGATGACTTGCATTTTGGCATATCTCATCTTGCGGAGCGTTTACGGCCGAATCGCACAAGCGACGAACCCAATCGAAGCATCGTGGCAGGATTAACCGACCCAAAGTCTTCGCGAGGCGTGCTTTCAGGCCCCGTCTGCCATTTTCTATTTCTGCATTCGCAAACTTATACCCCACGGGCTTTTGCCGCGAGGCTTTCAGGCTTACGCGTTGGACTTGACGAATTTTGCCGGTTCTTTTTGGGAAGGGGCGGAAAGGCAGGGGAAAGTGGGAAGGGGAGGAGCATGTATCGAGATTGGTCGACGGGACGGGGGTGTGGATCTTTTCATGATGGCTGGGGCGTTGGGGACGAAACTGTTTAGAGGGAGGGAGGAGGCCCGCCCGGTCTTTCAGGGCCCAAGTGCGGGTCTTTCTCCTGCCACGGTGGGTGGCTAGCGTGCTTTCGATTTTGCTTTTCTTTTTGCTCGGGGCGATCTTATCTCACGAGGGGATGCGGTTTGTACAGCTGAGTCTGACGACGTGCCTGCTGGGCTGGGCATGGGGGCCTGGCGGGCTGAATGGGGGGTTGTACATATTCTGTCAATGACCAACACTTTCACGAAGACTTGCTTCCCCCGGGACTACGGGTGGATGAGGGGGGTTGGTACGCGAGTGGAACGCCAAAATGCCAGAGCTTCAGGGAGCTCCTCGCTCCATTTTGCTCGCAGCAAACTCGCGTCACTGTGCCATCTCTCCTCCGGTCACCCCAGCATTTCCCACCACTTTCCGCCCAACCAAGACATTCCACGCAGTTGCCCCGCCGCCTGTTCGTCTCCTGTTCTGCACCGCACCGCGCCGCCGCCGTGCAACCGCGCTGTCAATCTCCCCCCCCCGCATCCCCGTCGCCTGTCGCGTGTCACGGTGCAGCGCGTCTTACATGTCACATGTTGGCTGGAAGGGGGGGAAGCGGGACGTACGGACGGCGATCTGAGATGAGCGGTTCAAACGTTGCTTGGGGGTCATTGGGCGGGCGGATGCTTGCGGTGCTTGGGATGCTTTTATCCTGGTTGGTTGGGACGGGAGTTTGGGCAGTTGGGACTGGACGCTTGATCAGGGAGGGGGGACTCGGTGGGAGTTGCGCTTCTGTCATCTGCGCGAGGCCGTGGTCGAGAGCAAATGATGCTGTATACGTCGTGGATGGTTGGGTGGGCGATATCTGGAGTCTCCTACCCGATGCGGAAGAAGCGGTCCGTTTCCCAGCCCAGCGGTGGCGGCCGATGGCGGAGCGCGCCGGGGGGGAAAGTGAAAGTCGCCCCCGGGTGATGTGGGACCAGACGGGGTTGCATCATCACGTCCAGCGATTACAAACCAGGTCGGCGAGCAGGAGCTAGCGAATGCCTGCGCTGCCGACCGACGCGGATGACGGCCGCGCTGCTGATGAAGTGAGCGCCATCTCTCTCAGCAGCTTATCTCACCTCCCCCCCCCTTCTCCACGTCAGTCCTCGAGCACGCCGCCGCCGCCGCAGCATACTCGACAGAGGGGAAAAATTCCCGCCCCGCCGACACCCCGCTGCTGCTGCTGCTGCTGCCCGACAATGCGATAGAACAGTACCTAAACATCACAAGAGCCACTCCGGTTCCACGCGCGCCATACAAACTCGATACACCCACCCAATCGATCCACGCACGACATCTCCTCCTCCTCCCCCAACGACCCGCCCAACCATCCTTCCGCCCTCCCCCCGCATCAGCGCCGTGACACCGCGTCCCCGCCGCAACTGCCCCCGAGGGCCACGGTAGCCAGCGCGCGCGAATCACCAGATAAAGAAGCAAAAAAAAAAAAGATGGGCCTGCTGTACGTTCCCCAGCACGGCTGTGCGGGCGGGCGCGCGCGCATCGCGTACATACGTTGACACTTTTCCGTGCTTTTGCAGCGCCGTCGGCACGCCGCTGGATTGGCCCGACGCGAAGAAGGCTGCCGGCCACGTGCGCGAGTGGGGGATCGAGGTAAGTAAGAGCTGTTGCACGCCTGCGTGCGCCTGCGTGTGGGCTGAGATGGGTTGGGATGTGAGGGATGTGAGGCTGATACGGGGTGTGCGGGGGGTAGCAATTGCTGGCGATCTGGCGTAAAGCGAAGGGCAAGGAGCGCGATGCCATGTTGTGGGGCGACGAGGTACGGTAAGCGTGGCGCCAGCTGGGGGGGCGTGCGAGGCTGATTCGCGATGTGGCGGGTGCGCAGATCGAGTACCTGGTTGTGTCGTACGACGATGCGGGGCGGCGGGTGAAGCTGTCGCTGCGGCAGGCGGATATCCTCGAGGCGCTGGCGAGGGACCCGGAGCTTATGAAGCAGGGGGGTGGGGTGCCCGATTTGCAGGTGGGCAGTAAGGTCCGGAACGGCAAGACGGCGCCGACGTTTCATCCTGAGTTTGGGCGGTTTATGCTTGAGGCGACTCCGGGGCGGCCGTGGGGGATTGATTTCAAGGACTTGCTGGACGTGGAGCAGGATATGAAGTGGAGGTGAGATACTGGAGGCTGTCTCGAGGTTGGCTGAGCTGACGGATCGCACCAGACGCGATATCGCGAGGGACCACATGCATGAGTGCGAATACCCGGTGACTTTGACCACATTCCCGCTGCTTGGAGACCGAAAGTCGATCACACCTTTCTACCCGCCTTCGGGAGAGAAGTTGAGGTCGCAATTCGTGCCAGATGAGATTGCCAACCCGCACATTCGGTTTCCTACTCTGGCGGCCAACATTCGAGCGCGTCGAGGGCGCAAGGTGGAGCTCAACGTTCCCGTCTTCCACGACGAGAAGACTGCTCAGCCTTGGAAAGATCCCACGGTGGACTACGATCTTCACAACTGGCTCGAGGACGACGACGTGCGCAAAGGCGCAGCGAAGGATGACTGCATCTACATGGACGCGATGGCGTTCGGTATGGGAAGCTGCTGCCTGCAGATTACTTTCCAGTCGAAGAACATCGAAGAGGGTCGGACGATGTACGACCAGCTGTCGCCGCTGGGACCCATCTTGCTGGCCCTGACTGCTGCCACGCCCATCTACAAAGGCTTCCTCGCCGACACGGATGTTCGGTGGAATCAGATCAGCAATGCGGTAGACGATAGAACGCCTGAGGAGTTGGGCGAAGAGCCTCTCAAGAACAATAGATGGCGCATACCCAAATCTCGCTACGCTAGCAATAGCACTTACATTGCCCAAGACTCTCGCTTGCGGCCGGAGTATCTCGACCCTGACCTGGTGGTGGACGAGGACCTCAAGGCTCGGTTGGTAGAAGGCGGAATGGACGAGGTTTTGGCAACGCATTTTGCCCACCTTTTCATCCGCGACCCCATCGTCGTGTTCAACGAAGATCTCGAGGAGCTTGACCTGAACAAAACCGATCACTTTGAGAATCTGCAGAGCACCAATTGGCAGCACATGCGATTCAAGCCGCCGCCTCCCGGAAACGACACCGGCTGGCGCGTCGAGGTTCGACCGATGGAGATCCAAATCACCGACTTTGAAAATGCCGCTTTTTCGGTCTTCGTCGTCCTCATCACCCGCGCCATCCTCAGCTTCGACCTCAACTTCTACCTCCCCATCCCCCTCACCACCCAAAACATGGACACCGCCCACCGACGAGACGCCGTCCTCAACGACGAGTTCTACTTTCGCAAAAACCCCCTCCCCCAACGCCAGTCGCGCACAAACGGCACCTCGACCCCGGCCTCGGGCACCCCCACCCCGAGCCGGCCCTCGACCCCCACCGGCCCCATCGAAGACGAATACGAGCTCATGGGCGTGGACGAAATCATCAACGGCAGCAAACCCGGCAGCGGCGGCGCCTTCCCCGGCCTCATCCCCCTCGTCGAATCGTACCTCGACAGCGTTAACGTCGACGTCGAGACGCGCTGCGAGCTGGCCAAGTATCTGTCGCTGATCCGCGGGAGGGCGAGCGGGAAGCTCTGGACGGCGGCCAAGTGGATCCGGGAGTTTGTCCGCGGGCACGAGGAGTATCGGCAAGATAGTGTGGTGAGTGATGGGATGGCGTTTGATTTGGTCAAGGCGGCAGAGAGGATTACGGTCAATGAGGGGAGGGATGGGTTTGCGAGGGAGATGTTTGGGCGCGGTTGAGTGGGGCGTGGATGTGGGGTTGAGTTGTGCATAGATGAACGGGTTGAGACGAAGAGAAGGGCTTCAGAGCAAGGCTTCCGTTCACGAAGCAGAATAGCTAGATACTACTTCGAACGACGGCGCAGTTGGATACAGGCAGAGGTACTCCCTAGCTTTGCGCGGGGATCTGCCGATTGGGAAGCATGAAGGATCAATCCTTCTGCAGCTTGATATCAACGTTCAGCGAGCTTGTAGGCTATAAGTCATCACTCACCTCGCTCCAATCAACTCGGCCCACGCTGAATCGATCCGCCTTCTCAAAATCTACACCAACCCACACTGCCATCAGAATGTCAACAACAACAACAGCAACAACAATGAGACAAATAATCGACACCACCAGCCCGGGCACCACGGCCCATCGCCCCCGTATCCTCCCCGTAGACAACGCCACCACGCCCTACTGGCGCTCCGACCTCCACCCCATCGACGAGCACCGCTCGACCGACCAACTGCCGCACACATGCGACGTCGCCATCATCGGCGCGGGCATGTCCGGCGTCGCGACGGCCTACCACCTCGCGCAGAGCGCCAACCCGCCTTCGATCGTCCTGCTCGAGGCGCGGCAGGTCTGCTCTGGCGCTACGGGACGTAACGGGGTGAGCAAACGCTTCTGCTGCGTTGACGCACCCCTGCAGTAACGACGACTGAGACCCGGTCCAGGGCCACATCAAGCTCCCCACGCCTTGGATGCTGTCGCTGATGGACCGGCACGGCGTGGAGGCGGCGCAGGAGGTGGCGGATTTGGTGTATGAGCAGATTTACGCTGTCAAGCGTGCGGTGGAGACGGAGGGGTTGGAGTGTGAGTTTGAGATGCGGCGGAGTTTTGATGTCTTTCTTGATGCCGGGGAGGCTGAGGAGATGAGGGGGGAGTTTGAGAAGTGCTTGCGTGCGGGTCAGAGGTGGACGAGTGAGGTTGCGTGGGTGGGTGGGGAGGTTGCTGAAGAGGTACGTCGGGCGACAGACTTTTGGTTTCTTCGTCTTTACTCTAAAGGACCCCTCTAGGTGACATCAGTCAAAGGTGCCAAAGGCGCGTTTTCCGTCCCGGCCTGCTCCCTCTGGCCCTACAAATTCGTCTCGCAACTTCTCGCCCGCCTCCTCGACCGCGGCGCCGTCAACCTCCAGACCAACACGCCCGTCACCCAGACCTCCGCTTCCACCTCCCCCTCCAAACCGGGGACGACGATCCTCACCACCCCCCGCGGCACCCTCAACGCCCGCCACACGGTCCTCGCGACCAACGCCTACACCGCGGGCATCGCGCCATCCTTCCAGCGTCTTATCACGCCCGCCCGCGCCACGGCGTCGCACATCCGCGCCACCACCACGCCTTTGCCCGCCCCGCACCTCGGGGCCACATACAACATCAGCTACACACCCGAGCGCACCGACTACCTCAACCCGCGGCCCGACGGCGGCGTGGTGGCGGGCGGCGCCAAGTGGACCTTCGCCTCCGATCGTGACGCCTGGTACGACAGCGTCGACGACGCGACGGTGCTGCCGCAGGCGCGGGGCCACTTTGAGGGGCTGATGGGGCGGTGTGTCCGTGGGTGGGAGGGGAGTGGTGACGGGGTGGATTTCTTGTGGACGGGGATCGTGGCGTTGACGGGGGATGGGATGCCTTTTGTTGGGGAGGTGCCGGGGGCCGAGGGGGCTTTGTACGTGATTGCGGGGTTTAATGGGGGAGGCATGCCGTTGATCTTTTTGTGTGCGAAGGGGTTGGCGAGGATGGTGGTGGAGGGGGTTGGGTCGGGGGAGGTTGGGATGCCGAAGGTGTTTCTGCCGGATTTGGAGCGTTTCGATGGTGCGGCGTGAGTTGGGTTCCGACGCATTTGACCAGGGAGTGCGTCGTCGGGTGCGACTTTGGGTATTAACAGGGCCGCTGATTGTTAAGTGTCGAGAAGAACGCCATATGTGAACCGGTCCATAGAAGGAAGGCATTGTTCCCCGGCTTTCCAATCGAAGCTTGCACGTTCCTATCGGGTCAGACGCTGCAGCAAACTCAAAAGCAACCGACCGCGAGTTGCTGAACGACAGGACGAAATGCATCATACAAATCTTGACTTCGTAAAATGCATGACGTTCCTAATCAAAGGGCACCCTCCGCAACTCCCTACCCTCCCCATTCTTCCGTGCTTCTTGTCTCGCACCCACCGCCGAGGGCACTTTGATCCCACAGCAGTCGCCCCAGCTATTCGCGCCGTGCTTATGCTTCATACCATCCACCGTCAACTCCACCTCGCCCACATCCTCCTCGCCCACCTCATTCTCCGCATCCTGGCTCATCTCTTCACCCGCAGGTAGCAGACTCCCGAATAGGAAATGTTGCGCAACGGGAAGCTTTCCCAGAACCTCTTTGAGAAACATGCGGCGCATCCCTGCCTCGACCTTACCCCAAGACTTAGCGGCGGAGATGTCGTCCAGCATCGGACTGTGCCAGCGCAGACCTTGCACCGTTTTGGTTGCATTCACCCACTGCACCTGGTCAAGGTAGAGGTAGTCTTTGCTGCATTCTTCGACAACCATCTGGCTATGGATGCTCTTGGGGCGCATCTGCTTGTGGTCGACGAGCTGGCTCGCGCCGAAGAGGAAGGGAAGAAATTGGTAGTCGTCTAGACCCCAGACCCCGTGCGAGCCGGCTGGCTCCAGGTAGTAGGTGCTTTGAATGTCGCGCATGAGTTTGAGGTAGCGGGGGAAGACCAGGAGCGTTATTGCGGGCAGGACGTCATCCTTCACGATGGAAAGCTGGCGCAAGCAGAGGAGCCAGAGGATGAAATTGAGCTCGTGCCCGGAGCCGTAGTCTATACGGGTGCCGTTTCCGAAGCTGCTGGCGAGGTATGTGGAGACTTCTTCCTGCGCCTCTTCGTCTGTCACCCCGAGCTTCTGATGCCACTGCGATAGCGCTCCATTGACCTTGTCCAGGAAGTCGCGGAAGGCCGGGTTGCCGAACCTCGAGCCGGTGTCGTTTGGGGGACACTGCTTGACCAGGTCATCCGCCTCGTCCAGCACTTCCAACAAAGCCGTGACAGCAGGTTCCGTTGCCGCAGATGACTTCTTGACGTCCGTTATCGTCTGATCTCGGACCGAATCGGACAGTGTAAAGACGAAGGAGACTACCAGATTGTGTGTCTGAGATGAGAGAAATGTTTCATGCTCTTTCTCTGACAAGATTCGTCTGTTTGGTTTGATGTATTTGTGCTCTTTCAGATCTGGTCGCTCGGGAAGGGCAGGCGTTGGTGGTGGAGGGTTGGATGGTCTTCGTTCGGCTTCAGGTCGTCGGCGTGGTGTGAGCTTCGGCAGCTTTTGCGAGAGATCTGGTGGGTTGGGTGGGACTTGTGAGTCCGAAATAGGAACCGCGCCAGGCATGTTGTCGTTGTCGATGTGGGTGTGTGGAAAGGAGATCAACAAGAGGTTGAGTTGTGTGAGTGTAGATGAGGACGTGGGGTTACAAAGCAACTGCCCATTCGGGAGTGCTTCATGCTTATGTCATCATCAGAACGGCAGCGGCTCTCTCGGCCTTCCATCTCGTTAACCTTAAGGTCTCCATCTTGGAAACACCATCGCCATTTTTCTGCGTCGCCGATCGAAGGCTGCTGCACGTCAGGTAGAGCGCGTTCTCACTCTTGAATAAAGCGGTACTCCGTAACCCATCTCTCAGACGGCAAAAAGCTGCAATGCATTGAAGAAGCACCTAGAGTCCGAGTCTTTGGATTCCGCTAAGAGACGGATGAACTCCAGACGCGCTGCTCAAAAATCCTGAGGTTTCCTTTTGCGTCGATGTCTGAACTCTTCAGCGGCCCCATGTCTGAGTTGCTCGACTAACCCGCCCATTCGCCAATCACGCGAAGCGACGCGACTTCGACTGGCAGTCTCACACACTCCTTATTGTGACTTGGATTTCGAGTCCGTCTCGGCTTTCGACTTGGACTTGGACGCTTCTACCTCGCCATCTAGAGGGCTCGCGTCTTCTTCCGGCTCGTCTCCCTCAATCCACTCGTCCCCGGTCTTCCTTGCGACATAGACGAACACCAGTACTCCGATCGCCGCTAGGGTTGAGAGGGAGAACAGCCCGAGCAAGAGAATCTGCCAGCCTCGTGCTTTCATTACCCAGCTCGCAACCCAATTCACTGCCGGCGTGACGAGCGCTTGCTTCTCCTCCCGCAAGTCTGGGTCGATGCATATCAGAACCCCGATGAGCGCGGCGAGGATGAAGCCAAGTAAAATGACCGTGAGAACCTGGATCGCCGCGAGAAGAATGGAGATGTTCTTGGTAGTTTGCAGAACCTCGAAGCCGGCGGCAACAAGAGGCGTGACTTGCTCGAAAGCGGCGTTGATTTCTCTGGAGTAGGGGATGCCCATGGTGGCTGTAGCTTCTGGTTCGCTTTAGTCGAAATATCTGGTAGGGGTATCTTCAAGTTATACTTTCGCCGTTCTTTCTTCGTGAAGCTATCTCTCCAAAGAGGTGGCGAGGTGGAAGCTGGAACGAGCTAACCGGGGCAGGAAAGGTGTTTCGCTACAGTGGTACAGAGCATGCTTACTGTGCCAGTGTATCTTCACACTGGTGGTTACAATGTGCGGTATAGTCTTACAGCCAATGCTGGCCACAGAGCCATCCCAACTCACCAGGTGTCGCCTCGCTGAGAGCGCCTGGGCCGATGGATGCGTGCACTAGCGCTATCGGCGGTTGAACTCAACTCCATTTCGCCATGGGGTTTCTCCAAACACGCAGACGGCCTGGCGGCGCTTGACCGAAGCCCGGCAGACTAGATTACACGCCGGCCACCAACATATGTGGATCTTTTAACACTCCCCCACACTATCACATGGCCTCGGACGCTCTCGCCGACTCAAGCGCAGTCCAACGAGAGACGGAGCGCTGACTAGAGGCAAGGCCGCATGTGAAAGTGAGCCACTTTTCCGCCACTTTGTTCGTAGTCGGGATACTGCAATCAGCGATGTTTTTGGTAGACAGCCGTCAGCATTATTTGCTGTGAGAGTGATCGTGAATCATGAAGGGATCAACTCGCCCAGCAGAAGCAATAATGCGGCACTCGCAAAAAAAGAAAACCAAAGTTGTCTCGGGAGGCGACTCCGGCGAGTCAAGTGAAAGCCCACGGAGGCACCGTGGAGGGGCGGGCAGAAGTGACGAAAGTCGCCCGCAAGCCCGCCACGTTCGAGCACCTGCCCCACATTTCCTGCCCCGCCAAAGGCAGAACAACTCAACCTCTGTGGTCATAATACAGTTTTTTCCCTCTTCGTCTTCCCTCCACCACCCGTTCATCCTCCCTTGCAACCACATCAAAGCCATACAGCACCGCAAAGATGGGTAAAGGAAACTACGGAGAGATTGATGAGCTCGCCATCAACACTATCCGCACGCTCGCCGTAAGTCGACCCCACCATTGGCCTCAGGCGAACGAGGAAGAGAACACATACACTGGATGAGGAGACGCAAAGAGACGACATTCGAAAACAGCGGCTGACGAGAAGGGATCCACAGGTCGATGCCACCTTCGCCGCCAACTCCGGCCACCCCGGTGCGCCTATGGGGATGGCCCCGATCGCCCACGTCCTCTTCAACAAGTTTATGAAGTTCAACCCCAAGAACCCCGAATGGCTGAACCGCGACCGCTTCGTGCTGTCCAACGGCCACGGCTGCATGCTGCAATACGCTCTGCTGCACCTGTTCGGCTACAAGCTCAGCATTGACGACCTGAAGAACTTCCGTCAGGTCGGCAGCATCACCCCCGGCCACCCCGAGTCCCACGACACCGAGGGCATTGAGGTGACTACCGGCCCCCTGGGTCAGGGTTTCAGTAACGCCGTTGGTCTCGCCATCGCGCAGTCTCACACCGCCGGCGTGTTCAACAAGCCCGGCTTCGACATCGTCGACAACTACACCTACTGCTTCTTCGGTGATGGGTGCGCAATGGAGGGCATTGCCAGCGAGGCGGCCTCTCTCGCCGGCCACCAGCAGCTCGGCAACCTGATCTGCATCTACGACGACAACGGAATCTCCATTGGTGAGTAGGGCGAAGAGTGAACAAAGACACGTCCTAGAACTGACAACACATCCCAGACGGCAACATCAACGTGTCCTTCACCGAGGACGTCTCGAAGCGCTTCGAGTCCTACGGCTGGCACGTTCTCTGGGTCAAGGATGGTGACAACGACTACGATGCCATGGAGAAGGCCATTAAGGACTGCCAGGCCGTCAAGGACAAGCCGTCCATGATCCGCCTCACCACCACCATTGGCTTCGGCTCCGTCCTGCAGGGCACCGGCGGTGTCCACGGCAACCCCCTCAAGGCCGACGACTGCAAGCAGGTCAAGGAGAAGTTTGGCTTCTCTGGCGACAAGACCTTCCACGTTCCCCAGGAGGTGTACGACATGTACCACAAGCACGCCGAAGCCGGCGCTGCCCAGGAGAAGGAGTGGAACTCGATGATCGACAAGTACACCAGCGAGCACAAAGAGCTGGGCGCCGACCTCAAGCGTCGTATCGCCAAGCAGCTGCCCGAGGGCTGGCAGAACAAGCTCCCGGTCTACAAGCCGACCGACTCGGCCATTGCCTCCCGCAAGCTGTCCGAGGCTGTCCTCGAGGCCATCCATGCCACCCTTCCCGAGTTCCTGTCTGGCTCTGCTGACCTGACGGGCTCCAACAACACTCGCTGGAAGAACGCCGTCGACTTCCAGCCCCCCAGCACGGGCCTCGGCGACCGCACTGGCCGCTACCTCCGCTACGGTGTGCGTGAGCACGCCATGGCCGGTGTCATGAACGGTATGTCGGCCTACGGCACCGTCATCCCGGCCGGTGGTACCTTCCTGAACTTCATGTCCTACGCCGCCGGCTCCGTCCGCCTCTCTTCGCTCTCGCGCCAGCGTGTCATCTACGTCGCCACCCACGACTCCATCGGTCTGGGTGAAGACGGTCCCACGCACCAGCCGATCGAGACCCTTGCCCACTTCCGTGCTCTGCCCAACATGATGTGCTGGCGCCCGGCGGACGGCAACGAGACTTCGGCCGCCTACTACATGGCCTTGACCTCCCACGAAACGCCCTCCATCATGGCCCTGACCCGCCAGAACCTGCCCCAGCTCGAGGGCTCCACTATCGACAAGGCCGTCAAGGGCGGTTACGTCGCTCTGGAGGACAAGGAGGCCGCCATCACCTTCGTTTCCACTGGTTCCGAGGTTTCCCTCTGCTTGGAAGCCGTCAAGTTCCTCAAGGACAACAACAACATGAAGGCCCGTGTCGTCTCCATGCCCTGTGTGGAGGTGTTCGACGCCCAGTCCAAGGACTACAAGCTATCCGTTATTCCCGACGGTGTCCCCGCCATGTCCGTCGAGGTCATGAGCACCCTCGGCTGGGAGAAGTACTCGCACGAGCAGTTCGGTCTGAACCGCTTCGGTGCTTCCGGTCCTTACAAGGACGTCTACAAGGTGAGTCACACATTGAGGAGTGCGATGTCGAAGTACGTTGAAATTGACAACTTTCCAGAAATTCGAGTTCACCCCCGAGGGCATCGCCAAGCGCGCCACCGCTACCGTCGACTTCTACAAGGACGTCAAGCCCCTGCGCTCGCCCCTCAACCGCGCTTTCCAGCAGCTCATCTAGATCCGTGTGCGCACTGAGCTAAAGTTGACAGGTATGGAATTGGGGAGGCATCGCTCCGTCGGGAGTATTTGAGGTGTTTTTACGACGTGATTACGTATGCGAAGAGAATGGGATAGAAGCATGGACGATGAAATAAAAGCACGTCAAAATTCTCACAGCCAATAATTTTTCGTCTTGCTGTACCTTCTGTAAATCGGTCATGGGCGACTCGCCAGCCACGTGCCACCCAGCCGAGCCAGCACAGCACATTTCTGCCAAGCAAGAAACTCTCTAGTGTCCGCAATTCTTCCGCCAATCACGCATTCAGCTCAAATGCATATTCAGAGTGAAGTTTAGGTGCAACAATCAAATCTCTAACCAGTTTTCCAAATGGCTAGGAACGGAAGCACCACGACGCCCAACGCTTCCAAGAGGAAGCCAACACGGAAAGAGCCCAAGGAGCCGGACGGACCGGACGTGCCCGTCGCAATCCAACAAAAGTGTTTAAACATCTTCCGCGACGCCTTGAAACCGGATTCGGCGGACGACCACGCGATCGTCCAGACGGTGAAGCATCATCTGTACAATCGCGAGTTTGAGATTGCGTTTGGCAAAGAGGATTTCCTCAGGGTATATGCGGGCCGTTGGAGCCCGAGTCGCGCTCTGGGGTATGTCTCGGTTCTGGAGGGGCTAAGGCCGCATTTGCTGGTGGAGAATGTTGGTGAAGATGGGCTGGGTCTGGTCTGCTTTGGCGGTGGTGCGGGAGGGGAGCTCGTGGCGCTGGCGGGGTGGATGGCGATGCTGAGGGAAGCGGATCTTTTGATCGCGCCGGTGCGTCTGCGTGCTGAGCTGCTGGACATTGGGAAATGGGAGCCCATCGTGGCGACGTTGGAGGAAACCATCAGGGCGCCGCCGGAGCTGTCGAAGTACGCCTCTCAAGCGAAGAAGGATGCCAACCAGGCACTCCTACCCCCGGACGCCCTCAGCGTGAAGTCTTTCCAGAAGGACGTCCTGGATTTATCGCCGACGGACGTGGCCGCTCACGTCGATACAGCTAACCTGACCACGTTCATGTTCACGCTCAACGAGCTCTACTCGACCTCGGTGCCCAAAACGCAGCGACTCCTCTCCCAGCTCACGGATTCTATGGCCGCGGGCTCGCATCTGCTCGTCGTCGACAGCCCGGGGAATTACTCAACCGTCTCGATCAACGGCGCCGAGAAGAAATACCCCATGCAGTGGCTGCTGGATATCACGTTGCTGGGATCGACGCAGGCGCAAGCGAAAGAGGGCTTTCAGGCGACATGGGAAAAGGTCGTTTCGGATCAGTCGAGGTGGTTTAGGCTTCCCCAGGGGCTCGTGTATCCGATTGAGTTGGAGAACATGCGATACCAGATTCATCTTTACAGAAGGATGTCTGGGGCTCGTACTGAAGAGGAGGGCTGAGGTCTGAATCGCTTTCGGGCGATGTTCGACGGCAAGCATTGGCTGTTCGCTGTTCACCAGAAAAAAGGTCGCGATCAGAGGCAACATCGGTCATCTTCACCGCCCCATCAAGCTTCACAGAAACCTGCGCCCCACTAGGACGGGCCATTGGCACCGAGACTTGCAACTCTGAATGCTCAGCGTAGGGGTTCATGCAGAACATCACAGGGGTGAGATCATCCTCAACGAACATGCACGAACGTTGAGTTGCGATTTGAGAGGAACTTCGTTGGGTTGCGTCGGCTGCGTAAGCTGTTCCTCGCTGCTGGCGACCATAGCGATTCATTCGACGTCAGCAAATCGGCTCAAGGCCTCTTTGGAAGTGATTGTGCTTGCGCAAAAGGCGACCAGTTACAAGGGGCTCTGCATTTTTGCGCGAACCAGCCATAGTAAAGGAGAAAACATGGTACGATTAAAGGGTTTGTGTGAGTATGCAAACGCTCATGCAGGGGTCGTCTGAACTGCCCCAAACGCCCGGGGTATATCCTCTAGCCTTGGATCCTTTGATCCTTTCGTATCGCGTGAAGCAATTCCAGCGCCCACGCAGACTCAAGCCTCAATCCTAGCTCCCATAGACCCGGCGCAAGAGGCAACATCACTTGATACTCCTCACCAAGCCGCGCAAGTCACCACCCTCCACCCACTCGCCATACTCCGCGGTCCCTCCCTGCCCGAACCCATCCGGCACCTCCTCCAGAATCCTTCCCGGTCTCCCACCAACCAAACTACCCGCCGGCACCGTCATCCCACTCGGGACCACGGTTCCGGGCAAGATCTTCACGCTCTCCTTGATGATGCACATTGCCTGGAGCACACAGCGCTCCCCAATGTACACATGCGACGAAATGCTCGCGGCGCTAATGACGCAGCCTGGGCCGATGAAGACATTGTCGCCGATGCGCATGGGCACATAGCTGGGCTGGTACTTGTAGGAGCGCAGGGCGGGGCGGAGGGTCGTGTTGGTGCAGACGACGGTGCAGCGGCCGATGCTAATGGCCGTTGTCGGTCCTTTGTCCTTGGGATAATCGCCCGGGTGGCGTTGTAGGTCGCCGCGCAGCTGGCAAGCCGGCATGATGACCGTCTTGCCGCCCAGCATGATGTTTTGCTTGCCTTCGATCTGACAGCGGCGGGAGATTTTGTTGCCCGTGTCCTGGTGAGGTTTCAGCATGGATGTCATATGCCCAGGAGGACTGGAGCCGCCATGGGATGCTTGAGCTATCAACGTTCTCCAGGATATGACTTCTTACGGTTTCGATGTATTCAGTTTTGGTCGACCGGCGCGTAGCCGCTGCAGGACGGGGGGCGGCCATGGTGTCGTGGGCGATTGATTACTTGGCGGAGTCGGCGATTCTGCGATCTTTAAAAGCCACTCAAGTTCGATTTCCACGGCCGAAAGAGGCCACAATCCCTTTTGAATGTTTTACAGCCCGCTCAGCGCACATATGAAGTCGAAGCCGAAAGTGAGTGTTGGGCTTGTGGCTCGTGAGACTGTGGCTGAAGCTCCACCGCCTGGCTGGCCCTGGCCGAGACAGGGCGAGCAGGGGTGCCACTCGCGTGCTTGCGTGGCTGTTGTGCGCGACCTTTGGGCCTGCATGCTGCGATCCACCATTTTTCTCTCGTCCTCCACATCTCTCACGTCCTCCTTCTGCTTCTCGTCGAGCAGCATTTTACACGCAGGACCGATATCTGAAGCCAACGATGGGCTTGGGCGGACCCGAAGACACTGGCAGGCTTGCACACTCCACCCTTGCCTCTGTGAGGCCCCCGGCGGCTGGAAGGGATGTTTACGCGGGGGATGTGGGTGAGAGATCGGCTGGTGCGGAAAGCAGATGGTGGAACTGCGGAGCTGGACATTGAGCAAGGTTATCAAGGCTATGGCACAGTACGGGATCCCACGATGAATGGCCCTCCTCGCCGTCCTGGAGATGCATCTGGCCCTGGCCCCTTGAGCGAGCAGTGGATGGCTCGTGTCGAGGACTCAACGCCTGTGCCGGCCCTGACCATTCCAGGCACTCATGACTCGGCCGCTTTTACCTACGCAGTACCATTCATTGCCACCCAGACCATGAACATCGAGAAGCAACTGAACGCCGGCATCCGCTTCTTCGATCTTCGCTGTGCACTGCGCGACGACATCTTGGAAATGGTTCATGGTCCATCCTTTCTCGGCATCAGACTGGCACGCGTGCTCAACACGATGTATGAATGGCTCGCGGCGCATCCGACCGAAGGTGTCATTGTCCAAATCAAGCGTGACAATCCGGAAGAGCGATCGACTGTCCACTTTTCGCAGGCCATTTTCAAGATCTTGACCCGAAAGCCCGAAAGATGGCGCACGGCCAACACCGTCCCCTTCATGCGCGAGCTGAGAGGCAAGATCCAGCTATTCCGGCGTTTCGAAGGGCCGAGGCTGATGGCCTACGGGATCGACGTATCGCGCTGGCCAGACAACCCGAGCACGCCTTTTACAATTTTTGGGCGGCACGGCCAAAAAATCACCGTGCAGGACCACTACTCCTTTCCCCAGCCAGAGCCACTTCCGTCGCTCGTGCAGAAGAAGAGCAGTGATGTGTTGGAGTTGCTGAGCCGAGCTTTCAACGACCCTGACCGGCATCACTGGTACATCAACTTTGTCAGTGCCTACGAGATCAATTTTTATTATCAGATCTCACCCCGATCTGTCGCGCTGGGTGGCTGGTGGTGTTTTCGAAGGGAGCATGGGATGAATGCACGCTTGCGAGCTTCTCTCGGTGATGAATATGGCGAGAGGAAGGGGCGTCTGGGCATTGTGGCTCTCGATTTTCCAGAAGCTGGTTCGGAGGATCTGTTGACGGCGGTGATTCGGACGAATTTTGAGAGCCAGAGTGTCCCCTACTGGAAATGGGCTATAGGATGGCTGACGATCTGTTTATTCCTCTTGGCTTGCGTCGGGGCTCTATGCTTTCAGCTAATGGGCATGAAGCATACGCGGATACGATAGATACGAATGTTACGTCTCAAGACGAAGCGACTCTCAAGAGGACGAAGTTTCTTGGAAATTACTGACGGACATGCACGAATTCAAGAATTGATTCATCTTCCGGTGAGCCCCAATGCTAAGCAAGAAGAGCAATCACGAAGCTCCAATAATCAAGCGACCACCACGTGGCAAAAGTGTCTGCACACATCTGCTGAAGACTTCAGCTGCAACCCCACTGCTTGACCCACTTCCAGCTAGTGGACCTTGACGACAGCTCTGAACCCCTCTTCGCAGCATTCACACTTCGCACGACAACAACACGACCATCAAGGTAGAGCATCTTGATCGAACATCGGAAATACATCATGTCGACCGCCCCTCGCAACCCTCCCTTTAGAGCCGAGCACCTGGGCTCCCTCTTGCGGCCTTCCAAGCTACTGGAGAAGCGCCAGGCGATCCAGAAGAAGACAGACGCAGGTGAGGGTCTTGTTGACCTGGAGAACGAATGCATCAAAGAAGTAGTGCAGTTGCAAACTGAATGCGGGATTCGATGCATCAGCGATGGCGAGTACAGGTGAACAATAATTTACCACCTCTTGACAGCAATTCGTCTCTGACCCAGACCTACAGGAGACACATGTTCTGGGGAACCTTCTTCCCAAACCTAAACGGCATGAAGGAGATTCTTGGCCCGGATCCCAACATCTTCAGGCAATACGTGCCTGACATCGCTGCCTTCTTGGAAGAGAAAAAGGTGCCTGGCGAGTCTGTCATTTGCGACGGTCCAATCAGCCACACGGGCAAAAGCTCCTACATCGAGCAGTACGAGTACTTGAAGACCATCACGCCGAAGGAGCGACATGGCGAGATCAAACTCACTCTGGCCGCGCCCTCATGGTATCACCTTCGCTATGCCGAGGGCAAGGCGTATCCCTCCGTGGTGTACAAGTCGGATGACGAGTACTTTGCCGACATCGCAAAGGCGTATCGAACGGAACTGCAGATTCTCTACGACGCAGGATTCCGCAATGCTCAGATCGACGACCCGAATCTGGCTTGTGCGTAGCTCGCTTCTTGTCTTGCATTCGTAAGCTAATCATCCCTCCCAGACTTCTGCTCAGAAAAGATGCTCGAAGGCTGGAAGAACGACCCCAACAACACGCGCACCGCAGACGAGCTTTTCGACGCCTACATCGCGTTCTACAACGACTGCTTCCAGCGCCCCGCCGACATGCACCTGGGGATCCATCTTTGCCGCGGCAACTTTGTGAACTCTCGCCACTTCTCCGAGGGCGGATACGACCGCATCGCGACGAAGCTGTTTAACGGCCTCAACGTGTCAACCTACTACCTGGAGTATGACACCGAACGGGCGGGCGGGTTCGAGCCGTTGAAGCACTTGCCGGCGAACAAGAATGTGATCCTAGGAGTAGTGACGAGCAAGTTCCCGAAGCTGGAGGACAAAGAGGAGATGAAGGCGAGGATTCTGCAGGCAGCGGACATCGTAGCAGAGGGGGCAGGTCAGAGCCGTGAAGAAGCGCTTAAGAGGCTAGGTGTCAGTCCACAGTGTGGGTTTGCTAGTCACGAGGAAGGGAATCTGCTGGGATGGGAGGACATGGTGAAGAAGTTGAAATTGGTGAGACAGATCGCGGATGAGCTGTGGCCTGGGGAAGCGTAGAGGTAATTGTTGAGCTTTGAGCATCATCAGTCTCGGATAGGTAAGTTGGCAGCCCGTCTTCACCATGATGACATTGGCTCCCGTCGCATGTCTCGTCGATCGAATTCAAGGAACTTCCACTGTGGCGACATATTTTAAGGCACCCCGCGTGAGGCACACAGAAATGCCAAGCATCCCCTTCCCTCCAGGCTGAAGTGGGGGCCGGAGGCGGGGCCTCTGCCTCACGACTTCAAACGCGAGCTTCACTGTTCCTCGCGCCTGGTCACTTTTCCTTTTCCTGCATTTGCGAGCGTTATCCAAAAGCCTCACCTCCGTCTTTCGACTCGTTCAATCACCGCACTCGTCTCTACACCTGCGTATCACCTCACCATCGCCATCATCACGACCATTCCGCCGCCACGCGAAGGCGCCTCCCAACATGGCGTCTGCGAGCGTGCCCCAGAACCCCAACTCGCACAATGTCGCGACACTCCTCCCGAAGCTGGCGGACGCGGACAGCGACATCCGCTTCATGACTCTCAACGACCTGCAGACGATGCTCACGAACGGCGGTCCAAACTTCCTCTCTCATGACTACACCACGTGCTGCAAGGTCGTGGACGGCCTGCTACACACCCTGGCAGACACGCATGGCGATGTGCAGAACATGGCGCTCAAATGTCTTGGGCCTTTTGTGACCAAGGCACCGGAGAACATCCTGTGCCCGACGATTGAAAAAGTTAGCAACATCAAGATTGAGGGAGGCATGGACAACAGCGTACCTGCGCTGGGGGTGCGGGAGATTGTGATAGCATTGCCTCATCCCACTCAAGGGATGCCGCGGGATAAGAGAACGCAAGAAAGCTATGCTGCTATCAGCAAGGCCCTCATTCCTAGGTTGGTGGGCAAGGTTGTCGTCCCGCTGTCTGGGGGCAAGCAGAATCCCGCGCCGCCGAAGGGGATGCTGGTGGAAGATTTGGAGACGGGGATTGACAGCAATAGTCTTGACCTGCTCGCTGAGGTCGCGAGATGTTTCGGGCCGATGCTGCAGGATGCGGAGGTGCAGGCGCTGGAGGATGCCACAATGAGGATTCTGGAGGGCGAGAAGTGCGGAACGGTCATGAAGAAGAAGGCTGTTCATGCGCTGTCGGCGCTCGCAATCTACTTCAGCGACGAGCTGCTCAGCCACCACGTGTCGACCACGATTGAGAAGTTCCGACTGCCGCACCTCACCCCTCAGCAGCGCAGGCTGTACATCACCGTCTACGGCTCGCTCGCGAGGAGCATACCGCAGAAGTTCGGGCCGTATCTGAAGACACTCACGCCCTTTGTGCTCGCCCCACTGAGTGAGAGCGAGCTCGAGATGCAGCGCGAAGCTGAAGCGGAAGCAGATGGGGAGCGCGACGTGCAGATGGAAGAAGTGAGGGAGGCAGCGCTCATCGCGCTCGAGGGGTTCTTGCACACATGTAAGGAGGACATGCGGATATTCACAAAAGACGTGCTCGAATGCAGCTTGCGATTCCTCAGGTACGAGCCAAACGTTGCGGACGATGACGACGAGGATATGGAGGAAGAGGATGAAGCGGAGGACGAATTCGACGCCGACGAGGATTTTGAGGAGGAGACTGGATTCGAAGATGAGGACGACGTGAGCTGGAAAGTGAGGAGATGCTCGGCCAAGACGCTGCATGCTCTGATCGAGAGCCTGGATCCCAACGACCAGGTCGTGTACGGGCAGATTGCGCCAGCTCTGTTGTCCCGTTTTAAGGAGAAGGAGGAGAGTGTGCGGACTGAAGTCATTACGACTCTTGCCTACCTCGTGACCAAGACGGGTGCCAGCACCGCGAAGCAGTCCACGTCGGAACAGCAAGCGCCGTTGCAGAGTCGGAAGAGGCGGCGCGGTTTCAGTGATAGCCTCGGTTCGGAGTTGCACTCCCAGCAGGCGGCCATGAATGGGTACGCCACTCCTTCCACGCCCCCGCCGGTCGACAATGCGACGCAGGGTCTGTCCAAGATCAACCCGGAGGTGGTCAAAGCTGCCTCGAAGTTGCTCAAGACGAGTACTGTGCCGACGAAGCAGGTGGGTCTTTCCTTGCTCAAGGACATGGTCGTCGCGCAGCGGGGTGGTCTGTCCGATCACGCAGACCTCGTCATTGATCCCGTCATGGACGTCGTCGTCAGTAGCACAGGTAGTGCCTCGAACTTGGCCGCGAACTCGCTTCGAATCGAAGCCCTCGCTCTCCTCCGAGTCATTGCAGAGATGCACTCGTCGAAGGTCCTGCAGCCGCACTTGGGGAGAATCATCCCGACACTGATCAAGACGGCAAAGGAACGCTTTGCTAAAGTCTCTAGCGAAGCTCTCGCCACCATTGAGTCCTTTGCCAAAGCCTTGACACCTCCTCGCGCGACGCAGAGTGAGAACACCGCCCACTTGACCAGCCTCTACCAAGCCATCACGGAGAGGATCACCGCTACCGATACGGACACTGATGTCCGCCAAAAGGCCGTCCAGGCACTTGGTTTGCTCATCGGGCGTACTTCAGGCAACGCCGGCGCGAAACTCCTCGGACGGGAGGAACGCTTCGCCGGCCAGCAACTACTTGCGGATCGCATGCGCAACGAGCTCACCCGCTTGCCTTGCGTCCGCGCGGTAGACACCCTCGCCGTACTGGCACAAAATCAAAACGATTTCAAGCCTGGGTTCGTCAGCAATGTGTCGCTCGAGCTCGGCGCGCAACTCCGCAAGGCGAGCAGAAGCCTGCGTGGGGCTTGTCTGTCGGCACTGCGCATGCTCGCCGTCAACCAAGCATCTAGGAATTGCATGGAGGATGATGTCGTGAAGCAGATTGTCGACCTACTCATTCCGCTTCTCAAGGCTGAAGATCTTCACATGATGAGCCCGGCGCTGGTGGTGCTCGCGGCTTTTGCGCAGGACCGACCTGCGCTGGTCGCTACCCCGCCCGTCATTGAGGCCATCTGTGGTATCGTCACGAGCAGCATCTCTGGCGCAGCACTCGACGCGCTGATCACCTGCGTCGAAGCCATCGGTCACGCCGGCGCTGGCAAGAGCCTCATGGGTGCTCTGCTTAATGTGGGTGTGCAAGGTGATACAGATGTCACCGGCTCGGTCATCGGGACTCTGCTTGTGGCTGGCGGGAACAACGTCGGTGTCAGCCTCGACGCTTTCACCAAGGAGCTGCAAACACAGACCGACGAGACGAAGCGGTGCCTGGCTCTTTCCGTACTGGGAGAGACTGGCCTTCGCATGGGCTCGGGATGTCCGTTGAAGCCGGAGAGTTTCGTGCCGTACTTTGGCGACGAGTCTGAAAAGGTCAGGCTGGCAGCGGCAGCTGCACTCGGTCGCGCGGGAGCTGGAGACGTCAAGTCATATCTGCCAAAGATTCTCGACTCATTGACAAAGGGCAAGCAGTATCTCTTACTTCACTCGGTCAAGGAGCTCCTCCAGCACAGCAACGCCGAGGACGAGATCAAGCCCTACACCGCCACGTTGTGGGAGAACATCATCTCTTCCGGACAGGCAGAGGACAACAAGGTCGTCGGCGCCGAGTGTATCGGCCGTCTGACCATCATTGACCCCGCAGCGTACCTGCCGCAGCTCCAAAACTTCCTGCAGAACCCCAACCCGACCGTCCGCGGGATGGTGATTTCCGCCCTTCGCTACGTCTTCTCCGACACCGACCCCAGCTACAACCTGCACCTTCAAAACACGATCACCGCCATGCTCGAGACTGTCCTATCCGACACAGATCTTGACAACCAGCGCGTGTCGCTCTCGACATTCAACTCGGCGCTTCACAATAAGCCGGATCTGGTGCTCCCTCACCTGCCCGTTCTGCTTCCCTATGCCGTCCAAGCCACCATCCCTCGCCCGGAACTCGTCCGCGAAGTCACGATGGGGCCCTTCAAACACAAAGTTGACGACGGGCTCGAGATCCGCAAGTCGGCATACGAAACGCTCTACACTCTGCTAGAGTCGCCGGCGTCCCGCCAGCGCCTCGACATGGGGATCTTCTACGACCGCATCATCGCCGGCATCACGGACGAGCACGAGATCAAGATCCTCTGCTGCCTCGTGCTGTCCAAGCTCCTGCCGCTCACGCTTCAAGAGGCCACCCGTCGGCTGGAGCAGCTGGTGCCGCCGTTCCGCGCTGTGCTGGCGTTCAAGCCGAAGGAGAACGCCGTCAAGCAGGAGCTGGAGAAGCTGTCGGAGCAGAACCGCGCGGTCGTGCGCGTGACCGTGCAGTTTCAGAAGGGTGTTGGTGGGGAGGCGGAAGGCAGGGGCTGGAGGGAATTCATCGAGTGGATCAAGAAGGACTTCCCCGTGCTGGTCAAGCAGGCCGAGGACGAGCTGAGGGAGAGGGAAAGGTAGGGGAAAGTATGTTGATGGAGAAGCCGAAGAAGATTGGCTAGGCCGTTCGCCGCCATGGCCTTACTATGCAGATACTTTAAATATCCAAGACTGTCATGCTCAATCCACAGACAAAGAACAGTGCTTTGACGTCTTTGACGAGGTCCGTTACCAAAATACCCATGACGCTCGGCAGGCTGCTTCCGCGCCGGATTGTACGTGCCGCCTTTCAAACCTCCAATCGCGCGGATAAACGAGATTAATCCGCCATTCACCATCTGCCGCTTCATCAATCGTTCATTGTTCATTCAGCAATGCCCAGCACTTGGATCTTCTCCTACAAATACAGTACTAACTCCACCGCCGGCATGTCCTCAACACCAACTTCCGTCCCACCCAACCCTTGCCCCCACCCGAGCGACCCCCAGTCCGCTTAACGCCGAGTCCGAGTCCGCTATATCACCTCACCTCGACCCGCCTCCCCTCCGTCTTTCGTCAGCATCCCCTCCCCCCCCGCGCGCAAGCGCCATGTCGACCCCCCCAGCCTCGCAGTCTGGCCCCCCAACCCCGGCGACCACCACCTCCCCGCGCCCGCACCGCCCGACGATCTCCGCGCCCCTCCGCCGTGAGTCCTTCGACCGCAGCCCCGCCGACAACTTCTCCTGCCTCGACACCAGCATGAAACCGCTCGACACCACCCCACGCCGCTTCTCGACCGGTGCCGCCGCCGTGCCGTTACCCGCACCCCAGGTCCTTGTCGCCCAAGCTGCGGCCGAGATGGAGCGCGAGGAGCAGGATCGCAAGCTGCGGGCGGCGGGCGGCGGGGCCGGGGATGCTGCGCAGTGGGGACGGGAACGGGGGTACAGTGGTGCGGCGACGCCGAAGGACAACCACGACCTCTCGGCCGCGATCAACCGGTTCCAATTTTGCGCGACGCCAACCGCGACGCCGAGTATGGCGCGGTTGGCGGCGTTGACGTCGCCGTGTTTTTTCCACAGGAGGTTCGGGGATGCGGTGGATATCGATAAGGTGCTGGATGAGGTGCGGGCGGATGATCAGCTGAGCCATAGTCGGTTGATGCAGACGGCGGCGAGTGTGAGGGAGGTTAGTCGGCAGTTGCAAAGGAGGCCGTTGAAGAGGGAGGTACGGAATGTGATGGTCGTGACGAAGGCGCGGGATAACCAGCTGGTTACTTTGACGAGGGAGCTGGCGAAGTGGCTGTTGGCGACGCCGCGGTATGGGCGGGATGTTGGCGTCAATGTGTGGGTGGATGCGAAGTTGAAGAAGAGTCGGCGGTTTGGGGCGGACAGCCTGGCGGAAGAGGGCGGCGGGAGATATAAAGAGATGTTGCGGTTTTGGACGCCGGAGTTATGTTTGGAGAGGCCGGAGTTGTTTGATTTGGTGATTACCTTGGGCGGCGATGGGACGGTACTGTTCACCAGTTGGCTGTTTCAGAGGATCGTGCCACCGGTCCTGTCGTTCGCGTTGGGGAGTTTGGGGTTTCTGACGAATTTCGAATTTGGGCGATACAAGGACGAACTGGATCGGGTCATGGGGGAGACAGGAATGAGAGTTAATATGCGCATGCGTTTCACTGCTACCGTCTACCGTGCTGGCCACGCGAGCACGACGGACCCGCCATCATCGACCCCAAGCCTCTCGAACACAACCACCTCAACGACTGCCTCATCACCTACCAACGCCTACCCGCCACCTGACAAAACCGAAGCCGAAACCCACGAAGTGCTCAATGAGCTCGTCATCGACCGCGGGCCCTCATCCTACATCTCATCCCTCGACCTCTACGCCCACGACACACTGCTCACGCGCATCTCCGCCGACGGCGTGATTCTATCCACCCCGACGGGAAGCACGGCCTATTCCCTCAGCGCCGGCGGCTCGCTCGTACATCCAGACATCCCTGCAATCCTGCTCACGCCCATTTGCCCGCACACGCTGAGCTTCCGGCCTATGCTGCTCAACGACGACACGCCGCTGAAAGTCGCGTTGCCGGCGGAAGGCCGCGGGACAGCGTTTGTGTCGTTTGACGGGAAGGGGCGGGTGGAGCTGCGGCGGGGTGACGAGGTGGTGGTGCGTGCGAGTCAGTTTCCGTTCCCGACGGTGATGGGGAGGGGTCTGGAGTGGTTTGAGAGTTTATCGCGGACGTTACGTTGGAATGTGCGCGCGGCGGAGCAGAAAGGGTGGGGGGAAGAAAGAAACGATGGAGATGAGGGGTTCGAGTTGGACTTCGAGGGTGATCAAGGGGAGGAAGGGAAGGAGGCGCAAGGTGATGGTTCGGTGGCGGGATAGAAGGGGCGAGAGCGTGTTGGATTGACACACGCATGATTTAGACGACTGACGTTCTTGAAGAGCTGCGAGGCGATGGGGGTGATGCTATAGATGTACGCTGCTTTTTCTCAGGCTCTGGTCCCTCGCTGAATGTCGAATGCTTTAGATCTGGACGCTGATCAATTGCCGGCCTTGACACCTCATGCTCCTTGGAACGACCGAGAAATCCTTGCCCGCAGTCAGGTTTCCGCCGATTGCTGTACCTCTGCCGTCCTCTGTACCCTTCTTCATTCCCAGCCTTGCCGACAACCGACTAACTGCATTGCTGGTCTCCTCGGCCTGCATTACCCTGTGAAAGAGCTCACAGTGTTTCCATCAAAAGCTGATCACACCGTCCCTGGAGCCAGTTCTCTATCGCTCGCTCATCCCCTTCGAACCCGTCGTTGAGGCGCCGTTCCAACCTAACGAGCATGATCTCGGTGTCGACAGATCTCTGCACCTCAACATCTATGCTGGCCAAATCAGACCGCAAGTCCATGCGCGTGAAAGGATGCTCGGGCTTATGGTCGGGTGCCTCCATAATGACCTCCTTCTCGAGCAGCGCAGCCTTTTCCGCGGCTAGCTCGGCTTGCTTCGTGGCAACTTCTTCTCGGAATCCCCGTATGACTTCGCCCTTGTCGCTGCTTTGCGACACGGCCCTGAGTATGTCGATGTGGCCGTTGCGTAGGAGGTTCCGACAGGCTCTGACGTGGACTTCGTCTCCCAATCTCTGGTACTCTTCTGAGAACATTCGGAACTCCTCGCCGAATGTGCTGATCATGTAAAGGTCTCTGGCTCGCGTTCTGGCATATTCGCGAATGAATAAACGAGATTCCTCTAGAAATGCAGACATGGCATGCAGAAGAGCGTTGGACGTTGAAACTAATTGTTTGCGCAAAGAGCTGGATGCGTGGTATCGCGGAGAAAGCGGGCGAAAGTTACGTTGATCGCGAGCAACAAATGATTTGCGAAAATGGTAGTCGGTTGCGGCAGGATTGGATTGAACGCATGTCGGTGTGGAAGAGGTGAATTCCATGTGAAAGTTCACCGCAAACGCGACCCATGCCGCAACCACACGGCGCACGATCGCTCCTTCCCGGTCATGGCATGCCAAATGCTCCTTCCCGATCCAGCTGGGCCGAGGAAATCCCGCAATCACATATATCGCTCCTTGCAAGTCTACCTCGCGTTCTCGCTGGAGAGGATGACTTGACCGGAAGATGGCGCGACGCATGCATTTCCACTCGGAAAGGCACGTTTGAAACGTCTCGAGATGAGTTTCCGCAGTTGCTGTTCCCGTACATCTTGATTGACATCACCACCAATCTTCCCACGACGCTCGAGATCTCATCCGATCGACCAGCATGATTCGCCGAATCTCAAAGTCATTCGATTCCCCGAGTCATCAATGCTCGGCGGCCCACTTCCTATACCAATCCAGACACCCAGCGTTGACAACACTCGCACTCGTCTTCACATTCATTCCGCACAGAATCTGCTTCACGGCCCCCTCAACCTTCTTCCCATTCGACGTGACCGGAATCTCCGGACACTCATCCACCATCCCTGGCACATGCCTCGCCGACAACTCCTTCCTCACCACCCCCTTGATCCCGTCCGCCAGCTCCCGCCCAAACGCCACTCCCTCCTTCATCTTCAAGAACAGCACGACCGTCTCATCGCTGTCCTCCGCGCGCCGCCGCCCGATGCACAGCGCGTCCTCGACCTGATGAGGGAAGTGCTTGAGCAGGACGTTGTAGATTTCGGCACTGCCGAAGCGCACGCCCGAGGGTTTGAGAATGCCGTCAGAGCGGCCGAGCATGTAAAGCCCGCCCGTGCGCGGATTGAAGCGGATGAAGTCGCCGTGTGCCCAGACGTTGAGGTCTGGGAATTGAGAGAAGTAGGAGGATTGGTATTTTTCGGCGCCCGTGGGGCCCCAGAAGGTGACGGGTTGGCAGGGGAAGCTGGGGAAATGGGTTAGTGCGAGTTTAGGGGATTTTTGTAGAATTCTGACTTACGGTTTGACGCAGACCAGCTCCCCCGGCTCGCCTGTCTTTGTCTCGTTCTTGCCTGAGAAGTCCCAGGCCTGGACTGCCATGCCGAGGCCGAGGACTTGAATTTCGCCGACGTAGACGGGATGGAGGGGACACGGGGCTCCGAAGAGGGAGATGATATCGGTGCCGCCGGTGATTGAGCCCAGATTTATCTGGCCGAAAGCCTTGTAGACATACTGGAACGTCGAGGGTGCCAGAGGTGAGCCTGTGGAATAGATGGCCTTCAGCGTCTTGAGCGTCACGCCCTGCTCCTTGGGGAAGACGCCTCCCTGCTCCAGCACGGAAAGGTACTTGGCGCTAGTTCCGAACTGGTTGATGTCGAGCTCATCGATCAGCCTCGGCATGGCGAGATTGTCTTTCACTGATTGCCCATTGGAGAGGTACTGAAACGGCGAGCCATCGTACAGTACAAGGGTTGCGCCTGCTGCTAGGCCGGACACTAGCCAGTGCCACATCATCCACGTGCAAGTGGTGAAGTAGAGCAAGCGATCGCCGGCGCGGATATCACTTTGCAGCATGTGCTCCTTCTTGTGCTGTATCAAGGTTCCAATGGCACCATGAACGATGCATTTCGGTGCGCCGGTGGTTCCGGACGAGTACAGGATGTAGATCGGATGGTCAGGAGGCAGCTGTGCAAATTCGAGCCTTCCTGAAGATCCAGCATCGGCAACGAAATTGCTGTACGTGAGACTCTTACCTGTGAGCTCCGGTACGTCCAGTGTGCTGTCCATCGAGGGCGCAGTCTCGAAGATGATGGTTCCAGCCAACGATGGCAGCGCTTTGGCGATCTCTTTCACTTTTGGCAAGACAGGATGCGTCTTTCCGTTGTACATGACAGCATTGTCTGCAAACAAGAGCGCGGGCTCGATCTGCACCATCCGATCCAGGACAGCCGTCACACCAGTGTCAGGGCTGATTGCAGTCCAGATGGCGCCAAGCGAAGTCGCCGCAAGCATAGCGACCAGAGCGTTCGTGTGGTTGGCAACGAACCCAGCCACCCTATCCCCTTCCTTCAAGCCCAGAGCTTTCATCCCGGGTTGACATTGCCGCACCCGTTCTCGAAGCTCTTTCCACGTAACCGTCTGTCGCGTCGTCTCTGTCGCAGCAATGACAGCGGGGCCATCCTCTCTCACTTCCTGAGCAGGGAACAACAAGTTCTCCGCAAAATTGAGCTTCGCGCCTTCGAACCAAGCGGGGCGGGGGAACATGGTCTTCGAGTCCGAGACGACTTGCTTGTATGGTGCCGAGTGTCGGATCCCGCAAAAGTCCCAAATCTCCGCCCAGATGTCTGCGACATTGTCGATGCTCCATTGGTACAGCTCGTCGTAGGATTGAAAGTCTTTCTGATGCCTTTTGTTTACTCCCTGCAGGAAGTCCCACATCATCGTCTCTCTCGGCGCGGGATGCTGCCATAGCATCTGACCTTCCGGCTTGTCGCTAGAGAGGCCATTGGCCGGGGCTTCGTTGTTTGACGCCATGTTTTTGGAGCGAGCAGAAGTTTTTGAAACGCATGAAAGTCTCTCGTGTTGTCTGAAGTACTGGGCGTCGGCATAAGGACAGAGCGAGGCGTGCAGCTCGGGTTAAGGCAAGGTGGGGTTGGAAGCTGGGGATGAGGGGCAACTTCGCTTTGTCGGCTGGAGAGGTCGGAGGTAGGTACGGAGATTGGCTCTCCATGTAGGCAACGTCGGCTATTGCTTGCACAAGACATCTTGGCTACAAGATTGATCAATGGGAGAATCACTGTTGAGATTGTTGTATTAGGTTGGTCTCTTGAATGACCACAAAGCTGGTGTGAACAGCCGTCAGCATTCGAACAACTATCGCTGCAGTGCAGACATCTCGCCTCTGCCATGGCAATGCTCTCTCTACACTGCCTATTACAGAGCAGTCACCGTGGAAAGTGACAATGCCTCCTCCGTCTCCATGCCGGCATTTGATCCCCCTGGCCGTGATGGGATGTTGAAGCGAGCGACGCAATGTGTGTCTTGGAAGGCATGTGCTGAGGTTCTTGTAATCCCATAAGCAAGCCATGGCCATCGCTTTGTGCCCCTGCGCTCGGAGTTGGGCAGGTCCAAGTATGTCTCAGCGAACAGGCGTTCATGTACTGCGCATGTCTCGTAGCCGGGAATCTGGCCTGCGAACCCGGGAGGCCCGCATCACGCCGGCGCTCTCCCCGACAGACGACCTAGTCCATCTGCAGCCACCCATCCCAGCCCATCACCATCTTCATCCCCTCCCCTGACCCAATGACACGGATACTGGACGGGTTCGATGCATGTCTCAGCCCTGGCCGCCTCCCGAATGGCGCGGTGACAGAAGAGTGGCGGTCAAAGATCCCAGGACGCCACACAAGCTGCGAACCGGCGTTCCCTTTAATTGCCACGCGAGCCGTAACATGCAGTCGTTCGTCCACCTGCGAACTGGCCCCCTCCTGGTGGGCCATTACACAGCTTGAGGACTTGACCGGCCTCCCCAAGCGCGAGCCCGTTTCATTGAAACGCATTTCTTCGCCATGTCATGTCAAGTCGCGCCCACTTCGCCAACCTCTTTTCCGGATTCACTTTTTGAAGACGAGTGGAGGTCGGCGAGTGGAGGAGAGCTGGATGCGATCGCGGGTTTCAACGGGAATTTTCAAAAAGACGGAGACTGCGCCGGAGGCATCGATCCACAACTGCTCAGCAATCCCTCCTCGCCCGCCAGCGGGAGCAACTTCGATGGCGACAATGGGTTCGACTCTCATCAGCACAATTTCAACCCATACCCCGATGTCAGCCAAATGACGACAGGGCCATACTTCCATTCAATCGAACATGACAGCGCCACAGGCAACGACCACACCGGCACCCTCAACTTCAACCGCCACATGCAGCCGCCTCAAGACCAGCACGCCAACCATCGCCGCTCCTTCTCCGAACCGCCCGGGCACATCCCCCACCATCCGCCCAACTTTCTGTCGTCCCAATACACCCGGCCGAAATCGCCCCAGTCGCAGACTCACTTGCAGTCAGGGAGTCCGCCCGCCATGGTGCTCCACCGCTCCGGCCACTTCCTCGGCACGCCCAAAATGCAGAACCAACAGCAACCGCAACTCCAGCGCCTGAAAAGCGTTCCCAAGGGCGGCCACCGACAGAAACCATACCCAACCAAGCAGGATCGATACCAGCTGCGGCGCACACAGACGCAGCCGGGGCGTGCCGTTGCACCGACCAGCGCGCCTATGCCGCAGCACCTGGCTGCGCCGCCGGTGGACGGGAGGTATTTCGCATCGAGGGTCTGTACGCCGATTCCGGAGCATACGCAGGGTCCTAGCGTGTCGCCGCAGCCGCTCCAGAGCAAAAGTGCCGTGGCGATCCCAGTGGGTTTGGAGGAGCTGAGGGGGCTGATTGAAGAGGCTGTGAAGAAGGCTGTCTTGGAGTCGAGGAGGGTTGATGAAGAGCGTGCTATCAAAGCGGGCGACGTGGATGATCCTATTAATGGTGAAAAGGTGGGCGTCTGATAAGCCCGACTAGCCTCGGTGGATTTCGATTTGGTTGGGAGTCTTTGATGCAACACCGATAGAGCTGGCGCGGTGCCCTGGATGCAGTGTGATGACCGCGGGTCGTGAGGGGAGCAGATCGAGCCAGCCAGCGTAGATATTGATTTGTCGCCACGATTCCTTGTTGTTCTTCCTCTCGATACCATGTTCGGCCTCCCCTACTCGTCACCATCCTCCCCTTTCTTTCCCCAATTCCACACTTCCCAAATCTGCTCCATCATAATGTCCCCCAACCCCTTCCCCTCCTCGACATCCTCCCGAATCTCACGCTCCCGCTGCCTCTTCCACGCTTCTCGCTGGCTCTCCACCTGCTCCGTTACCCCCTCTCCCCCCTTCCCCACCAACCCCTCCCCTCGCCTCAAGCTCTCCCCCTCCAGCCGAGAAGAAACCACCCCTGCATTCTCTCCCCGCTGCTCCAAGCCCGCTACGCGCTGCCGCTCCCTCAAAGGCACGACGTGCTGCCACAGGCTGCGGCCCGTGCGCTCGCGCACAAGGTAGTTGGCGCTGAAGACCGTGGTGCCCGCGAGCGTGACGGTGTAGAAGTCGAGTTTGCGCGGCGGGAGCAACGCGAGTACGGGGCAGGCAACTAGCGTGGCGAGCGCGGTGTAACGGAGCGTATTGGCGTATTTTTGCGTGTCGGCGGGCGTGGGTTGGCGTTGGGGGGGTTGGGGGTGGGACATTGGAGAAGGAGAAGTCGAGGTTGGGAGGTGAGTTTGGTGGGGAGGGTGGTGGGCGGGACCAAGGGAGGTTGTAAGGGTGCGTGTGGTTGGTGAAGTGGATGAGGACTTTTATTCAGAGCGGAGCAAAATGGTTGTTGAAGTAGAGGGCGTACAGGATGTTGTCGAGCTCGTCGAGGTTTCGGCAAGCTCTGAGCTGCGAGATTGTCGAGTCGTCAACGACGCTCGGCCTTAAGATCGGCCTGAGTGTTGCAAATTCATGTATTTTGACGGCAGTTGGGTTTTCATGTCATGCATGTCAATGGCAAATCAGCGGCGTTGTAGCAAAGTGGTTACTGCGTTTGACTCGAATGTTTGTGCATCGGCAATCAAATCCCTTCGGGGGCGTAGGTTCGAGTCCTGCCAACGTCGTCTTTTTGCCCGAACGCCTTGCTCGTAGATGGGAGACTCTTACCTCAGAGGAGGGTAATACGTACTTTTTGCTTCGGTGTCTAATGAACAGCTAATTAGCACTGTAGAAACAACGGTCACTCGACGACTCAAAATGGAAATGAATTTTGCGTATGGTAGCTGTTTGATCGTGCAGTGAGAAACAGCAAGTTGCGCAGTGTTTGAAGTCTCAGAGCGAGTTGGCGAATCTTCAACAGCGTTGCGGACAACTTCACCTCCACGTACACGTTTTGATTGACTTGCCCATCTTCTCCTATCACGAGTCAAGATGGCCAACATCGCTGACGGCATGATCGAGAGGGGCATTTTCGAAGACCTGCAACGCAAGATCGACGCAGACACAGCCGTGAAAGATGTGAGTGCCCTGGGGCCATTGGCGCATCCAGCCTTTGAGAGTATCTTACTGACCACATCCTCAGGCATTGAGAGACATTGTGCAAGCACTGGAGAAGCAAGGCATGGCCCTCAACCACTCATTCCATCCGGAAATGAAGCAAAACTCATACCTCCAGACCGCACTACGCAGTCGATCCTCTCGCGCGCGCACTCCACGCCCTCTGGTGACCGTACGGCACCCTCTCATCTCTGCCCGAGTCTCCCAACCATCGCATCCTCCCTAATTAATACCCGTCATGCAGTCCCACCCCTCATCGCCGCCGCGCAGACCAGCATCGACGCCGCGATCCAAGTCATCCAGCAGCTAGCGCAGACCGCGAGCCAGTATCCGTACTACAAGTTCAACTACGCCTGGTCGCGGCAGATGCAAGACACGGTGCGCCCTTACTACTCCCTTGGCCCCCCACACTCCCCCGGATGTACCGAGAACGACGAGCTAACGCGGACATGGATGGCGTGCAGGTGTTCTCGATCCTGTTCTGCGGGTACCTGGGCGGCTTCGGACACGGGGAGGGCGGGAAACTGCTTACGATTGAGGAGGTTGGGGGGCTGATGAACGGTGCGTTTTCTCTTTCTCTTTCTTACTATTTTTATTATTTTGCTTCTCCTGCGAGAGCGAGGGCAGAGCACAGCTGACGTGGCTTGGAACGTGTGCAGTCCCCGTCAACCTCAAGGACTCTGACGCGTTTCACCTCACCATCGAAGAATACCTGCTCGCGCTCGTCACGCTGACCGAAGACCTTGTAAGTCTTTCCCTCTGCCTCCCTCCTCCCCTCTCCCGCCCTCCCTCTCAACATTCTCATCTCCCACATCCCCTACTCACCCCACGCTCACCAACCCCTCTCCCCCTTCCCACAGGCCCGCCTCGCCCGCAACTCCGTAACCCTAGGCGACTACCGACGGCCCCTGCAAATCTCGCACTTCATCAAAGACGTGCACGCGGGATTCCAGATCCTGAACCTCAAAAACGACGTGTTGCGCAAGCGCAGCGATGGCATCAAGTACCGCGTCAAAGACGTCGAGGACGTGGTGTATGATTTGAGCTTGAGGGGGTTGACGGGGGAGGGGAAGGTTGAGGACGCTTGAGATTGTGTTTGCAGATCGGCACGAAGCGGAGAATGGAGCGGTGTTGTTGCTTCCCGTCGCGTTTAGCTGTGGCAGCTATCTGCTTTCGACGTCGGAATACTTGCAGATGGGCGTATATACCGTCCAGCTGCACTCGCTGCGGCGCATCTCGCACCACGGGCTTCTGCCAGCGCGTCTGTCTCGACCCGCGGCGTTTCGGCGTCCCGCCGCTAGCCGCCCCTACTGTACAATCCCCACGCCGCAAGCCTAGTAACACAACATCTCCCTCCACCAAGCGCGCATAAAGCGTCATCCACCAGAGACCGCAGAGATACCATCTTGGCTCCTTCCGGATCCCCACTCTCCCCGCATCATCATCCTGTCTTCCTCCCTCCGGGCAGCGTAACACCTTACCGCCCCCCCATGCCCCCCTGCTGCATCATCTGCGCATTCTGCTCCTGGAACCTCTCCCCCAACCTCTCGGAGCTCTTGAGGAATTTGTCCACGCACCGCATCGTGCAGCCCTCTTCTTTACCCGAGAGCGACTTGGACGTGAAGTCTGTCACGCAGTCGTTGAAGCAGCGTTGTACTAGGTTCGAGTACATCTGGGGGAGGGTTAGTAGGGGAGGGGAGGTGGGAGTGGGTCGGCAAAAGGGGATTGGCGTACTTTCATGAAGTCTTTCATCTGCTTCTGCTCCATACGGCCTTGCAGCTCGCGCTGCTCGTTTGCGGAGAGGCTGGATGGGTCGTTAGCTGGGGCGCCTTGATCCCCCCGGGGGGGGGGGGAGGTGGGAAGGGTGCGTACGTTTCCATGCCGCTCATGATGGCTGTGTTGTGCTATTGGAGTTATTCGTGAAGGAGGTCTGGTGTTGATGCGATGGGCGAGTTGGAGGTGTGGAAGGGGTTGATGGGGTTGATGGGCGGGTTCGGCGGAGGTTGGCCAGCTTCTCGAAGCCGTAGCTGCTCACTCGAGCTGCTGGGCCAAAAGTTCTGCGATGCGCGGGGCCGTGCCGCGCCGCGCCGCGCTGGAGAGCTGGGATCACGTCTCGGGGGACACGGGGATGGGATTGATGCCACGATCACATTACATACAGTTGTAGTATCTACAAATCGGCTCGAGATATCGTCGCAATGCATGGACTCGTCGACACGTGCAGTGGGTTCCGTCGGTACGCTTTGACGCTACCGTAGCTGGAAAGCTCTTCGATTCGCGTGGGAAGAACTCACGTGTCCGTGGTTCCCTCCGGTCGTCGGGACCTTGAGTGAAGTGCGTCATGCTCGAGTGGCTTGATCCTTCCAGCAGCAGGATCATCTATACCTTAGGTGTGCAGTACTTTTCGTAGAGTGGCAGATGCAGGTGGGAGACGGAAGGCGCATGGAAGTCCAAGGGAAAGCAGGCTGTGCGTCGACAGGAATAGCCTGTCGAGCCTGCCTGCCTGCCTGCCTGCCTGCCTGCCCTTCGTCATCGCCGCGTGATAGTGGAGATGAGCGAGCGGTCGTATGGGCGACAGCAGACGAGGCGAAACTCGACGAGTGAAAAAAAAGAAGCCTCATCAGCAGTACTCGAAGCCTCGCTCGATACCGAGATACTCGAGATACCTCACTGCGGCATCGTCTCGAGCGCGCCGTGCCATTCGCTGCACTTACATCACCACCATCGTCACCTGCGCATTCGTTTCGAGCCGGCATCTTGCCCATAAGTGGCGCGAATAGTCGGCAGGCAGGCTCGCGCCCTCAACACCACCACCGCTTTCTTTTTCACACTACTCCCTCACTCCTCAACCGCATCCCTCGATCGGAGTCCAGACACAAGAAGCACGAGTACGACCGATCAACAAAGGACGAGGCCATTGTTGTTATTATTGCCGCGGGGCAGCAGGGCGCGTTGAGTCGTGTCTGGTCGAGGCAGCTTGTTCTAGGCCGGCACACGGCAAACAAAGGAGGAGTTGGGCCCCGCGATTCGCACTCCCTCTCCGTCTGCTTCGCCACCATCACCGACCCAAGCGACCCCTCCGTCCACCCGCAGCTATCATCTCTCACTGCCTACTCACAGCCGACGCCGCCGCATTTCGCTGCCCGCGCGCTCGTCTGTAGCTGGATCCCCCATCTCCGCCGTTGCCGGCGCGATTGACGTCTGCCGCCACGTCTGCCGCATCCTGCTCGCCGCCATCACCGATTCCGCCCGCCTCCTGTCAACAACACTTGCATCGCTGCCAAAACTCGCCGACCAGACCGGCAGACCCGCGCTCGAGCCTCTGCGCGCGCCCGCACACACTTGTTTCTCCCGTGTGTCTCCCCCCCTCCCCTCTCCGCAACGCCTCGAACGCCTCCCCCAAACGCCCGCCCTGCCCACCGCATCCGCCCCCCGGTACAAACCCCCTCGTACCGCGCCCGAGTCGCCGGCGCTGGCCCAGACCCTCGCCCGCTGCCGACGCCCACCCACTCCCTCCACCACCACACGCCTGCACAACCAGCGCGCGCCCCCGCGAACCCTCCCCGTCGTGCCTCCCTCGCGCCACACCTCCTCAGCCTTCCGCTCTGCAGCCCGTCACTATTTGTCTGGCCACGAGAATCATCCGTCGCGAGCCCTCGCGTCCCGACTGCACCTCATCGTCGACCTCGTTTGTCGCGGCGCGCCGCGCTACATACAGGAAAGGGGTCCGCTCCCGCCCAACAACCACGCGCGCTGAGGTCGCGTCCATACTCCGCTGCCGCCCGCGCGCTACGCAACCTTACCGCGCGACGTCCCACACCCTGACTACACCCACACCGCAATCATCACCACACCTCCGCTGACTCTACACCGCGACACGGCGCCTGCCTTTCCCTTGATGCGATAGCGGAATGGCGCACGCGGGCGCAACGATCGCCCAGGCGGGCTCTGGGGGCCCCAAGCCGGCGCCTGCGCCGAGTGAGCGCTCCGAGCAGAAGAGGGATTTGGCGAGCTGGTGGAGGAATTTCAAGAAGGGTGATAAGAAGACCCCGGAGCAACAGCAAGGTATGTGAGATTTCGTTTTGTGCGGGTGGTCGCCGCAGCAGCAGCAGCAGGAGTGGCAGAGTTGGGTGGGGGGCTAAGGTAGTGAAGGTATTGGCGAGCGACAACGGCGTGTCTCACTTGCTGCATGCATGCGCACAGCGACACTTGGACGTATTTTCGACGTGTGCGCACCGACTGACCTAGCGAGCTACAGTGAACCAAGGCATCTTCGGCATTCCGTTGCAAAATAGCATTCGCTACGCCAACGTCGCCATCAGCCTGCTCAACGATGAGGGCCAGAGCTACATCTACGGCTACGTGCCGATCGTCGTCGCGAAATGCGGCGTCTTCCTCAAGGAAAAAGGTAAGCTCACGCCATCCTCGCGCCAAGCTAGGCACCGCAGCTGCTGACAGTTGTTGCACAGCGACGGATGTGGAGGGCATCTTCCGGCTTGCCGGCAGCGAGAAACGCATCAAAGAGCTCAAGGTGGCCTTTGACTCGCCTGATCGTTATGGCAAGGGTCTCGACTGGACCGGCTACACCGTGCACGATGCCGCCAACATTTTGCGGAGATACTTCAATCAGCTGCCTGAGCCCATTATCCCTCTCGACTTCTACGACCGCTTTCGCGACCCGCTGCGCAACCACCAGGCCCAGGCCGTTGGCGCAATTGAATCGCAAAGCCCCAGCGTGGGCGATTTCGACCAGGATGCCGCCATTCGAAGGTTTCAGGCCCTGATCACAGAGCTCCCACCACTCAACAGACAGCTTCTCCTGTACATCTTGGATCTGCTTGCCGTATTCGCGAGCAAGTCAGACCTCAACAAGATGACGACGGCCAACTTGGCCGCCATCTTCCAGCCTGGTATACTGAGCCACCCCCAGCACGACATGGCGCCGCAGGAATACCGCCTGAGTCAGGACGTGCTCATATTCTTGATCGAGAACCAGGATAGCTTCCTCATCGGAATGCAGGGAACCGCAGCGGACCCGGACACTGTCCGCGAAGTTCAGAGCGGTGTACCGACTCCGACCAAATCTCCCAACTCGCCCACGACGCCCACCCGCTCCAAGACGGTCGTTGGTAGGACCAGCTCGAACGCGAGCGCGGGTGCCGAGAGCGTGCGCAAGTTTGGTGGGCTGCGTAGGAATGCTTCGGTGTCGAGCAGCAAGCATAGCAAGAAGTCGGAGGGTGGCCCGATCCCCGTGGCGCCACCCATGCCGGCGGCGAGCACCGCGTCCAGCGGCGTGCACCGCAGTAACACCGTGCCGTCGCGTAGGAGCGGCAGCAATGCGCAGTCGCCTCGATTTTCGCGTGACAAGAACTCGGACCCTCCGACTCCTGGCCAAGTGCCGGCCGCCACGGTGCCTGTGGAAGCCAACGAGCCGAAGCGGGAGTCTTTGCAGGCCACCCCGGTCCCGCGTGCGACGTCGCAGGTTTCTGCGCCGCCCGAGGTTGGCTCGATTGCCTCGAGTGAGGGCACGGCGACCATGGCGACCATCGGTAGTGAGACCTCTTCCGCCGTCAATCGCGACTACCAGACGCCGAAGAGGGATACGACCCCTCTTCTCGCACCCGGCCGCCGCAGCGGCGAGCAAATACCCGACCGCGCGGTGTCCAACACGCCCTCCGCCTCTGGCTCGCGTGGATTCCTTGACATTTTCAAGCAGTCGCCCGGCAGCGAGGGGGATGGCCACAGGAAGCCGAACAAGCTGCAGAAGAAGCGAGTCCCCGGCACGTCGCTCTCTAGCGCGCAGTCGTCGAGCCATTCACTGCATGAGGGGTCGGGCGAGCACCCAAAGTCGCCGACCACGCCCTTCTCCCCTTCTGCGATGGAGATGCAATCGCCTGAGGGCAACAGCGGCGAGCATTCGAAATACACCACCGCGCACACAACCCCGACGGCCACCCACACGGCGCAGAATGCCATGCAACATACGCCGCAGCGCAGCACCACGGACGCAACCCTGCGTCCGACCGCCTCGCCGACGCAATCCTATCATTCGACGACCGACCTCTCGGACGCCGACATGGTCGGCGACGACCTGCCCAAAGACCAAGCGCACAACGAGCCCAAAGAAAAGAAACGCCACCGCTGGCGCTTCTCGCGCTCGCAGAACCGCGCCGACCAGCCCGGTACATCGTCGCAGCAGCACACGCCCACGCAGCCGCCCTCGTCCAACCCCATGGGCACCTTGACCGGCCCCGCCGCCGCGTCCAAATCCACCGTCGGCAGCACCACACCTCAGCCGCACGACCCTAACCCAGCAGCCGCCTCGGCCTCGTCCTCGCAACAGCTCCCCTCGCGCCCCAACCGCCAGTCCTTCCAGGAAGCCGTCACGCCCTCTACGACCGAGAGCCCGGCACCCGCGCTCGCGACCGCTGCAACCTCCGCCTCCCTCTCCTCACCCCCTTCTTCCTCCCAGCAACAAGCAACCCCCCATACCTCCTTCCACACGCCCCAAAACTCCCAAACAGACCCCGCCGTCTTCTCAGACTCAGAGCGCGAGCGCCGCGGTCCTATGTCCTGGATCCGCGGCAAAATCCAGGAGCGCAAAGAGCTCAAGGGCGCGGAAAGGAGGAATCGAACTCCGGAGTCGAGGGGCAGGGAGAAGGATGAAGGGAGTGGGGACGTCGAGGGCGCGAGAGGGGCGGAGAGGGCGGAGAGCGGGGTTGAGGCGCGTAAGGCGTCTGAGGGCGCGAGTGCTGCCGCTGCTGGCGCTGCTGCTACTGCGACGCCCGCTGCTCCGGCTGCGGCGTCTGGTGCTGCGGCGCCGGCAGCGCCTGTTGCGGAGACCGACTCCGCTCCCGCGGCTAACGACCCGGATCCCGCACCTGCTGCGTCGGCGTCAGCTCCCGCTGCTTCCGCGACGGCTGCGTCCAACGCGTCGCCGACGAAAGCTGCCTCGACGCCCGTCTCGGCTCCCGCGGCTGCGGCTGCGAGTGGGAGTCATGTGGTTGAGGAAAAGGGGATTCCGGAGGCGAAGGAGGGGGAGTAGGGAGTGACGGAGAAGGGTGGAGTGGGGGGGAGTTACTGTATTGTTCAGACTGTACGCTCGTCATCATCGAGTCATTGAGAGAGAAAGAGAGGGAAACGAGCATTGGGGAGCGCGGAACGGGTGTTTCTTTTGTCTGTCTGTCTGTCTGTCTGTCCGTCCGTCTGCCTGTCCGTCTGGGCTGGCTGCCTGGGAGCTATGGGCTCGGGGCTGAAGATTGTCACCCACAGAGGGGGAAGGGAGCATGTCACAGGGTTCTGGGAAGCATGGGTCCAGGCATCGCGGCAACAAGCGCTGCAATCGGACTACGGAGGGAGTCAAGGGTGCTGCGCTACGCCCGCTCGGCCTAGCTATGTGCCAGGGGTTTGAGGGGGGACAGAGGTTTAATTGTTGGGACTCTGGGGATAGGTAGGGGGTTGAATGGATTGGGATGGATTGTTCCTTCACTACCTTGAGATGGTTTCGCATGTCCTCACGCCGTAGTCTGCTCGCATTGTTGCACGCACCACGGCTTTCTCGCCCAAGCAATCAATGGTGGACCAAGACTGAAGACCCCAAAAGGCCCACGCGGAGAGACGTATGTGCAAGAGACGGACATGTCGCGGTGCGTGGAAGATGTTTCGATCCGCGGAGCTAGGGAGTAGGCTCGCTCGCTCGCTTGGGGGGAGCTCTGCGGTCACGGCGGACGGTGTATGTTTAAATTGTTGGTTAAGGAGGAGAGTGTCTGGCTGACATGTTGGGGGACAGCTGGTAGATTGATAGGCAGAGAGTTCCCGTATGCTTTGATGACCGTCAGACGTTAACGGGCCCTCCTGGTAACAAGGGCAAAGACGTGTCTTCTTTGATCGAGTTTTGACGCCGTCCGTGACGACCGGGCAATTGAGAGGGCGATGACGTAAGTAGTATTCCTGTGGCGGACCCCGGCTGGGCGTCGATCCCGCGCGCCACAGCCTCCCAAGCGAGCGGATGCGTTTCAGGGATGGCGATTGGCGCAGAGGCACCCCCGACCTCCGCGCACAGAAAAGGTCCTTCCGAGGCACAAGAATCACCACGTTCGGGCACGTGTGTGTGGGCGTGCGAGGGACGGATAAGAGCGTCGGGGGTGATTCGTCGATGAGGGGGGCCGTCGTCATTATTGTGGTCAATTGGGGTTGGAGAAGGTTCGCTTCCAAGAGCTTCTTTCTCTTGAGTGGAATGTGGAAATCCTTCGCGACGGCTTCATCTGTATAGGAGGTACATATATCTCGCTGCGTCGACGGCCAAGACGCGAGACAACGCAACAAGCACGACCAGCATCGGGGCCTCCACCACCATCACCACCACCACCACCACCACCACCTGTACCAGCAGCCCTCGAGCTCCTTGACACCCTCGAGAGCTCAACAACAGCCTTCGATAGGAGGTACTTGTAGCCCGCCCGCCCGCCCGGCCCACAGACAGCTGCCTCCCCAGATAGATCCTCCTTCACCCGAACAGGCTTAGCACGTGGCGACTCGTATCCGCCCGCCAAGCCACCCACTCAACCTCACCTTGTCTCCTCCTCCGCATCTTCTTTCCCTTCGTCCCATCATCCTCTTCGTCTCCTCAACCCCTCCGCACCCCCCATCATCCCCCCTCCTCTCTTCTTGCGCCGCCTTTGTACATACCGCTAGTGCCTGCATCCCCAACACTCGCTTGACCTTGTTTACTTTCGTGTGCGAAGTCCGACCATTGAGTGGGTCGGAACGTGCTGGGATTGGCCTGAGCTCGATCGCAAAGGATTGGCCATTGGACGCGGCTCGCGGACGGTAAATCATCACCTGAGACGGCTGACGACGCCCTCGTCCCGTCTGCTTTTTCGCTTCGATGGAACTCATCGCTGACCTGCCATTGCAGCCTCTTTCCCACCTTCAACTTCTTATCTTTATCCTTGATCAAAATGGGCCACGCCAGGACACCCTCCCTGCGCTTGGCGCTCATCTGCGCCCTGCCGCTGGTGCACCTATGCGGCGCCGAGATTGTCGAGCAGCACCAGGGCGCCAGTGAGGCCGACCTGCCGCGCTTGCAAGAGCTGGCCAAGTCGCTGTCCGAGGAGTCGGTGCGCGCCGCCTTCGTCGAGGAGCTCGAGAACAAGTTCCGCCAGGGCGTCTGCCGCCACGGCGAAGACTGCATCGAGGCTGTTCACCTGGCCGACCCCGAGCTGGCCACCCGCCTCGTCTTGGACGCGCGCGAGAACTTTGAGAAGCGCCAGCTGCCGAGGCGTCAAGTCGCCAGCTCCGGCGCGGAACAAGACACGCCTGCTTCGACGGCCACGTCCGACGACACTGCGGGAGACGCCAGCTCGGCGGTCCCCACGCCCACCGAGGACACCACCGCCCCCACGACGGCACCGACGGAGGAATCGGATGCGCCGTCTGCCACCACCCAAGGTCAGTCCACTTTTGTTTCGGCTCCCGCCCAGGAAGATTCTACTTCTCTTTCTCCTACTTCGCAAGAGGATGTTGCTTCGAATTTGCCTTCTTCCGCCGAGGAGAACCCCTCCTCGGACCCTTCTGCCGCCACCACCGCCGTCGACGTCACGAGCTCGAGCGAAGAGGTGGCGGATTCCACTGCCGTCGTGTCAGAGACATCTGCAGTGACGTCCGAGGAGGGTTCGGGGGATTCGTCCGCGGTCGTGTCTGCGACCACCGCGGCGACGTCCGAGGAGGCTTCTGAGGATTCCACCACGGCTGTGTCTGAGACGCCCTCCGTGACATCCGAGGAGCCTTCTCAGGAACCCGAATCCACCACGCCCATCACCACCTCCGACGAGACTGTTCCTGACGTTAGCACGACAGACAGTCAGAGCGAGCCCGATTCGACTGCTGCGGGCAGCAGTGACCCGACGACGGACGAGCCCACCTCTCCCCCAACGAGTGAGGATAGCGAGCCCACGCCGACGAGCGACGAGAGCGAGCCGACTCCCACCAGCGAAGAGAGTGAGCCTACCCCTACTAGTGACGAGAGTGATTCCACCCCCACGAGCGAGGAGAGCGAGCCTACGCCGACGAGCGAAGAACGTGAGCCGTCCCCCACCTCCGACCAGACCGACCCGTCTCCCACTAGCGACGTGAGCGAGCCCACCTCCGCCTCCAGCGAGGATAACGAGCCCACGCCGACTAGCGACGAGAACGAAAGTGAGACCACCCCCACCTCCGATCCCTCCCCGACAGCTACGCCGGAAACGACGGAGGACGGCGGGGGCGGCGCCTCGACCACTCCCGCCGACGACGAGCCCTCTTCCTCTTCTCCTACGCCCTCCGATTCTCTCGATGATTCTTCCGATTCTTCCGATTCTGCGCCCACGGGCGACTCTACTTCTACTGCAGGACCAGGCTCACAATCTTTAGATGATGACCCCACCCCTACGCCAACTTCGAACGACAACACCGACCCCACGCCGACGCCGACGGGTGGAGATGAGGAGGAAGACACGTCGACGGGGGGGAGTGACCCTGACCCCACAACTAGCGATGGAGGGGATGAGGACAGCGATCCGACCCCGACGCCTACGCCTACGCCTACGGGTGGGTCGGATGATGACAACGAGGAGGACAACCAGGATAACAACGACAACAACAACGATAACAACAACGACAACAACAACGATAACAACAACGACAACAACAACGACGAGGACAACTCCTCCAACACCGGTGTGTTGGTCCCCATTGAACTCCCCGTGACGAATGATGGTGAAGCTTCCACGCTCACCACCGAGGGCTTCCAAGCGACCGCGCCCACGAGCGTCCGCACGGCCGTTACGCGGGATAATGGCGACATCGAAACCACTGACATTCCCGCGGCCGTAGTCACACGCACCAACGACGACGGTGATCAGGAGGAGACCACCTCGCCCCTAGCCAGCGTTGAAGTCGCCAGCGGCGGCTCCGTCGTCACCTCTGCTGCAGCCCCCGGCGCCACCACCGACGGTGACGACGGCTCGCGCCGCACCACCACCGACCAAGATGGCAACCAAGTCACCTTCTCAGCCACCAACGACGGCGACGTCGCCACCACCACCGACGGTGAAGGCCGCCAGGTCACTTACACCTACACGCCCGGCGGCGGCGCCGTGTCCGAGGTCGTCTACCAGACCACGCAGCTACCCGGCGGCGAGCAAAGCACCATCACCTCGCTCAACGTTGTCGGTGGCGACGCGCAGGCCGCCACTCAGACGGACGGGGACGGCGGCGACGCCGAGCCGACCGACGAGTCGGACCCGCGTCTTGCGGACGGGGGCGACAGTGCTGCCGTTTCGCTTGGGGGCGTGCGCGCAGCTGTGGTCGCCGCGCTGCTCGCGGGCGCCGTCGGCGTCGTGGCTGTGGCGCTTTAGAACCTCCCTTCACGGGCCCTGGCACACAGCACGCATTTCCTGCGGCCGCTGCGGCCGAGCAAGAGACAACTTTCTCTCACACACACAACAATACCGCAATCTTGTACACGTAATTGCTCACCACAAACAAGCCACCACTGAGGCTCACACAAAATTTCACATCACGGCCCACGCGTCACGACCGACATGCCCGGGTATTTTCCTTTGACACATATCTGTTTTTGCGCGTGGAGCGGGACAGCGAGCGGTCGGAACTAAGGCGTTGTTGGAAATGGGATGCTAGGGAAGTGGGAGCGATCGTTTATTAAAGGCGAGGCTGTTTTGGCTCTGCGTATGCAGAGTAATGGAGGGAGAGACGGAGTGGAGGGATTGCGGAGTGGGGTCGAGTATAGCCCAGGCGAGGTGGAATTTTGACGGCCGAGGATGTTTGACGGCGTTTTGGATGGATAGAGGGGGGAAAGGAGTACCGTATGGATTCGGTTAGGAAAGATGGGGATTGGAAACGGATCGAGGGCGAGGCAACACATAGGTAGTTTTTAATACATGCGTGAGCGTTTGGGTTGAATGGTGTGCCTGTTTTTTCTCTTTCTGCTGTCTTGTGCAGTTTCTCGATCACGGACGTGGGTGAATGCTGGAGGAGACTCTGTGCTCTTGCGTCGTTCTACAAGGCGTCGAGCAGGCGGTCAGATAGTTAGGCTTGCGGGCGGACTGGCATGCGCGTGTCCTTGGCGTTCACATGCTTCGGCGCCGCCGCCCAGCTTGGCCCCTCCGTCATCTGCCTTCGACCGACCTCAGACGGTCCACTCCTCGCTTTGTCTCCGACACGACCACGCCGTGACTGCTACCTCGTCACCTCGAATTCCCTCCCAACTTTTTCGACCCTCGAGGGATGCGACACAGCCAACATGCAAGACAGCGAGACGTTTGCGAATCGTGATGACCCGATTCCGCTCATCCGCGTGCCGACTGAGGAAGATGGGGACCAGGAATCGACGGCGGGTTCGAGCTACGCCCCCTCACAGGAAACAGACTCTCCTGAAGGTCTCGCAAAATACCGCTGGAGAGATCAAGCCGGCAGAATCAAAGATAAGCTCGGCGACCGTAGCATGCAGGACCGCTTCTTCGCGGGCATCATGTCGCAGATTATCCCCCCGGAAGAGCTGCAAGAGAACACGGACGCCGACGAATCCAAAGTACGCAAAGAGAAGCCCGACCGACGCAGCAAGAAATACGTCGACCGCCCCGAATTCGGCCCCGCGCTCATGGCGGCCAATTTCAAGCGCTTCAACTCCCGCATCGGCATCATCTTCGTGCTCGAAAACCGCCTCATCCACCTCTTCACCTGGCAGCACCCAACCGCCACTCTCTCCTTTCTCGCCCTCTACAGCCTCTTCTGCCTAAACCCGCACCTCCTTCCCCTCCTCCCTCTCGCCGCCCTCCTCTTCACCATCATGATCCCCTCCTTCCTCGCCCGCCACCCCGTCTCAGCCAACGACCCGCGCATCGAACCCTCCCTCACCGGCCCCGCCGTCGCGCCACCCTCCCGCGTCAAACCCGCCCCGGAATTCTCCCGCGACTTTTTCCGCAACATGCGCGACCTCCAAAACAGCATGGAAGACTTCTCCCGCCTCCACGACCTGGCCAACACCCACATCACGCCCCACACCAACTTCTCCTCCGAATCCGCCTCCTCCACCCTCTTCCTCCTCCTCACCCTCCTCTCCTGCACCCTCTTCCTCACCTCCCACCTCCTTCCTTGGCGCCTCCTCGCCCTCACAACCGGCGTCACCCTAACCTGCTCCCTCCACCCGCAAGCGCAAACCCACCTCCTCACCCCCCCCACCATCACCTCCCTAACCACGTACCTTACCACAACCCTCAAACCCACCCTCACCACCTTCTCAACCCAAGACATCGCCCTCGACGCCCCGCCCGAAACCCGCTCAGTCGAAATCTTCGAACTCCAGCGCTTCGCCCCCGAAACCGAAACATGGGAACCCCACCTCTTCGCCCCGAAACCCTACACGCCGGCCTCGCCCGCGCGTGTGGCGGGGCGTGAGCCGCAGGGCGCGGCGGCGTTTGAGGCTGTGCGCCCGCCGGCCGGGGGGTGGGAGTGGGCGGGGGGCGTGTGGAGGATGGACTTTGATAGTGCGGGGTGGGTGGAGGGGAGGGGGCTGGGGTCTGCGGGCCGGGTGTGGGTGGAAGGGGAGGGGGGGAGGTGGGTGGTTGATGTGGAGGGGGGGTGGAGGAGACGGCGGTGGACGAGGGGGGTACGGAGGGGTAGGTTTTAGTGGGGGGGAGTAGGGGGGGAGGGGGAACATTGGGAGGGAAAGGGGGGTGGCGGAGCGCATGTGACACCATGATGACACGTGACTTGAAGATTCCCCAGTGCGTGCTTCCTTATCCGTGATTGAGTAGTCAAATTTTCTCGACGACCGACCTCTAGCCCACCACGTCCGTCCTTTCGAAAGCAACGCTCCACGCTTTACCCTCCACTCACACACCACACCCAACGTACATTCCCCGCCGCTTGAACCCCAACCCCAACCCCGCAAAACAGGGCAAAATGCGACGACCCACTTAAAAACGCCTTGAGAACACCGTGCGAGAGATGCCGACTCCACTCGCCGTCTCCCTTTCCCACTGGACTCGCCGCCTCGTCTGCGCTTGCCGGCCCAACTTTCCCCGTCACCCCCCCTTTGCCGCCGGGGGGTCCGAAAGACCCTGCCCCTCGGCGCACGGGGCGCGAGAGCGGTCTTACTCGTTGTAATGGTACACCTGACCACACGCGTCAAAAAGTCAGCACTCCACACTCCACATTCCCCGACCCTCTCTCCCTCTCTCAACCACACGAGCACAACTTACAAAGTAATTCGGCAGCCCGTAACTCTTCCAGCCGAGCCTCGCGGCCATCTTGGCGAACCCTTCCGTCTCGATCAAGTGGTAGAAGGGGAAGGGAGGGAACATGGCGCCGTCGCGGTGCACGTCCGCTTGCACGAGGAGGGCGGTGCCGCCGACGCCGTCGAGGTCGACGACTTTGGCGGGGTCGCCGTTGCCGTCTGCGAGAGACACAGAAGTGTTAGTGGATGGTGCTAGGGGGTGGGGCGGGTGTTTGGTACCGGCCATATACGCCATCAAATTGCGGTACGTAGGCATTTCGACGTATCCCTCGAGCAGAATCTCATCTGGCCCCATTTTGTCGCCTAGGGCCTGCGCGTTGGGCGAGTCCTGCCAAGAGTTGAAGTCGTACGGCCGCACGTCTTGCGCGGACTTGTCTTTGTTGTAATAGCGCTGGTAGCAGTTGGCGACGAGGATGGGTCTGTTGTGGGACGCCATGTCTTGGATGAGAGAAGCGGGTGTTTCCACGATGTCGCTGTCGAGCCAGAGCACCCAGCTTGTGGTCGGGCCGAGGGTGGTAAAGAGGATGCTGTTGCGGGCTTTGCTCATGGCGGCGCGGCGTTCCTTTTGCGCGCTGAGGGCGTGGCGTTCCGATTCGGATTGGGAGAAGGGCTGTTCGCTGTCTTGGCGGAGGATCGTGATGGAGGCGAAGCGGTTTTTGTTGGTTGGGGATTGTGTGCGCTGGATGCGTTCTTGCAGCTGCTGCGTCGCGAGGTTCCCTTCTTTCCCCTTCGGAATGATAAAGCCGAGCGAGATGAGCTCGTGCGGGTAGCTGAGCGCGCAGAGGTTGTCCCAGAACTCCGGGTAGAATTTGGCCAGCGGGCTGAGGATCAGCACGCTCTCGCTGTTGCCGACCGGGTCGCCTGTGATTGTGACGTTGTTCATGTGGTAGTGTACGACTGGGGGCGGCGCGGGGACTTCGTCCGGCCCCATTTTGGCAGGTTTGCGGAAGGGAAGGGAGGGGGGGGAGAGGGCGTTCGATGCAGCGTCTTTGCTTTTGAGGATTTGGCGCGGCGCGCGTGGAAGAGACGGGATGGTCGCACTGTCGCCGAAGAAGAAGTAGAGGAAGAAGAGGCATAGGGTGCCCGCGAGGAGGTAGGTGATGACATTGTTGCGGCGGAGGGAGCGTGCGACGGCCATGGTGGGTGGTGGTGGAACTGGAGCGCAGGAGGAGTCAGCCGCGGGCAAGTGTTGTGCGCGGAAAGGTGGCGCAGTGTTGAGGCTCTGTTGTCATGTTCGGAGAGGGGGATTCTTCGTCCTTTGGTGGATGGGAAGGTGTTTTATCGCGGGATGTAGAAGTCGAGACGAGCGTACCTGATTTCCGTGCTGACACGAGGCCTGGTCGCGTTCTCCTCACGTGCAATTCCGAGGCCTTACACGAGTGCCGTTAGGCCGTCAATTCAACAGCAACATTCCCTCAAGAAGAAGCGCGATGTTCAGAAGGGGTTTGAGAGTGATTGGGGACTGCGAGCATGTGCCTGTCGTGGGGCAGCCCAGCGGGTGAGGTGATGGTGGCTTCGGCCGCTCCAGAATTCCAGGCACCCCCGAGACCCCTGACAGCACCGCCAGCTCGAACGAACACCAACCCAACCGAGTTGAAGTTGCACAGGGTCTGGTGATCAACCAGAATGATCCATAGAGATCTTTCCCGGGACTTTTGACGATCGAACAGAAAAGAGGCTGCTACTCTGTTACGCATGTCTGCGAGATGCGCAACTTGAAAGGTGTTGCAATGCATCAAGTCTCTTGAGGCCGTCGGAGCATTTGTCTCCTCACCATCATTCGTTTCTCTTCGGACGAGACTACTCATGAACGCACGAAGACAACCAGATTCTCGGCGAATCCAGGATGTGTCTATCATGGCTACCGCAGTATTGAGTTGCATCGCATTGCACGCGGAGACAGTCCACCACCTCACGGGACCTATGCCCAAAGATGCTGCGAATAGAGCTTCTGTTCGAGACCAGGGCGGCCGCATTGATACCGACCATCCGCTCTGGAGGCCATCTTCCCATCCACAATCAGCAAGCCTCATCCAATCGACTGCGCGGTCCAAGAGCCGCACGCGAGAATGCACCCCTCGATGACTGCTCTGCCTGGGAAATAGAGGAAGCCACTTCCCGCCTGCGCGACAGTGCGGTTGATGCCGAACAAACTCCACCACGCCACGACAAGCCCCCAGCGCCACTCCCACAGCACCAAGACCTCGCACACAGTACCAGGACCCAGTACCTCCACAGAACAAATCTCCACAGCAACATCAACCCCCCCCCCCCCCACCCCTGCACGCGCACTCCCCGGACCTCCCTACTGTACTAACCCATCCACCCATCCACCCATCCACCCATCCACCCACTCACCCAACGCGACCCCCCGCCGACACCGGCTCATCTCCAGTCCACTCCACCCTCCTGCCCCCCATCGTCCCAGCACCCCGGGCCCGCCGCGACAGCGGCTTGCGCCATCGGCTGAGGCGAGGCGTGCACGACAGGTGGGCTGCGGGGTGGATGTGGTGCGTGGGCTGTGCGTGGGTGGAGGCGGGTCGGGCGATGAGGGAGAGAGGGGAGGTGATAAGGGCAAGTGTTGACGGTTGTGGTTGTGGTTCTTGCGGTTGCGGTTCTGTCTTTCCGGCTCAGCCTTTGGTTCAGGTTCCGGCTCGACGAGCTCAAAGCGTATAGACTGGTACGTGCAGATGCGTGCAGATGCGGCTCCAGCGACCCGGCGCGCACGACAGCATCCAGCGCGCTGCAGCGCTGCATCTAGACACGGTCATTGTATGCGCGATATGCACGCACGCACGCACGCACGCAGTTACAGCTTCCCGCCCCTCCCACCGTACATCCCCACGGTAGGTACCTCTTACTGTCCGCGGCCCCGGCGGCAACAACGCAACCAGCATCCTCAACGTCCTCAATCCCCCTCATCCCACCACAAAAGCCACCAACCACCGCAACCGCCATGGCGGCAAGAAAGATCTCCACACCCGCTCTCGCCGCCGCCGCCGCTTCGCCGCGCCCGCAAAGCCGTAGACGCCGCTGTGCCGCGACGCAGCAGGATCGGGGGCAGAGGATCGTCGGCTGTGGGGAGAGGGAGCACTTTAACGGTATCGACTGCCACACGGCTATACGTGTACTGCTCAAGGCGCTTGCGGGGATGCTGGTGGGGGTGGAGGGGGGGTGGGGATCTAGAGGTTGGGCGGTTCTTTTTTTTTTCATGTTGGGCGCGTCTAATGCGCGTCGGCTTGGGGGGGTGGCGGTGAATGTGGCGCGCGGGGGCTTTTTCGAGGGTTCTGGGCTACTGTGGGTGGTGCAGGTGGGTGAGTAGAGTAAGTAGTGTGGGACGGCGGCTGCCTGGATGGGTACTGTAATGAGGCGGTCTGGGGGATCTGCCGATGGCGCAGGGCTTGGGCCGGTTCGACTGGGGGGTGGGCTGATTGCGTGTTGCGTGTTGCGGGTGCGGATGATGTGTGGTTGTTTTTCGTTGTTCGAGGATCAATCACGAACGACGATACGAGGTTACGTATCTAGGAGGATACGCGCTCTTCCGTCGATCTCCGAGACATGGAAGACGGTTGACGACGACGACGACAACGACGATGATGATGTTGCTGTGGAACAATTTCGTTGTTTCAATGTGCTCGGTCTCCAATCGGCGGGCGCAACAATAGGCATTGGCACAGAGCGGAAGCGGGAGCGGTGGTAAACCCCACCTGTGTACCGGGGCTCGCCGGGAAGGGAACGAGAGAGAGATAGAGTTGCCGAGCTGGAGACGACGACGCGCACGTTTCGCGCAGCGGCAGCACAGCCGGAGGCAGGATGAGGCAACAGGGGCCCCGGGGGGGGGGGGCGAGCCCTGTGTGAGGCTCTTTGTCTCCCTCCCAGGGTTTGCATCATGTTTCAGCGGGGATATTGATTGTGGATTGTCTCATCATCCGGGCGTGAACAAAGGCGGACTCCCCGCAGGTCTGGGGTCGGGGGGTTGCCGTCGTTACGTCTCTTTGTGAAAGTGTGGGAGTGCGGGAGCGCTAGGCGCGGCTTGCGAGATGCAGTTCAAAAGCGAGCGAGAGCGGGCGACGGCCCTTCCGATGGGTCCCACTTGGACATGCCGCGAGCAGCAGAAAGTGTGGGGGGCGGTGCAGAGAGATTGGCGCCATTCTAAATTCATGAATACCGTATTATTGGCGGCGGGCGCGTCGGGCGTTGGCTGCGCGCCAATCTCGTTGGAGCCCTACTACGGCCCTGGACGGGATGCCGTGTTTGGCCGAGACATCTGGAGCGGTACCTCCCACCTCTACCTCCGGTTGTGATGATGGCGACCATGAGGAGGAGACGAGGGGAGAGAGAAGTCGAACATGCTCAAGGCCGGCTTTCGGGGAATACTGGAGTCCAGGGTTCGCTGATCTTGGAGCTTCTTTGCTCGGGCAACAAGCGCTTCGTTGTTGGCCCTGGCATGATTATGCTGGGGGGTTGCCTGCATACAATGCATCCTGGCGCTGAACCTTGAAGGGGGGAACACGAGAGATGCGGCGTGAAAATCTCCATCATGTGCAGCCAGCGGTGGTAGTAGTGCTCGTAGCCATGTCACGAGCGCTTTGTACCCTCGTCATCGTCCAGTGTGTTGCGCGGACAATGGAAGCTGCGCAGTTTAATCTCGGCGCTGGGCGGCTTCGCAGCCTCCCAATGAGGCTCACTCAGGGCAGACAAGAATAGTGAGGCGTTGGAGATGAGAAGCGCTTCATCGCCGTGGGAACGGCAGTCGGGTTGGCGAGGAAGAAGAAGAAGAGCAGAAGCTGGCATCACCGCACAACAACAATAACAACATCAACATCAACAACCACCAAAAACAAGGCCCTCTTGCCTTTCACTCGACTCGTTGTCGGGGTCGGAAGGCGCGCTCTCGGCGGACGCCTTGCGGCCTTCTGAGGAGATTGGATCGGCTTGACTGCCGTCCGTGCGCCGAGATGGCGTCCACGTGCACTCGATACCCAGCCAGCGGCCGCTCCCTCCCACTCCTTCACACCACCCTCTCCACCTCCGCTCTCACCCCCCTCCCCCCCCCCCCTCCACCTCCCACCCTCGCCGCCGCCCACCCTCCTCACCTCACCTCACCTCACCTCGTCCTCTCCGTCCCGGGGCACAATAGGCAGTCTTGCGCTTTCGTCGCATAGTCTGCCGTTGGCTTGCCCGTCCGCTCTTTACTCGTGCTTTTCTTCCGCCGCCCACGTCCTCTATTGCTCAACCTCTCCACCGCGCTCCGGAACGCCCACTCGACCCCATTCGCAGCGGCGCCATACGCTCTGCGAGCTGTGGTGCGACCGCCCTGATCTTGTACGTTCTTCGGTGCCGACCCTTTGCGCCCTACGTTCGCGTCCGCTGGGTCTAATTCGACATCTGGCCCAGATCACGGCAGTCCTACCTGGCATGCCCGCCGTCGTCTCGCGCGCGCCCTCTCCTCCGAACTCTTGCCCGCCACGATCGCCTCGCCCGGCCTCTCCGACCTCCAAGTGAAGGTGATCCACACCTTCGCCCCCGGTCGAGCGCCGACCGCGTCGCATACAAGAGCAGTGTTACATTATCAGAGACGTGAACGAAGAGATACCCACCTGGTGCTCTGCAGCCCCGTCATGGCTTCGGTCGCCGCTATGAGTCGCCATGGTCAAGAGAGCTTCAATGCCGCTGTGACCGACTACAGCCCCGCGTCTACACCCTTCAGCCCGGAGACCAAGGACGGGAAGTTGGACATGATTCCGAACCCCAACTTTTCATTCCCCAAGAGACATGTTGCCCCACCTCTGAAGCGCCCCGAGACCAACAGCGACTGGACTAGAAGACCAGCCTCTATGCACATCAACATTCCTCCCCCAAACGTGCCGACTTCCCACAGGAGAGCAATGTCCGGACTTCCGAGCTTCTCCTTCAACGCGGCAGATTCTTCGGGTTTGAGTGAAGGGCCGCAGGCTTCGACGACGGCCAGCGAGAACGTGGCACCCCCGCCTTCACGTCGGGGACACCGTAGAGGCGTCAGCGAGCTGGTCGGCGGCGATTCGAGACTTGGACTCTCCAACGCCGTCAGCACGAGCCCGACGAAGACGACAACTCCACCGATGCCCATTCCACCGGCGGGTCCACCTGCAGGGCGACGCGGTCACACGCACAGGCGCTCACAGGCGATTTCGAGCCATGACCTGTCAAGCATCATGCAGCCGCCCAGCGAGCCCCAGCCGCGACTGAGCAGCAGCCTCCCAAACACCCCTGGCGATATCTTGCCCGAGAGACCCGCCCTTGAGCGAGCAGACTCCACCCCGGACGTCAAAGTGCACCCACCGCCGGAGACCGAGGGAGAAGATGTCGATGCCAATCGACCGCCCTCACGCCTTCGTGTCGGTTTTGCTGACGATGTCGAGTACATTCCTAGGCCACTCTCCACAATCTCCTCCGACTCCTCCTCCACAGCCCGCGGTCACTCTGTCAACAACAGCATGTCATCGATGTTGAGCATGAGCAACCCGAATCCGCCCTCTTCGCGCACTCCACATTCTACGCTCAGCTCAACCAGCGAAGACGAACCAAAGCCGCGGGCAAGAGCTTCGCTGGAAGTCAGCAAGCGCATCGAGAAGGAGGGTGAATGGTTGAAGAGCCGGTCGTCGAACAGTCTGAGGCGGCCAGTCTCGGAATCTGCAATGGCCCCGAAGACCACGCAATTTGTGCTTCCTGAGCCTCCGGTGCGTTCGCCAAACGAGGAGCGACGGCAGCACAAACGGAAGCATTCGCTCGGTGAGTCACTGGGCTTCGACCGGCGCAAGAGCGAGCCGATGATCGGGATGAGCGTGGGGCCGGACTCGAGGCTCTCGGCGGTTTCACTGGACGAGCCTTCACAGGAGACACCGTGTGGGCCGGAATGCCAAGTTCACAAGTCTTCGCGGAAGCGCTTTCGGGACTGGGTTGACTCGAAGATCTCGAGAAAGTCGAAGGAGGCACACAAGCCGGTTCCGGACAGCAGTAGCACTGTATCTCTGCAGTCTGAGCGCACCGAGGAGGGACCCGTGCCCGGCATGGTTCCCAGATCAGAGGCGCCCGTCGCAGAGACCGATCTGGATGCGGTGCTGAGCAGCCAGGACACGGCGATCGAGACGCAACCGCGTCCGCAATCCCAGCCCCGCATCGATGTCAGCGCGCCATCCCCCACGAGCCTTCAAAGCAGCGTGCGGAGCCATGACGCGGACGACTCGAGCCCAATTCTGGATCTGGATGCTGCGCTGGGACCTTTCAAGACGCCTGAGATTGGTGGTTCGCAGAAACAACGTAGGGAGTTACACAGCAGCCGTTTGACCAAGGATTTCACTGGGCCGGGGGGACACTACCATCGCCGGACGGAGAGCGCGCCAACCCTGACTGCATTCGATTCCGCTCGAGCTGGCACCCCTTCGCAATCGTCGATGGCTGACGTGTTTGAAGAGGAAGAAGAAGAGGACGAGGAGGATATTGATGGTGTGAGCGAGCTGGCCGTGAAGTCGGCTAGTCCGCAGTCTCAGAAGCACGATGCGGATAGCATTGGAATATCGGTCGTGGACTCTAGCAACACCGCGCCAGACAACTCTCTGGACTGGGGTGTCGACGATGTAGGCCGCGTTCCGCGTGGCGAGTTCGAGCCAGACCGGCCCATGAGCTCATACAGCAACGCTCCTTCGCGCCTTTCGATGCCCATTGGCGACGGCCGGCGTTCGTCAGTCATAGAAGACACGATCTTCGAAGAGCCTAGCCCCAGCGAACCTGTCGCGGTGGTTCACGCACACGAAGAGCCTCGCACCTCCTCCCTCACCAAATCTTCCGACTCGAGCGACACGCCCACCGTCCTCGGCCCTCAGCCAAATCCGCTCCCCGCCCTCGAAGAACCTCGTCGTCTCACCCCCGGCACCGACACATACAGCACGTCGAACTGCTCCTCGCCGGACTTTGGCGCCCGGCGCCCCTCCACCGACACCTCGCGCATCAACACCGCCGCTTCAAGCATCAACGACGAACGCCGCACCGTCAGCTCCTACATGACTTCGGAACCGGCCGTCGAAGCGCGCCGCACCAGCGTTGACGACGTGCCCTCCCTCACCTCCTCCCGCTCCACCATGCTCTCCACCATGCACGCCAACACCTCTCGGCGCGACTTCAGCGGCTCCGCCCACAGCAGCTCCAGCGCCGGCGCCGCCGTCGACCGCACGCCCTCCGCCTCGTACCAGCACCTCAGCCCCGCGCCCACGGCGCCCGACGCTGCCGCCGAGCGACAGCGCAAGCGCGGTAGTATTCAGAGCTTGTCGCAGCTGATGGGCCACTCATTTGGCCCCAAGTCGCGCGACGGCAGCGGGGGGGGCGACGATGGCGCGAGGCCTTTCGGCGGCAGCAGCGGGTTGAGAGGGATGGATGGCCGTCCGTACACGGCGGCTGAGGGGTCGACGACCACACTCAAGGCGCCCAAGAAGCGCGAGCATAGGCTGAAGAAGCTCATGTTCTGGCGCAGCAAGGCGACGGGGAGGCAGGTTGGGAATCAGACGTGAAAGGTTCGATGCGCTTCCTGACATTTCACCACGGCCACGACTTTTGAGTATCTCGGTCGCGAACCGACTACCAGACAGCATGTGCGACCACGGAACGAGCTGCGAATGCGCGGGAGTCTTGTCGACCGGCCTCCCCGCCCTTCACAACGCGCCCCTCGACTCTCGACTCCCTCGACTCATCACTCCACATCACCGGCACGCATGGCCGCTGCACCTCCCCCTCTCCCGCACGAGCGGCAGCACGAGTGACAACACCCATCCCCCTCTCGACTCCAGAAACAGCATGCAGGCACCCCACGCCAGTGCATCGCCACCCCATCCCACTCCGCCACCGCACGCGTCCCTCCCCCCTCGCGGTTCTCCCCCAGGCGCCGCCGCCGGAGAACGCACGCCACGCACCCCCACCCTCCGAGGTGTGCTGCAGGCGCAGCAGCATCTGACGTTTTCCCTTTCCACAATCCCTCTCTTCCCTTGCGTTGGCACGGCCCGGCGTGGCCCGGTTCCGTTCGAGGGGTTCTGGGGGCGGACGGCATGAATTCACGGAGCGGTACATATGATTTCTGCGGCGCCCCTCCCCTTTTTTCGAGGGGCGGGGTTTTGCCGGTTTTTTTTTTTTTGTGGGTTTGCTATGAGGAGAATTATTTTGTGGCGGTGGGTTGGGGGATGTGAGCGAGGGGGGTATGTTTATGAGTGGGGTGTGAGTGGTGAAAGTGGTGAGAGCGATAGGGAGGGTGAGAGTGCGTGTGTGTGTGCGCTGCTGCGTAGATGGATGGATGGGGGAGGAGCGAACGAAATCGCTTGGGGGGAACGGCTGCTGCTGCTGTTGAGGCTTGAGAGGTGTTGCCCTTTGGGCGGGGATGCGACTGAGTGGTTGATGACTGTTTGCGAGAGAGGGAGAAGGAGAGGGGAAGGCGTGGGGGCGGAGAATCATGAATAGGCTTAGGATCAATCAATGAGCACAAATCACTTGTCACTCAACCCAGCAGTTCCAGTTCGCTTTCGATGCCGGACTCTACAGCTACAGTAGTACTCTGTACAGAGCGGGTGAGTGGTGCGTGGTGAGTGGGATGGTTGGCAGGACTTCGAGCGCGAGGACGTCTCCGTCGCCTGAATGCGCCGTTGTCGTGGTCGCTTCACTACTACCGTCCGACATTTAAATGGCGTGCCAGGTTGCCTCCTTCATGTGGCGCTCGTGTCGACATCGACTACCGACGCGATTGGTATACGAGCCGCAGCCGCGTGGGGCGCAAAGTGCCCGTCCCGTCTGGACCCTCCCCTCCCACCACGACCTGGCCACCGCCAGACCACCATCACCTCTGCAGCCCCCAAGACCACCACCACCAACTCTCCGCCCCCCCCTCCCCTCCCCCCCAAAAAAAACCCCCCAGCACACCCACAAATCAAGCACAGTAGCAACCGCAGTACACACGGTATACACCAGTCCTCTCACAACCAACGTGTCGTCGGCCGCCAAGCTCGCCCGCCACGCCCCGCCGCGCCCGCCACGCCCGTCCAAGCCTCCCTCGCCCCGAGCTTGCGTGCTCTCGGCCATTTCTTGTCGCGTCGCCCGCGCCAGGAGACAAGCTCGCCAACGCCCGCTTAGCGCCGTTTCCAAGCCCCGTAATTGCGAAGCTTGGCCCCCGGGGGGGGTTGATGAAGTTTGGTCGGTCGGTCGGTCGGTCGTTTCGATTGGGATTGTGAGCGGCAGGCGTGAGACGCGGGTGAGAGGAGGGGAGGGTGAGAGAGCGGGGCGAGAATGGTGAGTGAGTGCTGTGAGTGCTGTGAGTGCTGTGAGTGCTGTGAGTGCTGTGAGTGCTGTGAGTGGGTGAGAGAGAGGAGGGCGTTTCCGGGCTGCCGCGTCAGCAAGCCAGGCGGGCTTTCGCTGGCCCTTAGGTAAGGCGCCCCTGGGAGGTACACCTACCTCGTGCTGTTTCCCTCGCCCTCCTCCTCCTCCTCCTTCCTCCTCTCCTCCTCCTCCTTCTTCACCACCATCTCATCATCGCAGAAGGGCTGTCACTCGCTCCTCCCTTCTTCGTCTTCTTCTCCTCCTCTCTCCCATCCATTCGTTTCCGCCGCGTCACCAGCGCTTTAATCGTCGTCCAACTCGACTTCCCCCCCGGCCAGTGCCCTCTCATTCCCTCGAGGCCTGACTCCCCTTGTTTCCCCTACTTATTCCAGCTCTCGGTTCCGGTTGATTCGTCGGATCTTATCCCCTCACACCCACACAAACCCACACTTCCACAACTCATAATGAAGGCTGCGACGGGTATTGTCGCCGCCACGGCGGCGCTCGCGAGCGCGGTTGCCACCCCGGCTCAGGTCGAGGCGCGCGCGCCGAGTAAGGCCAGCTCGGGGAGTCTTCCCACTGTCACTGTCAAGGGGAATGGTATGTTTTTGGATCTTTCTCGTTTCTCGCGACGAGGAACACCGTGTGTGCTGACCGTGATTTTCCGTCGTGGAACAGCCTTCTTCGCCGGCGAGGACCGCTTCTACATCCGCGGCATCGACTACCAGCCCGGCGGCTCGTCCGACGCCGAAGACCCCATCGCCGACCCCAAACTGTGCAAGCGCGACATTGCCGAGTTCAAGAAGCTGGGCATCAACACGGTGCGCGTCTACACCGTCGACAACACCAAGGACCACGACGAGTGCATGAGCATGTTGGCCGACGCCGGCATCTACCTGGCGCTCGACGTCAACTCGCCCAAGTACTCGATCAACCGCGGCGAGCCGGCCGTCTCGTACAACGAAGTCTACCTGCAATCCGTCTTCGCCACCATCGACGCCTTTGCCAACTACGACAACACGCTGCTCTTCTTCTCCGGCAACGAAGTCATTAACAGTGACGACACCACCAACTGCGCGCCCTACGTCAAGGCCGTCACCCGCGACATGAAGCAGTACATTGGCACGCGCGGCTACCGCAAGATCCCCGTGGGCTACTCGGCCGCCGACGTCGAGAGCAACCGCAAGGAAATGGCCGACTACATGAACTGCGGCACCGACGACCAGCGCTCCGACTTCTTCGCTTTCAACGACTACTCCTGGTGCGACCCTTCGTCGTTCGAGAAGTCGGGCTGGGACAAGAAGGTCAAGCAGTACGAGGACTACAGCATCCCCCTCTTGTGAGTTGCTTCCACCCGTTTCAAAACGTCGCCACAAAAAGTCCCATTACTGACATCGTCCCCCCCCCCCCCCCCCCCCACAGCCTCTCGGAATACGGCTGCATCACCAACTCGCGCAAATTCGAAGAAACCAAGGCCCTCTACTCGGACAAAATGACCTCGGTCTACTCCGGCGGCCTCGTCTACGAATACAGCGAAGAAGGCTCCGGCTACGGGCTCGTCAAAATCTCCGGCAGCGACGTGTCGGAGAAATCCGACTTCTCCGCCCTCCAGGACGCCTTCTCCTCCGCCAAAGCGCCCCAGGGCGACGGCGGCTACAAGTCCGACGGCAAAGCCGCCAAATGCCCTTCCGCCTCCAAGACGTGGGAGGTCAAGGATTTCGGCGGCGAGGCTCTCCCCATGATGCCCAAGAAGGCGCAGTCTTACATGAAGGATGGCGCGGGCAAGGCTCCCGGGCTGAACGGTGGCGGCTCGCAGCAGGCGGGTTCCAAGGATGTCGCCACGGCTTCTGCGGGGTCCGGCACCGTTTCCGAGACGGCTGCTGTCAGTGGTGGGAGCGATGGCAGTGGCAACGGTGCGTCCCAGGCGTCCCAGGGTGCCGCCGCGTCGGCGCGTGTCGCGGGTGGTGCCTGGGCGGGTTTCGGTGGTGTGGCGGTCGTGGGTGTTGTCAGCTCGGTGCTGGGCGGTGCGCTGCTTTTGTAGAGGAGTGTGCGGTCTGAGCTGAGCTGGGCGGGGAGGTGAAGGGGGGGAGGTCGAGTGGCGAGGAATGGCGGACCCATGTCGGATTACACACATGTGCACGCGACGTGTTCTCGCGCCCACGCCTTGGAGCGTGTCTATATAGACGGCTGGAGTGGCTGCATGTTGCTTCTCTTTTTTTTCCTTTTCTTTTCTTTTTCTCTCGATGCGCGGATCTCCGTAGCGCAGTACATACAGACACCACGGTAATGCTTACATGGACATGTTTGACCGTTCAAGCGTTCAACTGTGTAGCCATGTGCCCTTTGTCCACTTCAGCAGAGACAGAGAGAGAGAGGGGGAGGACGCGTGCACGCATGGAGACACACTGTCAAAGCCTGCGAGCTCGTCGATCAAACGGCCGTGGTCCCCTTAGGTCCTCGGAGCACACCAAGTATTACCAAGGTGGTCAAGGACGGCTTTCCAAGCTGGGGTGGGGGGGGGGCAAAAAAAAAATCGCCCGCTTCGACATCCTTCACCTCGCGTGGGAAGTGTATGGCGCCGCGCGCAGGGGATGTGTTTATTGGCGCGTGGCTGTTGGCGGGCTCAAACGTCGTTGCTCCTCTCTTCTCCTCTCCACTCCACTCCACTCCACTTCACTCCACTCCGCTCCCCGCCTCGTGAGAGCTGCAATGTGCAGCCGTGGCAATGGGCAAGTGTACAGAACGGCCTCACCTCCCCCCCCCCTCCCCCCCCCGCGGCCGAGAGCACGGTTGAAGTTTCTGCTCTCTCGCAAACGGAGCGATGGTCTCGAGAGCGAGACACCGGGGGAGTCCGGAGGGGGGGAGGGGGGTGGGGGTTGGACGAAGGTGGTGCGTGTGTGATGGGAGTATGGCGCTTGTTTGCCTGGTGGTCGAAAGGGGGAGGAGTGGATAGGCCTTTGTGGGGGGGAGGGGGGATGTTGGAGCTGCTTGGCTGTTCGAGGGGGTCGGGCACGGGGTTTTGGTGAAAGATGGGGGCCAGAGATGGGGATGCGGTGGCGTGTTTCGCTCGGACGCAGTTCTTTTGGTCGCTGCTGGAATGCGTCGATGGGTCCGAAGGTGCGACCGGTGGCGAGGCGTTGTCGTCGCTGTATGTAATGTCCCCGGGGCTCGCGGAGCGTCGGAGTGTCATGATGGGTGAGGACGGTTGGGTTTTTGAAGTGGATGTGACTTTAACCGACCTACTCGATACAATGCAAGCTAAAACGTACAAATGATTACCCAGCGCCGTTTGGAATTCCGTGAGGTCCAATCTTGCCCAGGTGCATCGAAACGCCATGCCCGATCCCGACCCGCCGCGACCTACCCCACACATGCACGAAAACGCCAGGCCGCACTACCAGACCGACAGAAGTCTGGCT
>SGQK01000126.1:0-62079 GCA_004216415.1 Aeminium ludgeri
GGGAGGGAGGGAAGGGGCGGAGGACAGGGTCCAGGCGGGGTGGGTGCGGAGGGAGGGAGGGAGGGCCGGGCGGGGCGAAGCAGGGCGTGTGTGAGGTGCAGTAGTGGCGGTTCAATGAAGGACGGTGGTGATGGGGGGGGTGGAGGAGGGGGGAAAAAGAAAGAGAGAGAGGGAAGGAGTGACTTCCAGGTCAGCAGGAGGGAGAGTCAGCAGCAGCAGCCTCACACCAGGTCTTTGAGAGACACACACTCCCTCACTCACTCACACACTTCCACCCACCCCCCCCCAGGAAAGTGCGCGGTTGGGTTCGAAAAACGGAGGGAGCTGGCGCCGGGCTAGGCACTCAGGCCGGCGCCGGCGACGGAGACGCGAGAAGACACGACGCAGGGCAGAACAGACACAGGCAGAACAGGCCTCGACAGCCCACCTAGTAGGGTCCGTCCGGTCGGCGACGGCGGCGGCATGGGCGGAAGCGGTGCGATGCTACGATGCCTGTCTGTGTGTGTGTGTGTGTGTGTGTGTGTGTGTTCTAGAACCCGGTCCGTCTGGACCCCTCACCCCCCCCACTCCTCCCCTCTCCTACCTCTCCTCTGTTTCCTTCCTTCCTCCCTTCCTTCCTTCCTCCCTTCCTTCCTTCCTCCCTTCCTTCCTAGGTGCCCCAAGGTAAGGTGGTAATCATCAATGCCGCCTCCCGCCCTCACCTGCCGTCGCCCGCTCAACAACACCTGCTGCTGCTGCACCACCCCAACCCCGTCGCCTGCGCTCCGTCGTTCATGTGCGGATGCCGGCATGGTGCATCAGGTACCAAGGTACTAAACAGACTCACATCCGCTCTTTCAGCTGCTCCAGAGCCGTTGCCCGGTGGTGGTGAGCTGAGCGCGTTCAAGGTTGACGGCGACAAACTCTATCCGCAATAGACTCGGCGCGACCGGTAGATGCTTTGTCCGCTGGCATGCCACCCTCCCCCGTCGTTTCTCCGCCCCGTCGCCTTGCGGCCCTTCTGGCCCACCAAACGACATGGAGCTGGTATGTACGGGGTAAAGTATCCATCCCACCCATTCAGTCACTCACTCACTCACTCACTCACGCCCACTTGCCCAGCAACGCCATGATGCCCGCCCCCACCAGCACCGACCCCACCATGAAGGCCAGCTCCCAGTCGTCGTCGGTCCGCTCCGGGTGGAAGATGAAATCCCGCGCCAACAGCTCCACCAATCCGTTGTACAGCAGGATGCCCGCCGACACGGCGTCCAGCACCCCGGCCACGGCCTGCGCCGCGAAGCCGCCCGCGTCGTAGCCGTGTCGCAGCCCCAGCCCGACGGCGATGCCCACGGGCGTCGTGACCCCGTAGCCGCCGCACAGCGCCCACGGCAGCCACCGCCCCGGCCGCGCCGGCATGGGGATGGCCGATAGCCGCGCCCCGATGCCCAGGCCCTCGAAGGACTGGTGGAAGAGCAGCACCACGTAGAGGATGGGGAACTCGTCCGCCCCCGCCGCCCCCATGGCCATGCCGATGATGACCGAGTGCATCAGGATGCCAAACTCGAGCACGAGGAAGGCGGCCAGCTGCTGCTTGAACGCCACCGTCGCCAGTCGCTCTTTCCGCGCGCTGGACCTGTCCCTGCTGCTGCTGCTGGACCGCACACTGCCGGCCTCGACGTCGACGGCCGACTCGTCCGCAGACGCCGCCCCCACATCCCCCTCCGCCCCCCTTCTCCCCCCCCCCCCCTTCCGCCGCCTCTCCGTCCTCTCATCCAGCCTGCCATCCGCCCCGTCTTCCTCCCCCTCCAACCCACACACACAATACCTCTTCTCCACATACCGCTTCGCCGCCAAATCCATCACCCACACCCCCGTCGCCCCCGCCATCGCCAGCGCACCAGGCCATCCGTACAGCGACCACCCGCCCGTCATGCCCACGCACGAGTCGGGGCCGATGGCTCCGTACGCCGGGTTGAGGAGGCTACGTGAGTCGAGTAAGATCAGCACATGTTTTCTTTCCCATCCCCAACCCCCACCCTCGCTCATTCATTCCGTCCCCGCCCCAACGAGCAACACAAAAAAAAAAGGAAAAACCGAGGCCAAAACTCACTGCACAAACCCCGTCGCGACAATGACCCCCGCCCCGAAATTCCTCACAAACATGCCCGCCCACTTGGCCACGCGCCCGCCCCCTCGCACCCGCCGCGACCGCGCCGCCACGACCGGCAGCGCCGTCGCCGCCGTCGACGCGATCAATATCACGAAGATGGAGGAGATGCGGAGGCCGAGGTCGGCGTTGGTGTGGCGGTTGGGGGACGAGGCGGCCAGGTAGCAGATTATTTCCCGCGGGGGGAGGGTCGTGAGGTCGGCGGATTCCGGGTTGGGGATGCCGGGCGGGGACGCCATGGTTAGGGACGGCCGGGGGGTTTTTGGCTCGGAATGGGGTTTTTGTTATTGCCGGAGGGAGGTTAGGGGGGGGGGGGTGTTGTTGTGAGGGTGGGGTCTCGTGAGGATGGGTGTTTCTGGCCGTGGGCGCCGCGTTCTGCTGCAGTCCCCGTCGTTCGCCAACGGGCGAGAAGAATTTGTAGGCGCCGCATTTTTCGCGATGTGAGCGAGCCATCACGGTGTGTGTGTCGATTCACGTCCCAGCCACCGTGGAAAGCGCGTGATGATGGGTGTGTTTGCGGACCTTGATGGTGGCGCCGGCGCATTCGGTCAATGGTGCCGTCTCGGATTTATCCCTCTGAGCGGGCGAGGAAGGGGGGGGGGCGTTGGTGCGCTGGGCTTGCGAGTTGGGTCGTCGATACGTAAGAAGAGTCTTGTGGTGTTGGGCCTTTTTCCTGACCGATGTTGGTCGAGTTGGGGGGACGGCGCGCTTGTTCGGTTCGAGGAAAGGGAAGGTGGATGTGGATGTGGATGTGGCGGATTGGGGGGGGAGATCTCCTGCCTGATTGGGAAAGCTGAGGTTGGATTTTCGATTCTTGCCAGGAGGGTGAGGGTCTGAGGCGCTCGATTGGGGATTTCAGTTGGTACTTTTTGTTCTGCTACAAGGTCTTCTCGGTCGCGGTGTGTGTATGTGTGAGCTCGCGCGGTGGGATGGTGGGTGGCGTCGGGTCCTCCAGGTTTTGTTCCTTGATCTCGCCGTGACTGGATCCGATCTGGAAAGGGGGTTTGACAACGACAGGAAACATGTCACCACCGATGGAAGAGAACTAGATCAATTCGTTCTATTAGTGTCCAAGGGTTCAACACCGCGATCTATTCCATTGCTCCTATGCCAACAAATTTTTGGGTCATGTGCAATTCGCTTCTATATTCTAGCGTCTCCCTCCCCCTCACTCACCTCCACTCTCGCCCTGCCTGTCAAATCCAATCCCACACATATCAACTCCCAAAAACACCTCCATTGCCAACAAGCATCTCGCTGGGTTTCAATCCAACCCCATTAGAACCCACACCCCCAGATAAGCACCATCGCTGCGTCCAAGATACAATCAATAAACCAAACCCCCCCACCCTACTCACTCCTCCTCACTCTCCTCGCTCTCCTCCGCCACAACCGGCGCCTCGACCGGCAGCGGCGCCTCATCCTCCGCCCCCAACGCCGCCGCGAGCTGCTTCTCCATATCATCGTCGTCGTCCACCACTTCCTCCTCCTCAGCGTCAGGCTCCTCACCGCCATCCCCACCTCCTCCCCCAGCCTCACCCCCACCCCCAAGCACAACCTCCTCCTCCCCATCCTCCTCCTCATCCCCAAACACAAACTCCGTCGGCCCCTCGTCCTGCCTCTCCACCGCCGGACTCCCGCCCCAGCTCGCCGGGCTCGAAGCCGCCGAGTGCAAACTGATCGGCCCTCCGCCTGCCCCGCTCCCGTACGCGGGGCTGTTGCGTGCGGCGGATAGGTGGCCGTTGAGCGCTTTGGCCATTGAGCTAGGGTGGTGGTGGTGGTGGTGGTGGTGCGTGTTGCTGATGGTTGTGGGTGGGGGGGAGGGGTTGTCGAGGATTAGATCGCCAGAGTCGGAGGCCGTGGGGGATGTGGGGGGTGGTGGCGAGGCGGGCGTGACGGTTGTGGCGGGTTTGTTGGATGTGGTGGGCTTCGCGGTGGGGTCTTTGGCGGCGGCAGCGGGTTTGGAGACGGTCGGTTTCGCGGGCGTCGGTTTGGCGCGTTTCGGCGTGGAGGACGCGGATGTCGCGGGCGAGGCCGGTTTGCGCTTCTTCGTCGCGATGGCCGGCTGTGCGGGTCTGGAGGATGATGCTGTGGCTGCCGACTTGGATGTCGTCGGCGCCGCTTTCGAGAGGGCGGACGGATTCGCCGCCTTCGCCTGCTGTGAGCTGGGCGTACTCCTCGGCGGCGCAGCCGCAATCGCCTTCCCCTTCTCCGGCACCTTCTTCACCAAGTGGTTCCGCCAGTCAAAAGCATTCCGCGCATCCACCTCCGCCTCCTCCTCCTTCCCGAATAAATCGTCCTCCCCCTCATCCCGCAGCGGCAGAAACGGGAACTGCGCCCTCACAGCTTCCGCGTCCCGCTCCGCCGGTGTCCCACACAAGTTGAACGCATAGTTCGCTCCCACGCGCTCAAGCACCAGCTCCTGCTTCCCGCTCGCCGCGCCCGGCCGCACGCACAGCACGTATGTGTCGCCCAGCTCCGCCGCGCGCCCGTCGTAAGTCCATTCGTTCGCGGTGCCGGGTTCGCGCAGCGTGAGGGTGCTTTGGTCCGACTCGCCGTTCGGGTGGGGTTGAAGGTGCGCCGAGGCGTCTTGCGGGTGCGGGAGAGTGGGTTTGTGGTTGTAGCGGAGGCTGGCGAAGCGTTTTGCGGGCGTGGGTTCGGTGAGGGTGTTGCCGATGCGGATGGGGAAGTCGTCGTGGCGTTTGAGGTCGATGCCCGGCGGGGCGGTGGTGGCGGCGGCGGCCATGCTTACGGGATGGGTGAGGTTGGGGGCTCGGCGGGGAAGTGGGCGGAGGGGGTGGTGGGAGTGGGTTGGAGGGTCGACATGGACGGGGTGGTGAGAGGGACGACAATAGTGGAGGAGGAAAGCAAGGCCGAACTGGGGCGGCTTTGTTCAGGGCGGGGGCGGACTTGAAGAGCGCAACATTGAGGTGGGCGGGAGGCTTGTGGCTTGCTCGGGTGACGATCCAGGGCACATCAACGGTTCAGCGGTCGCGGGGGCGGGAAGACGGCGGGGCGCGCGCTTGGCTCCGCTGGATCGTTGCGCGGGCCGGGTCGGAGCGCGAGTTTGCTATTTATTCTCCGGCAGGAGATGGTTCACATTACACATGTATTTGCACTTCTGCTGTGGACAGTAGTGTCTTGTCAACTCTGAAGATGAAGCACGTTCTTTACTTCACGACACGAATGGCTTTGTTGCATAGAGACAATTGGTTTCGAAAGCTTACATATAAGTTCATTGGGCTCGACCACGACCCGGAGGCTGGATGCCCGGAGACCGCCAAGACACGAAAGCTTCCAGCAAGGCAGCCTTGCAGTCATTAGCGGCGGACGTATTGTCTGCGGCCTCGCAAGGTAGGTGAAAAAATGGGGTTTAGTGAGCCATCATGAAAAGTTCTGGTACGGGCGAGACTCGACGAGCTGAGACATCGAAGAGCAAAAAGCGAGCGTATCATGGACCTGGACATCGCGAGCCGGTGGTAACACATCAACGGGTCTGGAATACGCGGGAACAGTCAAAGGTCGTCTCAGTCAGGGTCAGAAAAAGATGTACAACAAGTCTACTCCAAGCCCTCTCTATGCCAACAACGGGACACCTCCTTTGCATCCTCTCCTCCTCGCAGCACGAGAAACATTCACCAGGAACGCTCCTTATGCCCCAAAGTCACGCGGGTGCGCACGAACCTCACGCTTCGCGTTGCCGCCAGCGATGAGCTCAAAGTCGATGCAAGACTCGTAGGTCTGGTTGATCGGGTCGGGCGCGTCCCAGAAGAACTGGATCACGCAGGCGCCGGCCCACTTGCACTGGTCGCCGAGGTCCTCCGGCATGGTGATGGAGAAGTGCTGCTGAGAGTCCTCGGTCGGGCGGCTGGTAAGGGCGTACTCCTCGAACTTCTTCAGGTCGGGGGAGATGACAACGGCGTCCTCGGTGCGGACGATCGAGACGTTGGCGTAGCCGTCGTGAGGGGCCTGGATGTTGTGGTACAGGTCGACCGTCTGGCCCGGGTGGTAGGTCTGGTAGTTGTCCTCGTTGTCAAACCACTTGAGGCCCTTGCAGAACCAGGGACGGCAGGCTTCTGTGACGTCGTCCTGCTGGTCCATCAGGTTGGTCAGGCCCTGAATGTTGTTGTTGATGTCGCCCTTCAGGTTGTAGTAGGCTTGCATGCCGCACTCCTCCTGGAAGCGCGGGCCCGGCTCGCGGCCCTTGGGCTCCAAGAAGTAGCCGTGCGCGTTGGCAAGGGTGGCCAGGGCGGCGGTGGCGGCGATGGTGGTGAATTGCATTGTTGCGGTGGTTGGTAGGTCGAGGATTGGTCGATGTGGTGGAGTGATAATAGACTGTGCGAGCACCTGTGCCCTTGTTGTGTAATGAATGTGTTTGAACGAGTGACTATGCTCACAGAGCAAAAAGGGCGGAAGGGCTGGGAGTGCAAAGACTGGTTGCTGTGATGAGAACAGAGAAGAAAGAGAAGCATCTACCTTGGCGGGTGGCACATCCTTAAGTATCGCCTCTCGCGGTGCTAATTCTTACCGCTCCCCCCTGGCAGCGACAGCAAATTGCTGCCAGAATTGCACCCATCGCCGACCAGCCATCTAGGCGTCTCGTCTTGATATAGCGGCACAGGCGGCGCAATGTGGGGGGTTCTTTCGCGAGATGACCCGACACGATTAGAGCGAGACGCCCGCGATGGGCCGGCGGCTGTGGCTGTTGGAAGTTGTCGGCTCTGCTACAGCCGTCCAAAGCGTGCGGTCCAGCAGTCTCGCAGGTGTCAGATTTGTGAAGCAGTGGGGCTTAAAGGTTTCAAGTAGAATCGAGGTCGTGTCTCGGCGTTGCAAGCGAAGTCTTGTCTGCCGGTACGGAGTGACATAAATCTTGACAGCCACGTGCATCTGGGATTTCGCAGGGATCAGCTCGAGTAAGGATCGCATGTCGCGCCGAATACGCACCATACTTGCGCCGTGCTCGAGAGCCGGAGATGTTCTAAAGGCGCGTAGGAAAGAGTGCCCTATGTAATACGTTGTTAGGTTGTCTCGAGGTTGTTGACATTATTGCTCGATCACGATCGAACAAGGGCGCTTCCGCTCTTTTGCAATGTGTCGTCGATAAGATAAGGAAGCGACATAGCAATTTCACCAGACGCCCGCGAGGCGCGTGTTGCGTTACAGAAGATGCACTAATACGAAATGCATCGAGAAGAGTCTTGAAAGCCGGAAGAGGACTCATCACACCGGACTCAATTGGCGTTCTGAAAGTGTTCGATGTTGGGCGGCCGCAACAATTGTCTCAGAACTGCATTTTTTGAACAGGCCGAAGAAAAGGCACATCAAAACCTCCTTCCGAGTCCTATCTATATTGGCTTGCTTTGTTTCTCGTCGAGTGTATTCGCCTCGCCTAGACAGTTTAGAGCTGAACCGTGGTTGAGACCGGAGTGAATGGTCAACTGAGGCAGCTCGGCTGTGCAAGGTCATCGTGCATCTGGGGGACTTGGTCAGGTGCCCTGCCTGGATGAAGGAGCTCGCCGATTTTGCCTCATCGCACGCTAACGAACAGTTATCCGTAGGTGGAGGCCGCGAGCAGAGCATCGACGGGACCTGTTGAGCTGCTGAGGATCCCAGTCACGCGCTTTATGGGCGATCAAAGACATGCGTCTCCATACTCCGCAGAGCGAGACGTGTCCCCGACGGAGGGTTGAAACATCAGTCGGTGGTTCAGCATGATTGCGATGCGGTCAACTTGAATGATGCCCATTTGATGGTCGATGTTGATGGCCTGCAAGATGCAAGCTGGAAGTACGGCGAGAACACGAGCTCTACGAGGAGTTTGGAAGTTGATGAAAGAGAAAGCAGCTGTCTGTCGCCTTAGGAAGGGCATCGATCCATGCTTGGCACTGACGTCCCACGTGACGGTTACCCGCGCACGACGGGCCGGAGCATTAGCGGGCGGCGGCAGGCGTGCGGTTCAGGTACCGGGGCTTGGAGGATGCATGTTGCTCGACCGTAAACACAACTTCTCTTCGGCTTGGGACCTGCAAACATCTCCACGCCGCCGCCCTCCTCTTCACGTCCACCTCACATCCTCACATCCTCCCATTCCAGCTAACATCCACCTTTCACTGTTGCGCGCCGGCTCCCCCTTACCGAGCGACCACTTCCCGAACTCAAACGAACGCTTGTTCATTTCCAACACACCACTATCGTCTGCATTCGGAATCTCCTTTCCCTACCGATCGCCTCGATACGAACGCTTCATACGCTTGCCACGTTACTGCGACATTTCCCCCCCGACAGCGCCTCGAGCGCGCGACGTTGACAGCCATGGCGACTGCGAACACAATCAAGGTCGTTGCCCGCTTCAGGCCGCAGAACAAGATCGAGAAAGCGGCCGGGAGTGACGACATTGTCGAATTCAACTCCGAAGAGACATGTACTGTTGCTTCGAAAGAGGCCGCCGGGGCATTCACCTTCGATCGCGTCTTCCCCACCAACACCGCCCAGCACGATGTCTTCGACTACTCGATCAGGAGCACGGTCGACGACGTGCTCGCAGGATACAACGGCACCGTCTTCGCCTACGGTCAGACGGGTTCTGGTAAAACGTACACGATGATGGGCGCCGACATTGAAGATGAGAGCAGCAAGGGCATCATCCCGCGCATCACGGAACAAATCTTCAGCAGCATCATGTCTAGCGACCCAGGGATTGAATTCACAGTCAAGGTCAGTTACATGGAGATCTATATGGAGAAGATTCGCGATTTGCTGGTGCCAGGAAGCGACAACTTGCCGGTCCATGAGGACAAACAGCGAGGCGTGTACGTGAAGGGCTTGGGGGAATTTTACGTAGGATCGGCGGAAGAGGTGCACAGGGTCTTGGACATGGGTGGGCAGGCGAGGTCGGTGGCATCGACCAACATGAATCAAGAGTCTTCACGCTCGCACTCGATCTTCGCGATTGAGATTATGCAAAAGAACGTGGAGACCGGGGCTGCGCGCTCTGGCCGGCTTTTCCTGGTCGATCTGGCGGGTTCAGAGAAGGTCGGCAAGACTGGAGCATCTGGACAGACGCTGGAAGAAGCCAAGAAGATCAACAAGTCTCTCTCGGCTCTTGGAATGGTGATCAACGCCCTCTCGGACGGGAAGAGCGCTCACATCCCCTACAGAGACAGCAAACTCACACGTATCTTGCAAGAGTCGCTTGGAGGTAACTCGCGAACGACCTTGATCATCAACGCCTCGCCCAGTAGCTACAACGACGCCGAAACCGTGTCCACTCTTCGATTTGGCGAGCGCGCAAAGACCATCAAACAGAAGGCCAAGGTCAACGAGGAACTCTCCCCCGCACAGCTCAAGTCGCTGCTTCGGAAAGCCCAAACACAAGTCACCAGCTTCGAATCGTATGTGTCATCTTTGGAGGGCGAGATCAACACGTGGCGCCAGGGCGGGTCGGTTCCGAAGGAGCAGTGGACGCCAGCGATGAAAGAAGGCGGCAAGGCACCCCCATCAGGCCCCCCTCGCCCTGCTACGCCTAGTCGGTTACGATCAGGAGCGGAGACTCCGGGTACTCCCAGGCCAGACAGCAGAGCGGACGACCGGTCAGGCACGCCCAGCATACCCATGGACAAGGACGAGAAGGAGGAATTCCTCAAGCGCGAGAATGAACTGCAGGACCAGCTCGCAGAGAAGGAATCGGCTCTGGCTACATCAGATCAACAACTTCAAGCCGCACGGAACGAGCTGAAAGACCTGCGCGAGACCCAAGGCGATGTTTCGCGTGCGAATGAGAAGCTCTCCACCGAGACGGAGACGCTGCGCATGCAGGTGGAGAAGATTCAGTTTGAGACGAAGGAGGCTTCTATCACGATGGACTCGCTCAAGGAAGCCAACACGGAACTCACGAACGAGCTCGACGACGTCAAGCACCAGCTCCTGGACGCGAAGATGTCTGCCGGGTCGTCGGCGCACACCGACGAGAAGGAACGATTGAAGAAGGAGCGCATGGCGCAGATGATGGCCAGCTTCGACATGGGAGATGGCATGATGTCTAGCAACGAAATGCACATTCGGGAAACGGTACAGCAGGTCGAAGGCCTGCTGGAGCTCTCCAGGGGGGGCGAGGGCGTTGCGCCTGAGGAGCTTCACTCCTTGAAAGAGAAGCTGCTCGAGGCGCAAAGCATGCTGCGCCAGGCTGAGCTTGGCGCAAATAGCAACGGCGACGGATCTCAGAACGCCATGCTGGAGCAGAAGCTCTTGCAAGCCCAGCACGACTACCAGGGTTTGCTGGAACGCAACCTCTCTGAAGAAGACGTGGAGGACGTCAAGCGCCAGCTCTACGAGTCTCTCTCGACCCAGCAGAACGGCACCGGCCATTCTTCCGAGCTGCAGAGCGACCTCTCCCAGCAACAAGAAGACAACGCTCGCCTGAACACGGAACTTGACGCGCTGCGCAAGCAAGCCGTCAACGGCGCCAATGGCGCGACCCTGAGCAAACAACTCGCCGACTTTGACACAATCAAGAAGTCGCTGATGCGCGACCTGCAGAACCGCTGCGAGCGCGTCGTCGAGCTGGAAATCTCCCTGGACTCCACGCGCGAGCAGTACAATAGCATCTTGCGCAGCTCCAACAGCAAGCAACAGCAGAAGAAGCTCGCCTTCCTCGAGCGCAACCTCGAGCAACTCACCCTCGTGCAGCGCCAGCTCGTCGAGCAGAACGCTCAGCTCAAGAAGGAGGTCGCAATTGCGGAGCGCAAGCTCGTCGCACGCGGCGAGCGCATTCGCGGGCTCGAGGGGCTCGTCGCCGAGAGCCAGGAGAAGCTCATGGTTGCGAACCACAAGTACGTCTTCCATCTGCCCCCTTTCCTAATCTCAAGCCAGACGCAACTCGCTAACATCTTCCTCCCAGATTCGAAACCCAGCTCCTGGCCGTCAAGGAGCGCCTCGAAGCGGCCAAGTCCGGTTCGACCCGCGGCCTCGCCGGCCCTCAGCAGCCCGCCGGCAACTTCGCCAACAACCCCTTCGGCCGCATCGCGAAGCCGCTGCGTGGGGGTGGAGCTGGCGGCGGCGAGGGCGTGCCGCAGCCGGCCGCGCAAGGGTTTGCGGGTCAGGCGCCTCAGCAGCAGGAGGGCGGTGCGGGTGCGGGAAGCAGTGGGAAGAGGGGCAGCTGGTTCTTTAACCAGAGGACTTGAGAGAGGGATGGTTCGGGAGCTGATGGATGGAAGGGTTGACTTTTTCTTGTGTTGCTGACGGCTCATGATACCCGTGCTCCATGCGGTTGGGCTTTGATTCGTGTCGTGGTTGAAGAGGAAAGGGCTAGAGACGTGTAGATATGAGATCGTAGCCACGGCTGATGACTGAAACCGCGCATGGTAAATGCATGGTCTCAACCCCTGGGCTCCCTCAGCAAACCAGCGGCTATGTTGTGAAGGTTTGGCGAGATCGGTCCTGAATGAAGCGACGGTCTGGCCGTGTCTGTTGCGCCGACGATTTGATCGCAAAAGATGAGGTCGACCGCTCGGGTGGGCGCTTGAGACATGGAGCTCGCGAATCCGGGAATCTGCGTCGACGTGGTAGCAATAAGAGGAACGCCAAGTCGTTGCATCCGAGTTCCCATACATACATCCCAAGCAAGGCACTCGCAGCGTTTCAACGAACAATATGGAGATGGCGATTTAAAACGGTAGTCCATGCATTCATTACGCGACGCTCATTCCAGGCATCGTCTCCCAACCCTGAGATCATCCCAAAACGCCAGTCTGTTGAGACCAGGGGTATCACCAAAAAAGAAATCCAACGACAAAACCCGCCCGCTCGTACGCTCGTGAAGGTCATGTGCCGTTCCGAGTTGGAATCCAATCCATCTCCTTCGTTCCCCGCGCCTCAGCGCCTCGCCTTCTCCCCCTCTTCCGCCGCAGCTGCACCTAGTAGCCCACCCACATCCCTCAAACCTCCCGCATCACCCCTATCCACCGTTTCTCCCCCTCTAGTAGTAGCCGCCGCCGCCGCCGCCGCCGTGGCGCCCCCCAGCAGCCCGCCCACGTCGCTCAACTGCATCCCGCCGCGCATTTCCTCGCCCTCGGGGGCAGGCCGCGCGGATCGGTGCCGGCCCTGCCGCGCGCCCTGCGCGGCGTCCTCGCCGCGCATGAATTCGAGGAAGCCCATTTGTCGGCGCGCGGGCGGGAGGACGCCGAGGGCGGAGACGTTGTCGCCGTCGCTAGCGTCGTCGTCCTCGTCGTCCTCGTCTTCTTCGTTGTCGTTAGAGGTGGTTGTGTTGGCGGGCCCGGTGGCGGTGGTGGCGGGCGGTCGCTGCGCCGCTGCGCCCGCGACGGCTTGTGTCTCGTCGCGCGATCTGAGCCGAGGCGGCGGTGCGAAGTCGAGAGTGTGAACGGCGGGTTCCGCAGTGGCGGAGCTGGGGACATTGGGAGTCGAGGAGGAGGAGGGTTTGGTTGGCGTCGAAGGCGAAGGAGAGACGAAAGGGTCGAGGAGTCCACCGACGTCTGCGAAAGACACGTTTGTGCGTTGGGGGCTGAGGGTCGAAGTTGCGCCCGCGGAGTCGGAGCGTGTGTGGGTGGTGGTTGGGTTGTTGAGGATGTCGGTGTCGAGGGGTGGAAGGGGAGGGGGGGATCGTGGGTGCTTGCGCGAGGCGGACTTGTGGCCCGGTGGCGCGGCGGAGGCGGGGCGTGGGGAGGTCGGGGTGTGAGACTGCAGATGCTGTGGCACACGCATGCCGAGGGTGCGAAAGAGGTCTTCGTCGCTGCCGCTTCCGTGATGGGCGGTTTGCGGCCCGTGGCGTGTTGGCGGACCGGCCTCGAGGCTGTTGGAAACGGACGTAGCGCGGTTGCGGAATTTGTTTCGCTTCGTGCCTTTGTCGCGGACAAAAGATCCGAGGATCACGGCGTTGGAGACGGCGGTCGAGGCGAGGATCTCGCACGACGCCCAGACGGTACGATATTGCTGGCGGCCGCCGGAGCGTAGGACTTCGGGCATGCGGGTTGCGGTTATGGCGATCAGGATGATGGAGAGGCTGAAGAGGGACCCGAGCTGGACCTTGCGTTTCCACGTCTGACCGGAGCGCAAAACGATGGGTATCGGGAATGCAACGAGCAGGATGTCGGTGATGATGTCGCAAGTGCCCATGGTGATGAGCTGAGCGAAGCCTTCGCGACATTGCGGGCCCGGGTCCGGAATGACTTGCCAGTAGTGGTCGAAAGGCTGGCATTCCGTCAGAGTCGCGATAACGACGGCGACAAAAGTGACGGCAAGGAAGATACGGATGCCGTGGAGAGTGAGTTCCCACGACTTCCGCCACATGCGGATCGTGATGCGCTTGAGGAACTCGGAGACGGTAAGCTTGCTGGTCCAGATGTAGAGCGCATAGAAGATCCTCGAGGCCAAGACCAAACGACTCCCCAATTCACGTCGTGCGACATCCTCTGCGGTGAATTCATACCCTTCGGTCCGTATGTTGTTAGTGCCGTACAGCAAAACGACATGCACAAAGCCCATGCGCAGGAACAGGGGCAGCAAAGCCATCATCATGATCCAGTCTTCTCGAAAGAGGGTGCTACTGCGAGTCTTGCGGCCGATCAGGCGCATGCTGATGATGACGGCGGAGAAGAGAGTGCACCACCAGGAGAAGAGGAGAGTCGGGTTGTTCTGAATTCGAGTTCGGGGATCAGGCGGCGGATGGTCCCAGAGGCCGCCGAGGTCGCGCGAGACGGACATGTTGTTGACGCGTGGTTTATGCCTTTTGATTATTTTTTCACAGCGGACGAATTGCAGGTTGTTGCAGCGGCGCTCAGCCCATCAGGGCGAGCGCAAGGTTGGAGGGGCAGGCGATGGGGATTGGAGTGAGGTCTCGCCGGAGAGGTGAAGTGGTGAATGAAGGCGATTGTGGTTGTTCACGTGTGACGGGGGAATAATGCCGAGCGCGCCACGGCGACCCCGCGGGCATTGTCTTGGGAGGCTTTACGGCTTCAGCGGGCGTGAATCGAGGTCGCCAGTAGTGTTTCAGTGTGGATATTATTCCATATGAGGCTCAAGTAAGGTCAATGGAGGCGGGGAGGCGAGTTCGACAGTACTTGTGTAAGAAGATGAAGAAAGAAGATGAAGAAGAGGAGAGGAGAAAAGAGATAACAGTAGGATGTATCGCGACGACGTGCGGCGGAGATTCGACGTCGTTCCGCGGCGCCTGCAGACCCGCGACGATAAAGCATCCCGCGGACCCCCCCCCCCTCCCCCCAATCCAGCTGGAGGCGCAGTCAGGCCGAAGTGAGATGCTTTTTTGCTTGGGTGCCTGTGCCTCTTCGCCGCGGCTCATCTCGCTCTCTGTCCTCTCTCTCTCTCGATGCCTGAATCGAATTCGACATCATCACCGTCCGTCTCATTGAACGGGGACAACAACAACAATCTCCGTGATTGCGGCAGTACGCGATGTGTATATATGTAAACAGAGGTCCGACCCGACGACACGACGACCCGAAGGCGGTTTGGCGAGAGTAAGTAGTAGGGACATCATCGCATCCCGCCGAAGCGACGTGGCACAGAAAGGCGCAGTGGGGAGGAGGGGGAAGTGAGGTGTTTGTACCACGTGAGCTCCCGGTCTTCTTTCTTTACCTTACAGTTTAGCCGTTGCGGGGGTCCATCTTCCCCGTTCCCTGGGCGGGAGGCGGCAAAAGTCGTGTCTATCTTTGGGGTGAACCGGAGACATGGCCATACGGCATTGTTACTGATTGTCTTTCTCTGTTGACTCACAGTATTGCTTTTGCGGGAGGCAGCAGTCGCAATGACTATTGCTGAGTTATATGGTAACCACTCGCCGAGGTTGCATCGATTCACCAAGGTCCCATTCCATTCTAACATCGAGCCTCAAAGCAACAATGATGCAACATGCTGCTACCCGTGCGCATATCATTCGACAACAACACAATCACCAAATCAATCCGCAAACCCTTCCCAATCCTCTTCAGCGGATTCACGCTCGTTCTTCTCCCTCACCTTCCGAATCATCTCCTCCAACCCCGCCGCCTCCGCCCGCTCCCCTTCGCTCATCTTCCCCTCCCTCTCCTTCCCCCTCCGCACAACCTTCCTCTCCCGCCTCGCCTCCCGCAGATCCTTGGCCTCCTTCTGCCCACTCCATGCCCTCTCCTTCCTCCGTCGCGCCTCCGCCAACCGTCTACCCCCTACCGCGATCCCCTCGACCCTCTCCCCCCTCCGCCGTGCCTCGAGCACCTCAACCCTCTTCGCCTCCTTCTTCTCATCCAGATACGCCACCTCGTCCAAGTCCAGCCCCTCCGTAACCGCCAGCCCACACGTCCGATCCTTCACCGCCACAGGGAAATGCCGCTTCAGCTCCGGCATTTTCGGCCAGCGCAGCAACCCCCACGCGCGCCCAACCTCCGCCCAGTCGATCTTTGTTGGCGCGAAAATGTCCTGCGGCACCGCCTTCGTGTACGCCTGCACCCAGCTGACGAACGCGCGCTGCGAGCGGTCGTGCAACTCGCGTTTCCGCGTCAGCTGGGCGCGAATCGCGGACGTCGTCTGCTCGGCGGCGGCCTCGGCGTCTTCCAGGAGGTCCGCAGGTGCGGTGGGGTAGGGCTCGACTTTCGTTCCTTGCAGGTCCAGGTATTTGATGTAGTCCTCCTCGCTGCCGGCGTGCACGAATGTGAGCGCCATCCCGCGCTTGCCCGCGCGTCCGGAACGTCCGCAGCGGTGGATGAAGTCTTTCGGCTGCGCCGGAGGGTCGAGCTGCACGACCATGTCGATGTCGGGGATGTCGATGCCGCGGGCCAGGACGTCGGTCGTGAGCAGAAGCGCGGGCGTCGTGCAGTCGCGGAAGCGCGTGAGGTTCTTCGTGCGGATGGCGGCTTTGTGGTCGCCGTGCAGCGGGAACACCGCGACGTTGAGTAGCGGCGGGAGCAGCGCGGCCCAGTAGTCGACGCCCGCGCGCGTGGAGACGTATATAATCCCTTTCTCCACGCTGTGATGCTCCAGCACGCGCTTCAACACAGGCACTTTCTCCGTCGGCTTCGTAACCGCGTACCATAGCCGCAGCGCCTCGGGCGTCTTCTTGTCGAGCGCGCCCGTCCGCCCACGCACCTTTGCCGAAATCTTGAACGGGTACCGCATGCCCACGCGCACCAGCTCATCCAGCGCTTCAGACACACTCGCACTAAACAACCCCGTCCGCCGCTCCTTTGGCACCAGCTCCAGAATCCTCTGCAGATCCGGCTGGAAGTTCGCATCTAGCAGCCGATCCGCCTCGTCCAGCACCAGAAGATCAAACCAATGCCGCTTGAGTACCACGCGGGACGATCCAAGCACTTCCGCCATCCGCTTCGGCGTCCCGATCAGCACGTTCGGACTCCGCGCAGCGAACGCACTCAAATCCTCCGTCAACTTCGTGCGCCCGCCAATCAGCAGCTGCGGCGCCACGTACGGGCCGGGCGGTGGAGGCTCGACGTCCATGGCCTCGTCGCCGTCGGCGTCGAGTTTGGGCGGTGCGAGACGTGCATTGCTCGCGCTGTGGAAGGCTAGCAGCGAGAGCAGGACGCCGTGGATTTGGGTTGCGAGTTCCTTCGTTGGTGCGACGATGAGCGCGCGGACGTGGCCTTTTTTGTTTGGCTCGTCGGCTCTGAGGAGGCGCTCAACGAGCGGTATCAGGAAGGAGAGAGTTTTGCCGCTGCCTGTTACTGCCTGATTTTTCTCGTCAGTGTCTGAACGACTTCAATATGTAGGATTCAGTCTCCACATATGAAAGCGAGATTCGGATCCTTACCTCCACCACAAGATCTTTATTGCCCATCAGCAAGGGCACCGCCATAGCCTGTACTGGCGTGGTGCGCGCAAAGTTCATCGCGTGCGTGTAGTCGAGGATCCATGACGAGAGCTCGGGGGTCAGGGCCTCGAAAGACTTGGGCTTCTTCTGCTCCTCTTTGGCGACAGGCTCGGTCGCCATTCTGCTGAAGATGTTGTAAGAAGGGGGTATTCGAGATTTTGCTGCAAGTGAGAGCTGAGCGGGAAAGCTGAGTGAGGGAGCTTTGGCGTCGAGGTTTTGTGGCGCCGGACTTTTTTGCGGTCGCCAGCTGATTGGCGGCGGCAGAGCGGGCGCTAAAGGGCGTATTTCTTGGCACCTTGGGTTGGGCCCGAGTTCGAAGCTTCAAGTCTTCTCTGATTTTCACAACATGAGCGAGGCATTCGATGCGGATGCTGGGACAGTCGCAGTTACACATCTGAAAGTACAAACTGACAACCAAAACCACATCAGTATATAAGATCAGAAACCCCATGCTGCAGATGCTTTGGAACTTCCAGCCCACTCCCCTACAGCCAATACTTTCGCTCATCTTCCACCATCCCTCGAGGCAGATTGCCCGTCTTACCATGCAGCACCTGGCCCTTCCCGCGCTTGAGATACTGGCCATCGCCTTTCTGCCCAACTACGCCCTTCGCCTTACCCCATACGACCTGGCCTCTGAGTAGAGTATACCGCGGCCAGTTCCCAACCTGGATACCCTCGAACGGGGTATAATCGATATCGTGATGCAGGTCTGCCTGCGTGATGGCCACCGCGCCCGTCTCCGCAGGATGCCAAATGACCAGATCGGCGTCGTATCCCGGCGCAATGGTGCCTTTCCGCCCTTCGAGCCCGTACAGCTTGGCCGGATTGCTGGCGGTCAGCTGCACGAACCGCGGCAGCGTCAGTCGCGCCTTCTCTGGCGGGAGGCATGCGGGTGTCTGGCTGAAGAGCAGCGGCATGCGTGTCTCGAGTCCTGGGAGTCCGTTCGGGATCTTGGAGAAGCGTGGGATACCGTCAATCAGGCCTAGCTTCTTGCCTGAGGGGTGGTCGTACTTGGTCGCCGCGTGGTCGGAAGACAGCGTGGTGAAGGTCCCGTTGGCGATGCTGCGCCAGAGACCGTCGAGATCTTGGGGCTGGTGGCGCAGCGGCGGGGAGCAGACGTGCTTGGCGCCGCAGAAGTGGTCGTGCGGTTTGCTGCGGATGTTCTCAGAGAGCAAGAAGAGATATTGCGGACACGTCTCGGCGTGGATAGGCAGGAGCCGGGTTTGTGCGTCGCGGACGTGGCTCATGGCCACGTCGGACGACATGTGCACGATCAGCATCGGGGCGTCGGCCAGCTCGGCCAGCGAGATGGCGCGGTATGAGGCCTCGTCTTCGGCGATGCGGGGGCGGGCGACGGCGTGGAAGTAGGGTTCGGTGTTCTTGTTGCGCTCCAGGCCCTCGATGATTCTGCTGATCATATCGTGGGACTCGGCGTGGATCATGGTTGTCATTCCGAGAGACTTGCACGTGAAGAGTATGTCGAGGACTTCGCGGTCGCCGATCTTCATCGCATCGTAAGTCATGTACAGCTTGATGCTGGTGATGCCATGGTCTTTCACCATGGCCGGCAGCTCGTTGTCCAAGATCTCCTTTGTCGGGTTCGTCAAGATGAAGTGGTAGCCGTAGTCAGCGTAGCTTTGGTCTTTGGCCTTCTTGTCGTATTCAGCAAGAACTGGATGCAGCGAAGGATCCGTCTTCTTTTGAGGGGCGAAGGCGAGCATCGTCGTCGTGCCACCGGCAACTGCGCTGCGAGAGCCGGTCTCCCAGGTGTCGCCTGTTGGATACTGGTTGATGTGCACATGACTGTCGACGCCTCCAGGCGTCACGTATGCTCCCTCTGCATCAATGACTTTGGTACCCGAGGAAGAAGGCAAGCCGGTGCCAATGCAAACTATTTTTCCGTCTTTGATTCCAATCTCTGTGCCGGCTGGGAGTACATCACTCGCTGTGACCTGGTTGAAGATTAACCCAATTGACTATGCGTTGCCAATGAGGCAACAACCCACAAGTATGCCATTTCGAATGATCGAATCAAAGTCCATTCTGTAGCTTGGCGTGGAGCAGTGAGGGTAGGGGACATAAGAAGCCGGGGCACACGTCCGGTCAATGAATGTCTGTTTTCCTTCGATGCTTCTTCGACGTTCCTTTGTTGACGACAAGACACTTGTTAAATCACCGAGACGACAAGCACAGAGCTGTTGAGCGCAGCTGATCTGCCAGAGAGTCCCCGCAGATAAGGTGCAACATGTCGTAGCGTCGGCCAAGATAGGCGCGGCCAGCTTTACCCGCCGGCGAGGACGACGGCAAGGTTGACCTATCTACCTTGTTCTTTGCGATGACGGGAACACAGAATTCATAAGTTCCAACTCGGTGCTAACGACTTTTGCCTTTGACAAACATCGAAATCATTGCGAGTCTCCACGACTCGGCCGACAAATCAACTCCTCAATCGCTCCTTCCTAATATGGCACGGAAGATCACAGTTGCGGCCGCTCAGGTCGGTGCCGTACATGTCGGCGCTGACAAGACCGAAACAGTTAAACGACTCATTGCGCTGCTTCGTGAAGCATCGAGAAAGAAGGTCCAGCTTGTTGTCTTTCCGGAGTGCACTCTGACCACCTTTTTCCCGCGCCACCTCATCAAGACACAGGAAGAGCTGGACAAGTACTTTGAGCACGGCCCCGACATCACCCAATCCCCGGACGTCAAACCGTTGTTTGACGAGGCGAAGAGCCTGAAAATCGACATCGTCCTGGGCTATGCTGAACGTACGCCTGATGGGACGGGTTACAACACGGGCGTCTACTATTCCGCGAGCGAAGACAAGGTTCTGAGCAAGTACCGCAAGGTCCATTTGCCCGGTTCGTTTCGTCCTACACCGATGATGTTCTCGCCGGCGTAGGAGCTTACAAAACGCAGGTACCAAAGAGCCCTTCGAAGATCCCAATGCCACCAACCAGCTCGAAAAGGTAAGCCCCCCAACCGACCTCAGATCGATCCACTGGTACCCTCCGCTAACAACCTCCAGCGCTATTTCACCCCGGGCGACCAAGGCTTCCCCGCCTTCCGCGCGCCCAACCTCGTCCCCAGCGCCCTCAAAAAATCGGCCCCGGATCTCCCCGCCAAAACCGACGGCCAAGGCGACCCCATCCTCGGAATGCTCATCTGCAACGACCGACGCTGGCCTGAAGCCTGGCGCACCTACACGCTGCAAGGCGCCGAGCTCCTCGTTTTTGGCTACAACACGGGCGGCAACATGGCCCATCTTTGGGCCTCGAAACCAATGACACCGGCGCAAGCGCAGGCCGAGGCGCTGTTCCACTCGCGCCTCGTGCAGACGGCGAACAGCTACATGAACGCTTGTTGGTCGATCTCGAGCGCACGTTGCGGGCTCGACGATGGCAAGTTCGATTTGATCGGCGGAAGCGCGATCGTGAGCCCCGAGGGCCATGTGGTGGCGGAGGCGCAGACGACGGATGATGAGTTGGTTGTGGCGGAAATTGATCTGGCCGAGTGTCGACAAGGGAAGGAAAAAACGTTTGATTACGCGCGGCATCGGAGGATTGAGACGTACGGTTTGCTGGATAAGCAGACAGGGGTCGTGGAGCCGGAGTTGTTGGATTGATGGAGGCTGAATAACGATACGAGTCCGTAGAAATGTAGGTTTCCATCTGTATGGTCATGGTCATGGATCTGGCCATCACGGACGTCCGGTGGGTTCAATGTGAAACGGCCCTCCGATTGCCACGAAGCTCAGGTGAAGCTGGCCGGTTCGCCATCCACAGCACCTAAGATTAACGTGACACCGTCGAAACAGCTTCGTAATGTTGTAAACCCCTTTCGAGGGGTCCTTGCGCGCTCGTTGTCATCCAGAGTCGAGAATTCCTCCAAGCATCCATGTCGCGACGTTGCCAATTAGCAGAAGCAACCGCACGTTGTCCGACTCTTCACATTCCATGTCGTCGCCCGGTCACACATTCCCGCGCCGCATGGCCCTGACCAGAGTTCTGTCCGGCCCCCTCGTCACACAACCTCCGACCCCTGTCCGTCAAAGTCCCGGCACTGCCTCGCTTAGCTGCATGGCAGCACAACGCAAGCAAGAGCCGGCGAACCAACCCATGCACCTCAAACAATGGTTGACAGCCCTCCCGTACACGACCGTGATGTCGTGCATAAGCACTGCAGCGGTGGCACGACTGCAGCGATCAACAGTCCGGGCTCTCGGGGTCGCCAGAATGGGGCAGCAGTCCCCGCGTCCTGCGGGACACCGGAACGCAGGGCCGGCTAAGAGATGATGACCGCCTTCGTCTAAAGAAAGCGGAGGTCAGAAAAGTAACGACGGCGCGAAAATTCGAGGCTGTATAATTGCTCGTGAGTGGAAAGACGCCAAGTCTGTTGCGGATCTACACTCCCATGCCCTTTTATCGCATACTCATGCCCACAACGCCGGTACTGTACCACGCGCCGACCGCTCCATCACAGCAGCAAAAGCACTTTTCACTCTCCTGCCTTCACCTATCGCCAATACCAATTCCCGTTTCCACCCTTCATCGTGTCTGGGAGCACCTAATAAGGGCCCTCCCCAAAGAAGAAGCCGCCCAGCATATCGACGGGCCCAGCGGTTCCTGCGCCACCAAAGCCGTCAGCAGAGCTCGCACCAGCACCGCCACCGCCGGAGTCGCCCCAAGACCCACCGCTGACGCCGAAGCCCAGACCGTACTCGTCCCAGAATTCGGGCTCCGAGTCCTGGGGCGGCCCCGCGGGGTTGGCATTGCTGGTGCTGGAGGGCGCGAAGGTCAGGCCGGGCATGCTCCAGGGCTGATTGCGGTTGGCGGCCGGGTTCCAGGAATCGGTCTCGGAGGCCGCGGCGGAAGGATTGTTGTTTGAGTTGTCTTGGGAAGGGCCTTGGGGGAAAGAGGCGTCGAGCCAGGAGAGATCGCTGGGGAATGGAGGTGGGGGCTGCTGCGAGGTTAGGGTTGGGTCGTAGGTCTGTTGACGGTGAGGAAGTCGATGCTGGTTGGACGGGTCGGCGAAGTAGGAACGTGTCGAGTCGGGGCTGATTTTGCTCTGTTGTTGCGACATCGCGCCTGCGCTACTCTGGGGGCTCTGTGGAATGGCATATGACGGCGGTGTGCGGTCATGTTGCCGTAGCGAGGCAGAGGAGAAGATTGAAGGGCCCACGCGATCGCTGGAGGCGATCTCCTCGTCCGAGAAGAGATCTTTTAGGTTCATGTCGAATTTGGGCAGATGCATCCTGTTTCTTGACGGCGGTGGCATGCTCACGGACTCCATTGTCTCGTCTGACCTGGGTGTCTGGAGAGTGGGATCGAATGTGCCGTCCGGGCTGTTGAGTGGCTGGGACGCCAACGTGGACGCATCGCCGAACCCGGTGGTTGCCTCGCACATCGAAATGGTGGCTTTGCTCATTCGCACAAAGGCGTCGCGACACGCTTCTGCCGGGGGACACTTTGCGATGAGATCGGTGAGGACAGAGGTGCCGACCAGGACGGTGAAGTCGACGTCGTCGAGCGTAAGCTGGGAGCGGACGAGGGGCGAATGCCAGATTGCGTAAAGAAACGAGATGCCTATATCAAGAAATTAGTACCATGGCAAGCGGGCCGTGCGATTAGCCACAAGGAGACTTACCGCTCATGAACAAATAATGGGTAGCCAGAAACGTGTAGTTGACGAGCTTCAGCCGATGCAGCTGCCGGTAGATCTTCAGCGTCGTCTGGCCCGCCTGTGCGACCTTCATGAACACCATCTGCTCATCCTCCTTCGACTCGAAGTTGACCGCACCAGGGCTCTGCACATCATTACCCGTGTCGTGATTCAGATCGCCTGCGAGCGGCTCCGGTACGGCCAGAGACTGCCGGTAGAGCATGATGACCGTCTGCCAGTAATTGAGCTCGTAGAACAGCGGATTGAACGCAACACCCGTCTCTGCCTGCTTGGGCGCCGTCTCTTTCCAGTACCACAGACGACGATCAACATCATGTCGCCAATCGCGGAAGGTGGCGAAGCGCTGCAAAAAGGGCGAAGGGAGATTCTTGTGAATGTACGAGTTGTTGCTGTTTGCACCGAGGGCGCGTGCTTGCTCGGCTTGTCGGTACTGCAGGACCTGCAAGATCTCGGACTGCAGTAGGCGATGCCTCAGGTAATGGTGGCAGACCAGCTTGTAGCTTGGTAGGTCTGTGTCGGAGGGAGGTTTCAGGAAACCGCTGGGCGTGATGTACTTGTCGTCGATGGCGCTAGGGAACTCAGTCGTGACGACCTGGTCGGTAATGCCAAAGGGGCGGCCTACACTAATTGAGACCAGGCGGTCGAATGAGTAGGTGCACCACCAGAGTCGCCGGCGTATTTCCCGAGTCCACTGTTTCCGGCCCATGTATCTTTGCTCCTCTTGTTTCCCGTGGAATACCGTGTTTTCCAGCTGGTGATCGACGTCTTCAGAATGGAGCCCCAGGTCGACGGCCAATCGTGCCGCCACGCCAACAATGTACCAGAGACCAGGCGCCACGGGACGAAGCAGCGCCAGACCGGCAAGAAGAAGCACAGCTTGCAACTCTTCCAAACCTCCAGCGCCACCATCCGCGGCTGGCGATGACCCGAGAAAGCTCTCGAGGTGCACCACGGCGCTGGAGTGATATTCCTCTGGCTGATGCTGGTGGCCTGTGAGCCGCTGACGCTTCTTGTTTGGGGCGTCGCTCTCGTTCGTCGATTCATTTCTCCCATTGCCATCGGTACCGTAAGCACAGCCTAAGCTGATACCCGACCCAATGGCAAAGACGATGTTGAGCAGATAAAGCTCTCGAGGCGTCCGCTTCTTTGCATCGGTCCAGTAGACCCGCTCAAACAGCGACATGAACTCCCCTCGATGCAGGACCGGCAGCTGCGGGTTGGCATGCTCAAAGTAGACATCGACCAGCATCTGTCCCAGCTTCTTGTCCGGAAACGGCGCCGGCTTGATGGAAGGTTTCGTGTGCAAACCGAAAAACGAATCTCGCATCGATCCCGTTCCGCCACCACTCGCCGCATCACCACTCGTCGGCCGCGACCCGCCTCTGCTCGCCCGTCGCTCGCCCGCCTGCCCCTGCCCGACCGAGCTCTTGACGGCAGCAAACACGACGCGCGCGAACGAAATCCCGGACGTCGACCCTAGATACCGCGACTCGGACGTGCCCTGTACAGACACCATGCCGACGTCGTCGACGAGCCGGTTGAGACTCTCACGCTCATCCCGTTCCGCCAGGGCCGGGTCGAGCATCATGGCTCCGTCCCCTCTCCCCGCAGCAGCAGTGGCGACGTCCTTCCCCCTCCCGCCATTCACGTCCATCGTCGCGCTCGCATCGCCGCCGCCACCACCTCCCCCGGCGCCGGCGACGACTTCAAAGTCCTCCTCGGGCGCCTCAAACGGCACGCCACGCTCCCGCAGCAGCGCCTCCAACTTCCCGACGCGCGTCTCGAGGTAAAAGACATAGCTGCGCGGGATGGTGCGCTTGGAGACCGGGTCGTAGCCGACGCAGCGCACGCCGGCCTTGGCGCAGCCGGAGCAGGCGGGAAGCTTCTGGTCGCAGCGGTTCTTGCGTGAGCGGCAGCGGTTGCAGGCGGAGACGTTGCGGAAGTTGGAGGTGGAGGGGTGCGGGGCGCCGGCAACGGGTTCGGGCGTGCTGGCGGCGGTGGCGGAGGGGAGGGGGGGAGCGTCGTCGACGGGGTCGCGCTCGCGCTTTTTGGTGGCGGGGTGGTGGTGCTGGTGGTGGTGGGCGTGGGCGGAGGGAGGCGGTGCGGCGTGGTCGGGGGGATGCATGGCCTACTAGGTCGCCGGCATGAAGGGCGGGAGCGGGGCGTTGGTCCGGCTGGAGAGCAAGGTTGCGGCGGTGGACGAGACGCAGAACGGAGCGGAAGGCGGCGAAGTGCGATGGGGAAGAGTCGAGATATGGGCGGCGAAACGGCGTCCGGGCTGGGGCCACTCAAATGCAGTCGGGCGCGCGATATGAGGCGGCCGGCGTGTTCCTAGTTCTGGAGAAAGTCGGGAAAGGCGAGGCTGTGGTTTCGGCGGTATTTGATCGTCTCTTACGGACGGGAGAGGGCAAAAGTGGTCAGACTACTCTCATCATCATCATCAGATTGCACCGGGAGGCAAGTAATACATACACGGTGGGCACAGCACGAGTTCGTCGGGTATAGTCGCCCTGCTGGGTCGCGGTGGGACCGCGTCGGACTCTCGCCTCGTAATCGGCTGCACTGTGTATGTACTTGTCGCCAGGATAATCCGTCGGATAGTCGGGTTAACCCGCAACAAGCAAACAAATCGATGCTCATGCCCGGACGCACACACCTGAGGCACTACAAGGCCGCCCTGGACCGACGAGCCCTGCGCCGCGCCAAGGAAGATCCTGCCGTGTCTGCGTGTGCCCGGCCCTTGTTGTGGCGTGCGTGTTGTTGGAAAAAATAATAATCTGGAGAAGAACCGAATATTAACAACAGCGGCAGAGCGTCTGCGATCGGAAGCTCTCACAACAAAGGTGATATTAACGACTCTAATGGTTCACTCGCCACTCCATCCGCTGAATAACGCCTTGTCCCAAGTCTCTATCTAACAGCATGCTCTTGCCAGGGTATCATAAAGCCGATGGTCGCTAGTAGGTATGCTCCGCAAATATCAAGTTCTCGCCCCAAAGTGCCGCCCGCCCAGATGGTCCTTCTTCCCAACCGCGTGGGAGGACGGTTCGTCCCCTACGACTCCCTCCTCCCAGCCCGTGCGCGAGCACGCCTGTTCTTTCCTTGTTGCGCCGTGGTGTGAAAACATGCGGATGGTTGGAAAACCCTCCCGGGGTAGAATCGCCCCGAGCAACCGCCGAGGCGCGTGGTGCGTGTGACAAATGAAAAGGCTCGACTCCGGTGTTGGAATCAAGCGAAGATGTTGGCCTTGCTGTCGCGCTGACGGCCATACATATCCGCGCTGCCGCGCGGCAGCAAGGGAGAGGTGGGATTCGAACCCAGACCGTCCGCGGATGCGACTAGAGCAGCGTTGGGGCTGATGGGAGAGGGTACCGGCGCGAGCTCGTCCGTCTGGCTGCTCTCTGTCTTCTCGGACTCGACGGGCGCGCGCTTCTGCTCGGCCATGCAGAGGCTGATAATGGCGCCCGCGGTGGCGACGAGGGCGTTGAACCACCAGGGCAGGCCGAGGACGCCCTGTGTCAGGCCGGCGGCTTGGAGGAGACCGGAGATAGTGGGACCCAGGGCTCTGGCCAGGCTGGCGGCGGACTGCGCGATGCCGTTGAATGTGCCGAGGGCGCGCTTGGGGGTCGCGTTGGCCAGCATGATGTTGTTCGAGGGGAAGCTGAAAGCCTGCGCGGTGACTTTCCACACCAGAATGGCGTATATCGCCGGCATCCGGAGCGACACGGGCACCAGGGTCAGGTACGGGACCAAAAGGTAGAGGAAGGGGTAGGTCAAGACCATGAGGCGGTAAGTTAAGAGGGTCCCAAGCTTGCGCTGGACGAAGGGGAAGATGATCAAGGTGGAGATGATCTGGATGACGCCCTGAGTCGAAAGAATGACGCCGATACGCTTCGTCGAGAGCGCAAACCCTCCGTGGAACCAGAATGGGAGGGTTGGCTGGGAGTCGGATTCGGGCAAGCTGAAAAGGACTGGCAGGAGTTGCTCGGCTGAGATGGTGTGACTGCGGACAATTGTTAGCATGATTCCATTGCTGGCGCATTCCTAAGTAATCGCAAACTCACTATGCCAGAATGCCGTATCCCACAATGTTCAGCACCAGTTGCCTCGAGAGGTTGTCCATAACCCCAGCCGAGCGTTTCTTGGCGGCGGCTTCGACTTCACCATCATCAATCATCATGCGATCCATAGGCGCAGTCTCGTGCGCAGACTCAATCGGCTGGTACGGAGGAGGCAGCCCCGCGGCAGTCGCTTGCAGGTCGGGCGAAGAAGCCGCGCTCTTGTAGTCGGGCGGCAATTCAGCCTCGCTCTCATGTAGCAGCGCCAGCGACTCCGAGGTGTAATCACCCTTTGCGCTCAACAACTCTTTCCGCGGTTGCGATTTTTGCCTGAAGCAACCCGTCATCCACTTGCCAATCTCCAGCCCCCAGTCGCGGCGTTCTTGCATGTCCTCGTGCGTCTCTTCGAGGAAGAAAACTCCGACCGTCATGCCCATGACGACCACCATGGCGCAAACAATGTTCGGGAGGAGGTAAGGGTAGCGGTCGAAGACAGTTCCGGCCTCGAAGATGCCCGGATAGCTGCGCACGGGTTCCGCGAGGCTTCCGCCCAGCGCCGAGCCGATTACGGTGCCAATGCACCAGACCGTCGGCATGAGCGCGAACGCAACGCCCTGATGCGCCTCGACCTTGACGACCTCGGCGACGGTCGTCTGCAGGACTCCGATGTTGCCGTTCAGCAGCCCACCCAACGCGCGCGCGATCAGCACGGCCGGAAGACTCTGCGCGAACCCAAACACCATCATGCTAAGGCCGGTGCCGAACAGCCCGAAGAGGAGGATGGGCTTGCGGCCGACTTTGTCGCTCAGGCGGCCCCACAGTGAGCTGGACATGGCTTCAGCGAGGGCGAAAGAAGATGTGACCATGCCGGCGTAGAGGGCGATTCGGCGTTCGTCGTCGGTGATGTGGAAGGATTCGATCATGTAGTAGATGTAGGGGAAGATGGACATGAAGGCGATCGGTTCGCATATTCTGCATATGGCTGCGGGTTGTCAGCTTCGCTCACTTCCAGGTTCCTTGTGAATGACGATTGATCTCATCAAGAAACGCCTTACCTAGGATCGTGAGTTGTCGGTAAGGGAACGCATGCGGCTGACCAGGACTCTGAGCCGTGGGCCCGGCCATGGCGGGTGGAAGAACGTGTTGTTGTTGTTGTTGTTGTTGTTGTTGTTGTGGTAGGTCGAGATGAAGAAAAGGAATCTCCAGGAGGGTTGGAAGAGCAGGTCTCAAGAGCACAAGTGTTGTGAATCGATCCAGAGGAGCCCAATGTTCACCAGGAGCTAGTGAACTCAAAAGTGAAAGAAAGGGAGAGTCGGTAGCTTTTATCCCAAGGCAGGCCCTGTGGTTCCACGGAAGAAGGCGGTGACGCAGCACAGCAGAAGTATTGGACGGGCGATTGACCGGTGCGCTGTTGTACAGCAGAGCAAAGGAGTAAAGGTGGTGTGTGGCAGGGTGCATATGAAAGAAAGAGAACTGAGAGGGGCGGACAGTGGTGAAGGGCGAATGGGAAAAGAAGTTAGATGGCGAGCACTTTCTTACCTCCTTACTTACCTCTACTCGCTGCTCCCGGTGGTGACCTGACTTCTTGCGACGGACGGGACGAGCACGAGTGTTTCGCGCGGGAGCGCGTTGCCGGGTGCGAGCCGTGGATTGCTTTCCATGGACGAGGCCGCCATCCGTGGCAGGCTTCCCGGGGCGGCGACGTGGGCGGTCAAGGCGCGCCAGCAAGGAAGCCCCTTGTCACCTGGAGCGTCCAATTCACTTTCCTCGGGAGCGGCGGCCTCACAGCCGTACCGCGCTGGCACCGCGCTCAGCCGTGGCGGGGAGGCGCGGGGGGAAAAAGGGATTTGGGCAGGAAATTTCGTGAACAGAGCCCCGGCGCAAAGCATGGCGCGTTTCCCCCCGCCCGTCCCAGGCGATGTCATGCCGCGGATCAGCGTCTGCCCTGCTTGTGTTTCACACTCAACCCCGGCCCGATGAAAGCGCTGCCACCACGCCGGGCGTTCTAGCGCGTCGAAGGGAAGCAGTGGAAGGATAGGAGCCGACATTACGGGTCCCCTTCCCCAGCCCTACTCTCGCACAGACAGCACCACCCGCGCGTCGCGGAACTCGGGTCCCCTGGTCCGGCTCTTAGACCATCCTCGACGCCGAGTCGCCTGCGTGGCCGCCCGCTGCGCCGCTGTCATGTCCGCTGCGAGATGGGCCACGTGCGTACGGCTGCGCGCTCCATCGCGGCATGCTGCAGCATGTCAGTCGCGAGTGCTGCTACATATCGTCAGATGGGTGGGCGCCAGCGAAGCAAGCAGACGACGAGGCGACGACCGCCAGGCCGGGGCCGATCAAGTAAGCAGACAGCGGTCAGCCCGAGTATTCTCCTGAGCGCCGCTAGGGGGCGCGGTGGGCCTGCCTGGGTTCGACTAAGGTTCCATTCATGCTTCAGGCTTCGGTGGACGCTTTGGCGCACGAGTCAAAACGGCCGACCACGTTGAGGTGCAAATAGATGCCGATGTACCGATGGTGCAACTCGCCTGCGGACTTGACCAAGCTCCATACATATGTATTGCTATTGCTGGCGGGTCTTGGGGGGGTCTGAAGGGGCGCAACGCACTCGCTACGACAACGCAGGTGGAAGCCCAACATCCATCTTGTGCGGGTGAGGCGAGGCTTTTTTCTTTCGGTGGTCATGTGGCTCGTCGGTAGAGTTCCCATAGGCCACTCAGGCGCGCGAAACGGGCGCACAGGCGGGGCCCCTTTCAGGCGTCGGCGACGCCCACGCGAAGGAAGCTAGACTCGCGTATCCCTCGAATTTTGGCATCTGGCGGACTTGATTCGTGGGAGCCCCCCCCTGACGGTGCCTGACCCCTGGCTAATCAAATCGTCGGATCCTCTTTTTACCCTCATCGAACTCTTCGGCCTTCTAGCGTGCATCACATGACCTTTGTAGCGGCGGCGGGCGGGGGAACGGCCGTCCCAGCGTGCCGGTCACCTCAGGCTGGATCGCCGTGAACGTCATGCACGGTGCTGCGCTCCGGTCCATGATGCATGCATGAGGTGTCGGGTTCAGCTGCGTCGGGTCGCAGCAGCGCGGGAAGACGTATTGCCGCTTCTTGGTTTTCTGTGCACCTCCACCATCGATTGCTGCTGCTAGACGCCGTGCAGGCTGGGCGACCTGAATCAGCGTCGTCGCGTCCGTGTCACGCGCGTACAGAAAACGGCCGACACCGAATGATATTGGGTTCGGACGAGCTGCCGGTCTCTCACCCGGAGACCCGACAGTGCACGACGACGGCAGCGTTGGATGCGCGCCAATGTCGTCTTCCACTGCGGAGGTGGGGAGCTGGAGCCCTGCGAAATGGGGTACTGTACTGTACGTCGACATGTGTAGACGCGGTTGCCTTCCCGCTGTCCCCCGCCAGCGCGAAAGACACATGATCGGTTGCCTTCGCCGAACGCCACACCTTGCACCTCCGCTCGTCGACGTGATTTTTCCACCAATTCACGGCGAAAAACAAATCGTGCTCGTTGGCGGTGCGGCAAGGTGCGTCACGGGCAAGTGTTGTGTGTAGCCCTCTGCGCTGCATCATTGGATGAGCCGCTTCGCGGCCGTCACATGCTGTCGCTGGAAATGCCATCACTACGGCGGTGAAGACCCGTCGACGACGACAACGCCGCACGGGGACGAAGCTGCCTGCCGTCCAGCTACCTATCGAGCCTATCTATTGGATGCGGTGCAACACCCAAGCCGGCTGAATACAGAGTTGAATTCGAGTCACAAGGAGCGGTGTGAGTTGGTGAATTGCGCGATGATTCCTTCATCATTGTTGCAGTCCCTTGATGTTGTGCGATCGAGAATCGAGACGCTGCCCAAAGGCGGACGGATCTCGTCGGACTTCAATAGGCGGCAGGTTCGCAGCTATCAGGGACGGCACGTGCTGCGTACCACCCAACCTTCGCCAAAGGGACCAAAGGCCATCAATAGCAATGCGTAGGTCGAAGCGATGAAGCTGTCTGGTTCTTACTGTAGAGTACCTGACAGTGGTGGTGTTAATCGTTCAAGAATAGTTGTTGCTTTATCCGCAGCCTTGCGCATCTTGATTGAACTTTGTTCCTGAGCAATCCCTTCGCCGCGTAGATGTGCAGAGCGACTGTTGCGTTTCGCTTGTGTGTGGACGGGCTTCATCCAGGAGCGTGAGTAAGCGTGAGGCGAGTTCGCTCCTGCTCAACGTCGGGCTGGTAGTGAGCGCGCCCAACGGCTTGACGGCTTCAGCTCCGTCGCGTTCCATAACGGCAGGTGGCGCATTTTGGGATGGAAAGAGACGCTCGACCAGCGTGGCAGGGGAGTCGATCGACGGCGAAGGACAACTAGAAACCATCAAATGTCGCGAGCAACTAACGCGACTTTGACCCTCGGCGCAGACCGTCCTCTGTCCGTATTTAGGCCGCCGCATAATCTGACGCTCCAGACAGATAGCAATTCCTGAGCGCAAGCCGGTCTGCGGCGGGAATAACGCCTCTACGTGCCGTGGCGTTGATCCAGTCGCCACATTCCTGCGTCTTTCCTGATTGCGTTGAGGGGATTCATCTGATCTCGATCAAACTCGTTAGGCGTCATCTTGATGTTCTTCTTCCCCCAAGACCTACTCGCTCAATCCAACCCACGTGATCGTGTATCAAGGGGCGGAGTGGATTGGATCGAAGAACTGCCTGCCCATCTCGACTGGGTAGAGGGATGTTGCATCACCTCGGGCTGAGACATGTCAGACCCATGCTCGCACCGAATTATTAAACCAGCGGGAATCAAATATCTGCGAATCGAATCCTCTACCTCGGCAGGAATATCACGTCCAAGTCTCGGATCGATTCCATAGCCTCTGATAAAGTCGTTGTGAACTCTCACGCGGGGTTCGTCTGCTATGGTGGCGCAAGTAGAGAGCATTCAGCAAAGGAGTAGCAGGGGGTGGTCGTATTAAGCTGGAGATAACGGCAGTGGTTCAGAGCCAAAACAGACGCCGCAATGTTGCGACTCTGCTTGACGGAGACCGGACTTCCCATCCGGCCGCCCACGCGGGGTTGATGTTGGGCACACGCTCAACAGCTGATGCTTGCGCGTTCTCCCGATATTCGCTATGGTTTTTCTTGTTGTTGATAGCCACGCCATTCACGGAAGCGCGAACGTACGTGCCATGGCGCCCTTCGTCACGCGTCGTTGCGAATATTCACCGCATGACGTTTTTGGAGGGCCATCTATCCGGAGAGCTTTGGGGTTTGGTTGGTGAGCTTGTGACAGGTTTGTACCAGCTTGACAGTTGACTGCACTGTTGAGAGAGAGCCACTTGGCACCCGTAGGTACACCGCGGGGGCGCGATCCGTCTTCACGTTCACAGGGAGACAATCGCGAGAGACCCTTAAGATCTCTCTGGATGGATATTTCACAGCATGCCAGATGTATGCCGTTCCGAGGTTGAGCGTTGTCGGGTGGCCATGTTGAGTGTCCACCAGCTAAACGCCAGCATCATCATCCTGAGGGTATAAAGCTTTTGAATATTACGCCGAGGATGACGCGAACAATAGAAGAAGTAGAACATGGGACGCTGTCCACTTCACTCGAGATCGGCTGAACGTGACGGCTCTTCGTCGAATCCAGTGGAGCCCTGTCGTGGAGTTGCAGCTCGAGATGAGAAAGCTCGAGGAGAAGGGAGCGCGTCAGGATGGCCCCACCCCACACGAGAACGGCGCGAAAAGGTTGTGCCGCATTTTTACGCGCGCCAGACGGCGATTAATGACCAGTACTTTTCTCACCGTGATGCTGCAAGTCGGGTCTCAAGTCCCCTACCTACCCTCTCCCGCTCCCTGACATTGGATGCACCTATCTCGACGGCATGCGAGCACGATGCCTTCCAATTTGCTCTCCGCGGCCACTCGAGAAAAGCTGTTCCTGGACTAGTACGCATATCCAGCAGAGCTCGCCCACAGACAAGACCTCCCGAGCTAACGAGGACCGAGGGCCAGCTCGACTTTGAAGCATTCGGCCCCAAAGGGCGTCTACGTAGCTCCGTCGCCTGACGAGCCAGGCGTGCAATGGACCGGCGTGGTCGTCCTCCGAAAAGGTAGGTCATGTGCCTCAGCAATCTCGGCGGTGCCTCTATCCATGGTTCCTCGCGACTGATGGGCGAACCCGACCTCAAGGCCCCTACACCAACGGCGTTCTGCGCTTCAACATCGCATTTCCGCCGGACTACCCGTCAAGGCCGCCCACCGTGTCCTTTACCACAGATGTCTTCCATCCGCTCGTCACACCCCTCACGACGTACTCGCACAGCACGCGCGACACTGGCGCCGACACCGCCAGCGCCGGCGACCAGGAGCGACTTCCGCCCGGTGGGCTGAGCCTGAGGTACGGCTTTCCAGAGTGGTTTGAGGACGGACGAGATGTCGGACAGAAAGAGTTGGGCGAGAGCGGGTCACAGCAGGATGCGGTGCGGACGCGGAGACCGGTCCCGATGACCGTGGAGGTGCTGCAGTATCTGCGCACTGTGTTTGACACCGAGGCTGTGCTGGACGCCGTGCCACTCGAGGCTGCGGCGAATGCTGGCGCGTGGCATGCCTGGAGGAGCTATAGGGCGAAGACTGGAGGCGGTGGTACAGCTTCGCCTTCGACAGCCGCTCGGCCGCAGAACAATGCAAGCGATTCCAATCCAGAGCGCAGCTTGTCTCCACGTCAGCAGCAGCCGGGGGGTGCGAGGAGACCCGGCGAATGGAATTGGCAGGGCGTTTGGGAGGAGAGGGTTCGCAAGAGTGTACAGGCGAGCAACTCCGAGTCGGTGTTGTACGGTGACGGAGCTTCGGACGTGATGTGCTTTTCGAAGGCGGACAAGGCTGTCGCGGAAAGGCTTGCGTCCTCAATGGAGCAGCAGGTTACGTGAGATTGGGAGAAGTTGCAATGCGATCAATCACCACTTGCCTTGCCACCAAGACGGCAGTGTCAACGCAGGTGTAGGGAAGGAGGCGTCGACTATCATTGCGCGCCGCTAGTAGGTCAACGGTCGCTTTTCATGACAAACTTCCTCTCATCAAAGAAGTCTCACTTCCACGCTCGAGTCGTTGACGAAACGTCCGTCGACTCCGCAGAGCATGGCCAACAAGGAGGTAGACGGGTGTCAGTATTGGCTTTGATGCACCATCGCTCACCGTGCTCTTCACACAGAACCAGCCGCTCTCCTTTGGTACACCACCACCACCACCCATCTCCGGCCTCTCACCGAGCAACAAGCCAGCCTTGAATCGACAGCGAGACCACTCGTCATGTCGCAGACCGGAAACGCCACTCAAAGTCCGCAAGACACGCGAGAACCTCAATCAGAATTACATCGATGTCCTACCGCCGTGTCTTCACCTCTCCCCTCAAGGCTACACGAATCAAAATCACGTTCACGCTCCGAACACGTTGCAAGAGCAGAAAGGCAGGGGTGATGCAGGGCAGCAGACCTTGCACCAAGAGCGTGTATCTTACGCCGACGAGTATGCGCCGATTCCGGAGGTGCCAGTGGCGCCGGTCATCAAGAGCTCACGCATGCAGCGGCAGAAATCAGTCAGTCGTCGAATGCTGTCGAGAGTGAAGCAAGGCATCACCAGCCGCTCGAACAGCGCAGCCTCCATCAGGCCGGCCGAGTCTGACACGAGCTTGAGTCGCCGTCTTTCCGGCCGCAGAAAGCACAGTGTCGAGCCGGAGCGCCGTACACAGAGCTTCGAGATCAGCCGACCGAGCGGTAATGACGCAGCACAATCCGCCCGCGACCAAGGACCGACTGTGCGGCGCTCATTCAGAGACTCCACCTTATCGACTGAGAGCGTGCTGTCTTGCGAATCAAGAGCTGCAACGCCGCGTCCTGTGAACGATGATTGTTCCGCAGTAGCGCTGGTTCCCTCCCGCTATGACTTCCCTTCGCCTCCTTCGAGGTCGTCGCCATCTCCGCAGCCTACGCCTCGGCCACCGCGGAAAGAGTTGCTCGTTGTACCGCAACCCACTACACCTGAAACCAGGTTGAAAGTGCCCTGCGTGCATCTGCAAGTTACGCTTGACCGCACGAGCGTTGATGTGCATTCGAAAGGCGAGGTGTGGGTGGCAATGGAAGCTACTGTAGGCTCAGAGGGCACATTTGTGCAGTCATGCGCCCTGGGCGGCGAGGTAAGAGACACGCATGAGATCAAATGCGGAAGCATCACGAGTCTGAGACTCTGCTTTAAACCGGTCGGAGGATGTCTCATCGCGGATCTGGTTGGTCAGAAGGCCTTGAAGAATCTTACCGACGGCGAACGTTGTTCACTGTTTCTGAAGATTCAAGTGCCCAAGATTCGAGTCCGCGACAGCGCGAACGACCCGGACCAGTATTCGCTGTTTACGGAGCTTGAGAGTATGGTTGGTACGCTGGAAACAGACATTTTGAACGTAGAGGCAAGGTACAGGCATTCTCTGCTACCGCGGGACAACGTCGTGTCTGTGAAGCACACTTGCAAAATTACGCGGCCGAAGACCGAATCGCGCTGGAGTCTGCTCGCGCACTACGAAGAGCTGGACAACGAGACGAAAGTACACACACGACTCGCACAGTATCTCACCGACCAGTACTCCGCCGAGCGCGCCTCGGAACTCCTGCATCGCCACCTCTCGCCAAAAGCACTCCAGCAGCAAGACATCCGCCGCATCAGCGCAGCGTTGACAGAGCAAATGAGCAGACCGCAGCCCGAGGAAGCCAAACCTTCAGTCATCATCACCGACATCGACCTGAACTCGACCCTCTCAACCGTGCAAGCCACCGAGCCCTTCTCCACGGCCCCCACCACGCCCTCTTCCCACACCGCCGATCCACCCCAGACCTCAACCTCGACCTTGATTCCACACGACCCACCAGCAAACCAAACCCCCATCCCCGCTGCCTCTGGCCGCGCCCAGCCCAACACCCATTCCCACACCCTTGCGCCTCCCCTCCTCACCGCCCCCAAAACCACAACCTCCCTTACTGCGACCTCCCACAACCCATCGGAGCCCGAATCCCGAGATTCGGCGCACCGCCTCTGGCGCCACATTCGCCACTCGTCGTTGTCGGAGCAGCAGCTGTCGGAGCTGACGCCAGAGCGACTGGGAAGTCTTGAAGACCGAGATGAGTCGTTGAAGGAGTTGAGGCGCGTTGCGCTGGCGAACAAGCGTAGTGTCGGGGCTGAGACGCTGAAGGGGTGGGCGTGGGATAGGGAGCGACGGGAGGGAGGCGCGGAGGCGCCTTGGCTTTAGGGGACAGAGCGAAGGATGAGATACGGTTCAGACATGGCAAAGCTTGGACAACTTCTTATCGTTTGCAAAGAAAAAGAATGATCGAACATTCGAGGTCGTTGGTTACAAGCATGTTATTTTATGACCACGGAATAGTCAGAGATCCTTAAATTTCAAGATCCCGCGGTGGTCATGCATGGCGAGCTTACGCATTTATTTTCGGGTTTCCGACCTGTTTGCATTTGTATCGCGAATCCGACAATACGTTGTAATGTCGGTACCACGCGGACTCGCGGAGTATGATGTGATTTATTTCGAGCTGCCAGAGTTGGCAGTGCACGGCCACATTGTACAACGCCACAGCTCCCATCTCCAACTTCAAGACGACCGTCCACCCAAGCGAAGCATCAACGAATTTAACAGACACCATCACACCGGTCCTCTCAGTCGACCGCGCGGAAAAATGTTCAGCATAACGCGGCCCACCCCGACGACAGTCCTATATACCGTCTCGACCTCTCCGCCAACAACCCTCACAACCCGCCTCACCACCCTCCTGTTAACGCTCCTGCGCCTGACCGCCGCCGCCGCCGTCCTCCTAGCCCTCTTTTCCGAATACAGCACCGCCTTCCCGGAGACACTCCCCCCTAGCATTCACCACCCCGCCCTCGTGCTCCCGCCCTGGCTCCCCTCCCCAACCACGCTCCCGCCCCTTCCCTACCGCCTCGCCCTCTACGCCGCCACCGCCTACCTCACGCTCCGAAAGGACTACACGCAGGAATCGCTGCTGGTGATCCGCGGCTTAGGTGTGCAGACGAGCACGAGCGCGCCGAGCTACCTGTGGACGTCCAGCACGCGCTTCATCCCGACGAGCAGCATTCAGGACGTGTTCATCCACGAGGCGTTTATGGGGTTCGAGGTGAGGTTTTATCTGTGCATCGTCGTGGACGGAGAAGGGGAGGTGGTCGTGGTGTTCCCGGTATGTGTGGCTCGTCTGATGCTTTGGGAAGGTTTGCTTGCTGATTTGTGGTGTAGAGCATCTTTCCGCGACGCGAGATTTTGGAGGACGTTTGGAGGGGAACAAGGGCTTGCTTGTTTGAGCCAAAGGCTTGAGAGCAAGCAAATATCTGCTTGTGAGATGGGTTGATTTATCTAAGCGTCCATGCTGGCGTCGCCGCTCCCACTACGAGTGCCATTGAGGCCCTTGCGCGCAGCATACCGAGCATTGACGACCTCTGGAGCCTCCATGCGATCCCGCTGCATCACCGGCTTATACCTGCCAACACTCCGAGGCTCCTCACTACCGTCAAATAAACGCTCGGTCTCCTGCGCCCTTCCCACGCTCTCCAGACTGGACAGAATCTTCGGCTGCTTACCGAGCCTGGCCACAGCATCCATCAAGGACCCGGCGAGCACCTCCTCCATCTTGCGCTGCCGCCACATCCCCCAGAGATCCTCCATTATGCCATTACGCCCGTACTTGCCGTCCTCGAGACCTGTCACAGACCGTTTCTTGGTATCGCGACCGCCTACCTCTTCGCCGACGTATATCCAATTGATGGAATCCTGGTAGCTCGTCGGCTCCCCGCCGCTCTGGTGAGCGTGGTCAGCTTCCGACACCTGCGACAAGTCGGGAAAGACGCAGTCCCACAGCACGAGTGGGGCGTCCGAGGCCATCTCGTACGTGGGCTTTTCGGGCGTCTTCTTGACGTCGAGCAGGTCCTCGACGACGCTAGGCTGCTCGTAGCCTTGGCCGACGAGAAAAAGTATCGCCACGAGGTGACGCACTTGATGCCACAGGAACGCGGAGCCTCGCACTTCGAAATAGAACAGCTCAGGCATGCGTTGCAGATCGGGGCGAGAATGACTTTGACCATTCTGCGATTTCTGCCCCACGAAAGGCTCTCTAGCCGCAAAGCTCCCCGGATCTTGATCAGCACCGACACGATGGATGCCTGAGTGGAATATTCGCCGCTCGAAATTCGTGAGTTGCTTGCTCGGATCCACCTTGCAGAAATTGCGGAAATCATGGAGCCCCTCATACTTCTGCGCCGCCTTCTGCATGGCCTCGACGTCTAACTGCCCCTCACCAGGCGCCAGTGGAGTCGGCGCGTAGGCGGGGTTGGTAAAAAAGTAGCGATAACGCCGCTCCTTGCAGTTGAAGCGGGCGGAGAAATCGGGCGGGGGGTCGGGGCACCACGCGAGTACGCGGATGTCGGCGGGCAGCACGCGGTTCAGCAGCTGGATATAGGGTAGCTCGTCCACCACGTCGTCCCAGACCGGCTCTTCCACCTCTGCGTCCACTTCCACATCTTCCTGCGCGCCTGCATCGGGCATCGGGCTATCCCCTCCCTCCTTCGCCTCCACCTCCGCTGCCCCCTTCTGCACCTCCGCCCTCCGTCCCTTCCCCACTGGCCTCGCACTCCTCACCCTCAACCCCACCACTTGCCCGAAGGCGCTGACCCCTCGATCCGTGCGGCCACACTTACTGTACCCGGTGCCGTCCCAACAAACCTCCTCCCTCTCTCCCTCCCCCTTCCCTTCCGGCCACGTAGGAAAAATCAATCGGCATTTCCTAAGCCCGCGCCACAACGCCTCCTCCACCGTCGGTAGCGGTGTAGCATTGTTGCTGTGGTGCTCGAAACCATTGTAGCGTGCGCCGAGGTAGGCGAACTTGAGCGCGATGTGGCGGGTCGCGTACTTGGAGGGATCGAAGGGCTTGGGGGATTTCCGGGGCTTTTTCTGGGGTGCTTGTTGTGGAAGAGCGGCGGAGGGGTCGGCGGGGGAGATGTGGTGGGTGCGCAGTTGGGTCTCGAGGGCTGTGATGCGGGCGATGAGGGAGGGGGAGGTCCAGGTCGTGTAGTCGGGTTGGGGTGGTGTCGGGGGTCGCATGTTGAGGGACGGCGGGGGGACGCGGTTGCGTTTGGTGACCAAGGCGCGCGATCGAGGGAGAAGGGTCACGGGCACGATGCGGCGGGGGAAGGGAATTCGTGGGAAAGGCTGAAGCCTCATTGCTCGTTGGCGCAGGCGGGAAGGAAATGTTTTCTCGAGAAGCGAGTCACCTAAAGTCGAGATGGCGGACACACTCGCTAACGCCGCTATCTCCGCGCGAGAGGGCACACCTAAGCCACTGCAACCTTACATGTGCCGAGGTGGAAGGGCGGGTTCTGGCTGGGCTCGTTGGCGGGAATCCGACATGGAATGATCGAATGGGAATGTCGTTTAATGAGAGCTCGTGCGTGGAGCTCATGTACGCGGCAGGTCGAAGGGTATATCCACCATCGTCACCACCAAGCCTCCTCCAGTACTGTCTTTACGCCCGTTGAGTCCCTCTGGCGCTTTATTATGCCGCCCCAATCTTGCCTCCTGACCACCCAAAGCACCCCTTGGACGGCGTCGCTGGGCCACGTGCTGCTTCTCGAGGCGAGTTGAGGCACCCTGATCATCTCTTGTGTGGCTTCCCCCGAATCGATGCCCTGTTCCACGTCGCAGCTCAAGCGGCAATGTTCAACACTCTACATTAAGGTCCAATTCGTCGCGGCCCTCACGCCTTGCGCCGGCTCGTCGCACTCCGCTTCTGCGAGCCGGTGACTATCGCCGCACTGTCTTCATCATCGTTCAGCAAGACCTTCTGCTCGCCGTCTATCGCCGGCAGCTTCCCGCCCATGGCCTCCTCGGCCTTCTTCCTCGCCGCGCTGATGCTACCAATCCGCTTGGGCGTGTCGTTCTGCTGGCTCTTGTGCGGCTGCGCGCTCAGCTCCTTGACCTGCTCCTTAGCCTGCGCGAGCTTCTCGGCCGGGTCCTCGGGTTCGTACGCGACACTCTCCGGGGCGACACCTCTAGTGCCGAGCGGGGGGTCGAAGCGCGTGCGGATTGTCTCGATCATCTTGCCGAACCAGTACACATTGAGCGAGTTGAGGACGAGATTGGAGGTGAGGTAGAGGATCGGAATCCAAAGCGGGAGGTAGCGCTCCTGGTTGAAGGCCGTCAGCTGCAGCTGCGGCTCCTTGGTGACCTGCAAAATCTCCTCAATGGTCAGGGTGTGCAGCGCGCCGGCAGGGACTTTGGCAGCGAAGTCAGAGTGGCCTTCGCGGATGACCCAGTACATATCGCGGAAGACCCAGATGGAGGAGTAGATGCCCCAGACGATGCGGCAGCCGAAGAAGGTGCCCGTCAAGAAGACGCCGTTGATGGCTTGGTAGATGGAGCCGGTGAGGCCGAGCTTGTCACAGAACCAGTGGATGTTCAGGAACGGGCTGCTGAGCTCGTACAGGAGGAAGATGGGGGCGGAGAAGTAGATGAACGGACGCTGGAAGCACGGTTAGCGCTCGCCGTTCTACCAAAAGCGATGTCCAGAGTAGCACATACGTAGCCCACACCAAACACGGCCGTCGCACTGATGGCGTGCGCCAACATGCCCCATCCAAAGATGTCAAGGTGCAGGCAGCTCATGACCATATCCCACACAAAGTAGCCCAGTGCGAAGCTCTGGCACAGCCCGGCGCTGCCATGGTATCCCCATATCCGCATCTCCCAGTGGGCGTTGTCGCGCCATACCTTTCGCTCCTCGTCGAACCAGATGACCCACAGGGACAGGGCGTTGATCAAGACGGCCTGGAAGAAGGAGACGACGTGTACATCCCAGTTGATCTTGGAGCGCTGCGAGAGCTGCGGGTAGGTGCCCGGGCACACGCGCGCGGAGAGGACGGGTGAGACGACCTTGCAGATGAAGGTGTAGAGGATGCCGGCGAAGATGACCTCGTGGGCGTGGAGGGGGAGGGTTTGCAGGTCGAGCGCGTCGGCGTAAGGCTTGACGAAGGCGATCAGCGCGGGCGGCGGGGCGATCGGGAAGGGGTCGATCATGTTGTCGGCCAGTGGTGGAGGTTGGATGTAGGCAAGGGAGTGTGTAGTAGGGAGCAGGCTGTTGGGCGAGTTGGACGTGGTGAGGTGACAAGGGCGATGGGACGGCGGCGGGCTCTCTCTCTCTCTCTCTCTCTGTCTCTCTCTTTTTCCCTCGTCTTCACGACATCATACGGCCGTTGCTTTAGGTCGGGGGATCCGGATGGGTGCCAGCCTTGCGACGAGTGGGGGAGGGACACCACCTGGTCTTTATCCTACCTAGCCTACCTACATACGTAGCCGGCGAGCCGTGATTCCTTGACCCACCTCACCTCTCTCCGTCCCGCCTTGCCGACAGCAGCCGGGAACACGCGGGAATGACACCTCATGCCGTTCTGTCTCCGAGGTCAAATCGTCATTCGCAGTCCGGACTCTAGAAAACGCCATGTCTTGAAGATGCGCAGGTGCCTTCGCGTCTCGCCGCTGTGAGGTCGTACAAGCCTGTCGTTTCGAACAATCTGAACCATTCGTTCTTGACCAAACCATGGAGAAACTCGTCAAAGCCCCCGGCGAGAACAGTCTCGAAAATCTTCTCGACCGAGTTCTCGAGTATATCATGGAGTGTCTGGACACGCGACCTGTCGGAGACCCGATTCAACAATGCGGCAAAGCACCGCTCACGATAATCCACACGCGTCCCGACGATGTATTGGAGCTTGCGACCCGCAAGATGCACGCCTGGCCGTACCACCAAGTGCCACTTTGCTGGCGGCGGCTTTACGAAGATGCCAGTTTATCCAAAGCGGAGCATCTTTTGAAGCGACTGAAGGGAAATTGGTCGAGGGTGGCGCTTGGCGAGAAGAGGAAGCGCGCAGGTGAGGTCGAAAGGAAACGCTTTTCGCGCGCAATGGAAGGTAAGTAAGCTAACATGCTCACGTACAAGATTCTGAGCGGGAGACTTCGAGCGTCTTTCACGATGCAGAAGCGATTCCGGAAGTCGTCAGGGCTCTGGATATGGGGATTCATCTCTCTGGCGCGCCTGGCCGTGCTCACGCTTTCGAGGAGATCTTCCAGCGACTGGAGAAACTTCTTCACGCAGAAGAAGGACCTGACTCCTCGAGCCACTTCGAAATTCAACATCAGAAGCGTCTAGACACTGATTGCCCAATCGAGCGAGCGGCTGGCCCACTCGAGCTCGAGGACTTTCAAACTCATCTCGACCGTGGGGGATCGCCCGTTATCATTCCGAATGCACTTCAACAGTGGCCAGCCTCGGAGTTGTGGCAAGACCCCAAATACTGGCTTCGACGAACCCTCAACGGCGAACGCCTCATACCAGTCGAGATTGGCAAATCCTACACCGAGGAGGACTGGAGTCAAACGCTCATCCCCTTTAGAGACTTCACGACCTCCTACCTCCTCCCAGCCATCCCCAAAGATATCGGCTACCTCGCCCAACACGACCTCTTCGCCCAAATCCCCTCTCTTAAGTCCGACATCCTGACCCCAGACTACTGCTACACGTCCCCACCCACCGCCTCCGGCCCCGCCGCCAAGACATCCGGCCTGGCGACCACGCGCACCCTCGACGAGCCTATGCTGAATGCGTGGTTCGGGCCTCGCGGGACCAAGACGCCGCTACACACTGACCCCTACCACAACATCCTCTGCCAGGTCGTGGGCTACAAGTACGTGCGGCTCTACGCGCCAGAGCAAACAGCGCGTCTGTACCCGCGCGGGGTCGATGAGAAGGGGATTAGTATGGAGAACACCTCGCAGGTCGACCTCGACGTCAGCTCTGGGGCGGCAGAGGCGATGGCGAAGATTGACCGGCAGTTTCCGCTCTTCAGGGAAGCGCAGTATGTGGAAGCGATTCTGGCGCCGGGGGAGTGCCTGTATATCCCATTGGGCTGGTGGCATTTCGTGGAGAGTCGGAGCACGAGTTTTAGTGTGAGCTTTTGGTGGAATTGAGGTTGTTCAGTGGCCGGAGAAAGAGTCGTTTTCGCAATGGGGTGTAAACACAATATGATGCCCGTGAGGGCCGCCGCGGACACGATGCCAGGGACGGGACACCTTTGTATCGCAAGACCCATCAGTCTTGAGTGCATCTCCAAGCTCCAGATGGGTTGCCTGCCGCAACTGGAGAAGAAGCTCGCCACTTCTGGCTTCTTGAACCAATAACAGCATTCTGCGGAGGCTTTTTGGGCAGCCGGTGGGGTTGCCCCGTCCTCGCACCGACTCTCGAGCGATCATATATCCCGTCTTCAGGTACGGCAACAGTAGTACCTGTTAAGCATAACACCCTTGTGCCATCTCTGCATGCGGCGAGTTGACTCAAAGCGTCGACATTCGCTAACCAGCATGACGACACGGCGACTTGAGACCGGTCCCAAAACACCTTTCTATCTCCTTCGCTTCTCCCTACTTGATCATCGACACCACCGAGAAGAATCAAGACGGACAGACAACCCAACCTTTGAGAAGCATGGTCTGCCCAAGCTAGGCACATTCCACACAAACAACAGCTCGCCATGGCAGACACGTGGTCCACGCTCCCCGACGAGCTGCAAGTCCAGATTCTGGAACACTGCGACTCTTCCACATTGGCGGCACTCTGCCAGACCTATCATGAAATGCTTCACAAAGCTCGGCTAGTTATCTGGACCAACATAGATTTTGGCGGGCCGTGGGACTACAGGACGCCATAGGAGGATGACGGCATAGAACCTCCCGTGCAAGAGCTCCCTTGTACAGTCGGCAACGACCTCGTGCAGCGGCAGAGAAGATTTCTTGCCGCTTGCAGCCATATGATAGACACGACGCCCGATTCTTTCCGCGAGCTGGCAGGCTATACTAAGACTTTGAGACTGCCGCATCTCCCAGGCGCCTTGATTCCAGGTCCTCACATAGACGAAGCCAAGGGCGACAAGGGCGATTGGATCGCCGAATGCGCGGACAATCCGCTCGGGCACAATGCTTACGACGTTATCGCGTGCTTCCTCAACCTCCAAAGTCTGACCGTGTTCGTCCAAGGCTACTGGATGCAAGAGGGCGAGAGCGACGAGCAACTGGAATCGGCTTGCAGCGCTCTGGCGGCCAACCTATCGAAGCTCCGCGCCCTGAACGCCGGCGACCAGATCTCACCGCCCATCCTGAACGCGCTGTCTGTACGGGCGGAGCAGATCGAGCATCTTTCCTTGGTCAACCTCATATAATTCCCAGGGCAATATGGCCAGCCGCCCGAGGGCGTACTCTTCCTGCAGCCGCTCGTCCATCGCTTCATCGCTCTCCGCACGCTTCGGCTCTGCAAACTCGCCGAACTCGACGAATTCGACGAGAAAATAGCAATGTTGCGATGAGACTGGGACGTCGACGCGGAGAAGGCAATCCTGGTCGAATGGGCCACGCTCCTCCGCCACGCGGCCTCAGCGCTAGAAAATCTCACGCTGGAGAACAGCTTTCACGTCTGCAGGTTTGAGGATCAATTGCTGAACGGCCTCGCGGTGCGCTCGATGGCCAATTGCCAGGATGTACTCGGGCTTATCTTTGAGAAAGAGCCATGGCCGTCGTTGAAAGAGGTGACGCTCAGGAGCATGCAAGGATTGCTCGCGCCGGGCGATGGTAACGGAAATGCGGTGGAAGCTCTGAGATTACGGCTTCGGATTCGACGCCAGTGGGGGACGGTATTTGTGATCGAGGATTCGGTCACGCCGGCGGAAATTTCCCCCCCCCCCCCGGCGGCATCTTCTGGGCACAGTGACATTTTTGCTTCACCACCGCCCTTGCCCATGAGGATTGTTCATCTACTCTCATGTTGTCAATACGATCCATGAGCAACGTTTACTCGTCAGAGCGCCAGAAGTGACGCACATTCCATTTGAAATTTGTTGTCATTTCGTATCCCAGCTAGCCTGTCAAACAGCGAATACCCGGTCTGAGAACCACCATGATCTCCCCACCAACACCTGTCACAGGGCGTGATGTTCCGCCTCGTGATGTATCAGAGCTTCTCGATAGAACCACGGGAAACCTTCCGATCGCGCTGGCGACATGACCATGAAGGAACACAAGGGTTTCTCCGGGCAACGCAACCGAAGTCGTGCTTCCCAGATTGATCGTTGCGTGCGTTTCATGGTCGGTCTCAGTATTTTCATCTCCTTCGCGGCCTTCGTTTGCATTCTCGCAACTTTTCTTCAGAGCGCTAGCTGTGTGCTGCTTCTCATTCCCCATTTGCCTCTCTGTCTCCGCTGGATTGCGCGCAAACCTTCCTCGCGCATTGCTCGTTTCGACGATAGCGTACCCTCAATGCACCCTCGGGACGCGAGTATCGAGAGCATTGATCCGATCGGGCGGGTAGAGGTCGATTGCGCCACCGAGTGTCCTCACATGCCCGTTGAGTTGCTTTCTCGCCTTGTCGCGAAGAGCGGTGGACGCTTGTCCATCGACCTGGATCATCGCCTCGATCACATAGCTGCCGCTAGGGTCGAGAAGGGCGAGCTTGTCTGACGAAGGGGGCGGCCCGCTCAAGACCTGATCGCGCATCTCAAAGAACCCGGCTTTCTCAGGCATCGGCTGGAGGATGTGTGTCCGGAAGACGCGAAAGACCGTGCTTCCGCTGATGAAGCGGGTGCCTGTGGCGATGTATTGATTGACGAAACTGGATCCGATTAGCTAGGTACGCATGTCTCCAAAGGGAGAGAACGAGACGTTACCTGTACATGTTGCCAAACTGTTCGAGGTCGTTGTCGTCCAGAAGCTTCACATTCGCCTTCCGCGACACCATTGATTTCTCTGCTGGCTCGGGGATGTTCGGTTGGTAGAAGCGCCACTGTCTCGTGATAGCCTCGGGATCGCTAATTTCGTCGATGTCCCGGATTAGTTGGCAGTGGTGCATTTGCTGTGTCTTCGCCTTCTCCACCGCTGCCTTCAGTGCAGCTCCTTTCAGGGCCGGGTCCGGGGGTGACGGAGCGGTTTGTTTGTAGATCAGATGCTGCTCCGAGAAGTGAACGGGAGGTGATATGGTCACCGCACCGAGTATTTGAAGCACCTGTTCGAGGCGAGCTTCTGCAATCTGCGAGTATTGCACGTGTTCGTGGACTGCGCTTGGTTGAAACGACATATTTGTTGTGTTTGCTAAGGGACGTTGATCCGCAAGTCAAATTAGCACAGCGGCGTCGGAGACCGGCTGCGAAGGTTGCTCGACACAGAATGGACAGCCCACGCGACGCGACGCGAGCGTTCACTTTCACATTCACTTTTCGGGTTCCACTGACGCCGATGTCACGAGATGTCGCGTTTGCCCCGGTGAGGTCGGATGCAAGGAAGGTACCTAGGTTTGTTGTTGGGCGGACCTCCGAGGTCGGCCGAAATGTGCCAAACAGGCAAGCCGACCCGCTCCCGAGTCCCGGCTTTACCTGCCTACTAGGGCCGAGGGGCATTTCTGGCTTGCGACCTCATCAGACCTCGTGCAGCTGGCTCCCCAGAGTATTGCCTACACCGGATCTTGACCAAGATGACGGCCGTCAGTCCAGACAAGCCGATGGCCGACTTGAAGCTCAACGGCGCCAATGGAGACGCCAAAGAGGCCGACACCAAGGCGGCGAGAGGAGAAGGTGGTGCCGCCGAAAACGAGGAATCTGACGAAGAGGAGGGCGAGGGCGAGGAAGGTGGTGGTGGCGCGGGAGAAGGGGCAGCAAAGAAGAAAAAGAAGAGGAAGCCACGCAAGAAGAAGAAGGCCGGAGCTGCCGGAGGTGGAGCAAAGGCACAAACGGCACCACCCACAAAGAAGGTGTCAGATCTGTTTCCGAACAACTCGTACCCGATAGGAGAGGAGGTGGAATACAAGAACGAGAATGCGTACCGTACGACGAGCGAGGAGAAGCGGGAGCTGAACAACATGAACCAAGACTTCCTGAACGACTACAGACAGGGCGCTGAGATCCACCGCGAGGTCAGGAAATACGCACAGCAAACGATCAAGCCGGGCATGACCCTTACGGAGATTGCTGAATTGATTGAAAATGGCACAAGGGCTTTGACTGGCCATCCGGGACTGGAAGAGGGCGACAACATCAAAGGCGGCGTGGCTTTCCCTACAGGACTTAGTCTGAACCATTGCGCAGCACATTACACACCGAACGCCGGGAACAAGATGGTGCTCAAGCAGGAGGATGTAATGAAAGTCGATTTTGGCGTGCATCTCAACGGACGTATCGTCGACAGTGCATTCACCATGGCATTTGAGCCGCAGTACGACAACCTTCTCGCAGCCGTCAAAGATGCCACCAACACCGGCGTCCGACTCGCTGGTATCGACGCCAGGCTGGGCGAAATCGGCGAGGGCATCCAGGAAGCAATGGAGAGCTACGAGGTGACGATCAACGGGGAGACGCACCCTGTCAAAGCTATCCGCAACCTCAACGGCCACACCATCAGCCAATACAGCATCCACGGGGGTAGCAACGGCAAAAGCGTGCCGATCGTCAAAAGCAACTCGACTGAGAAGATGCTGGAGGGCGAAACATACGCGATCGAGACTTTCGGCTCCACTGGCCGCGGCGTCGTGCGCGACGACATGGAAACCTCGCACTACGCCAAAGCGGACGACGCGCCAAAGGTCGCGCTTCGCGTCGCCAGCGCCAAGTCCCTCTTGCGCACCATCGACAAGAACTTCGGCACGCTGCCTTTCTGCCGACGCTACCTTGATCGATTGGGTCAGGACAAGTATTTGCTCGGGCTGAACCACTTGGTGCAGCAGGGCATCGTGCAGGACTATCCCCCGCTGGTCGATGTCAAGGGAAGCTACACGGCGCAGTACGAGCACACGATACTCTTGCGGCCAAATGTGAAAGAGGTATTGACGAGGGGAGACGACTACTGAGTGCGGCACTATGGATAAGCTGGAGAGCAGGCGACGAATCACGCATTGAGGGGGAATGAAGCTCACGCCGAGATCGAACTCCAAATGACACTTAAACCGTGTCGAATCGATCAGTCAATAAATTTTCAAATCATTCCATCTAACCCATTATTTTTTTCCATTGGGGAGGAGTTCTGGCTTCGGCGTCTGATCCGCCGAAACGACATATACCCGATGTCGGTCTCTCGGTGTTTGATCGCATACGGAGCTCCTCCAGATACCCCGCAGGTGCCTTGGATGGTTCGACGACAGGAAGCACGGCAGACCGACAACCATGAAGTGACATACTCGACAGACCTCACTCCAATAGAATACAGACAGAATGGCCGCCAAGTCTGCCGACACGACGCCAATCAACTCCGTCCCTGTCGATAACTCCATCGTCGGCAAATTAGCCCTTGTAACCGGCGCTTCTGGAGGGTACGTCGAGATGCACAAAGCATCCGTTCGTTCGATTGCTCGAGATGATCGAACGCTCACTCACTTCTCTACCAGTATTGGCGCTGCCTGTGCACGCGACCTCTGGGTCAATGGCGCCAGCCTTGCTCTCACGTACAATACCAATCGCGACAGCCTCGATGCCCTCATAGCCGATCTCCAAAGCACACCGGCAGCAAGCGCCGCCGCCTCGCCACGCCCCATTAGTGCCCACCAAGTCGACGTCAGCAAAGAAGCGGACCTCACGCGCCTCTACGCCGAAGTTGCCCAGCAGCATGGCGGCCGCGGCGCAGACATCGCCATCATCAACGCCGGCTACGGCAAGCGTGTCAGCTCGATCCTCGACATCAGCCTGGACGAGTGGGACTACACGCTCAACGTCAACCTGCGCAGCGCCTTCATCCTGACCAAGCTTGCGGTGCCGCACATGCTGGCGCAGAGCTGGGGACGCGTCGTGTACATTTCGTCCATCGCGGCAACCGGGACGAGCATCAACGGGTGCCATTACTCGGCGTCCAAGGCGGGCGTGCAGGGCATGGCGAAGAATCTGGCGGGGAAAATGGGGACGAGTGGGATTACGTTCAATGATGTGGCGCCGGCGATGATCACGGGGACGGGGATGATCAAGGACGAGGCGGCGTTGAAGGGAACGCCGGGCGACGTGAGCAAGATCCCTGTCGGGAGGAGTGGTAGGCCGCAGGAGTGTGCAAACGCGGTGACGATGCTGTGTAAGACGGGCTACATGACAGGTCAGAGTCTCTTGTTGTCTGGGGGGCTGAAGTGATGGTTCGAATCAAAATCCGCTCGGCCGTGTCCGTGTCGCGGCCCGCCGTCCTATTGCGCCGCCTCTATGCTGGGTCTAGATTCTATGCACCGATATTGCGATTCCAGGGCGACAACTTGGCCTCCTCGGCCGCTTTCCTGTCCGAGAAGATACGCACGCTCTTTTTGACTCCCCATCCGCCCTTCAGCAACTCACCGATTCCCTCGAGTTCTAATCCAGCCGTCTCGGGATACAGCTTCCAGATTCCTATCCATCCCGCAAGGCAGACGATCGCATATGACGTGAAGGTCGCACTCGGCCCAATGACCTCCATCATCGGAAGAAAAGAAATGCCAACCAAGAAATTCGAGCTCCAATTTGTCGCCGTCGCGACCCCGGATCCCAGCGACCGCACGCGCAGTGGGAACAGCTCGCTCTGCTGCCACGGCACACAGCCCAGCCCAATTGCGTACGAAGCGACGTACACAATCATCGCAGCCAGCAGCACCATCGGCCACAAGCTCTCCTTCGCGTGCATCATGTCCCAACTGTCGGCCTGGTGCGCGCCCGACTGCAGGATATGGATGAAACTGAAGGCGAACGCGCACGTGAGTAGGCCGACCACCATGACGGGGATGCTACGCAGCAGCATGGCGCGGCGGCCGACCGAGTCGATGTAGGTGAAGGCGGCGAGGGTGAGGAGGAAGTTGGTGCCGGCGATGACGAGCGAGGTAGCGATGGGGGACGCGAAACCCGCCAGCGCAAAAATGGTCGCGCTGAAGTACATGAGGCTGTTGAAGCCGCAGAGTTGTTGCAGGGCTTGGAGCATGCAGGCAAGGCTGAGGGCGCGGCGGTTGCTAGCGACTTTGAGGAGGGCGTTCAAAGTGGAGTATTGGAGAGAGCTTCGGTCCGCTGGCGAGGCGTCGTCGTCCAGTTTGTTCGTCTCCTCGGTGATCTCGAATTCGATGCAGGCCAGCACGCTGTCGACGGTATTCTCTCGTGCGCGCTCGTCAAGCCCGCCGTACATCTTCTCCAGCACCGCGCGCGCTCGCCTCATGTGCCCGGCCCGGACCAACCATCGCGGTGACTCGACCATGATCCAGAGCAGCCCAAACTGCACTCCTGCGGGCACAGCACCCAAGCCCACCATCCACCTCCATCCACCTCCTGTCCCCGCCAGCAAGTACCCCATAACGTACGCCAGCACTTGCCCGCCCGTGATGAATAGACTCTGCACTGTGACCATACGCCCCCTCATCTCCGCCGGCGCCAGTTCCGAGATATACAGCGGCGTCGCCGCACTCGCGAGCCCAACGGCCGCGCCCACAAACCCCCTCCCCACCACCATCATCCCCACGCCCGCCGCCGCCGCCTGCACCACCGCACCTACGATGAACAACACGTTCGCGCACAGCAGCACGACGCGCCGCCCATATCTATCCGCGACCCAGCCCGTCGCGGGCGCGGAGAGCAGCGCGAGCAACGCGGTGACGGCCGTGATGAGGCTCTTGTCTGCGGTCGTAAGGGCGCGGCCAGAGAGGTCGGCGCCGATGGAGACGAGGGTGGCGGAAACGACGCCGGTGTCATAGCCGAAGAGGAGGCCAGAAAGGCAGGCGGAGGCGGTTAGGTGGTAGAGAGACTTCGTCGCGGGCGTGGAGGCGTGCGGAATGGGGGGGGCGGAGGGCGGGGGCTCGGACGATTGCGCGGCGATGAGGGGTTCGTTGGCTTCAAAGAGGTCGTCGCGGTCGTCATGGTCGTGGTCATCGACGTGGGGCCGCATGGTGCGCAGCTCGACGGAGTCGTCGGGCATGAAGTTGTTTGTTGGATGGTTGAGGAGAGAGAGAAGAAGAGAGAGCGGCGCTGCTCCTGCCTCGTTGGGAGCCTCCGCTTGACTGCGGGGCGGCCAAGACATTTGCTATCCGGCTGACGGATGGTTCCTCGACAAGATCACTCGGACTTCTCCCAAGGCACATGACACAGGTCTTCGATAGCCTTTTCCGAGTTCTTTGGTCAGCTACTCCAATGCGTCGGCCCGGGGTAGATGTCGCGTGGACTACGAGCAACGTTGTTGGCAATAATGCCATGGACGTCCAAAGATCTGTCAGAACATGCTGTTGCCTTCAAAGGTGCGAGTTCGCGAGCGCAGCTGATGTTCCACCAAGTCCACCAATGGAGAGAGACCGCTAGCTGCTCAACCACACTCCACCATGCGTGCGCAGCCTGTGTTTGCGCTACACGACATCACCATTTATGTCATGCGCAAGAATCTCGTCGGTTGGGAAAATGACAATCTCAAATAGTCCAATCAAGTTCATTCCAAAAATCTATCAAAGATGCACCGGAATCTTCCCCTCTCGCTTCGTAGCCATTCATCAAGATCCCACAACCGTGCAAAGACTTTTAGTGGCTAAGCAGATGCGAGATAGATGTAGAGATTGTGGAAAAAAGTGGGAAACTTTTCCCTGTCGACATCCTCCCGTGTGATGGTGCCCTCACCGGGTGGTGTTCGTCATGGGCGATGCATTTAGCACCCAAGATAGACGCCTAGTAATAACTGTCAGCTGCGCCATCCTCGGCCATTTGAGAACGAGTCCATTACTCACCGGTGGCGTAGAGAGCAAAGGAGTCGGCGTTGCGGAGCGCCTGGCTGGTCGAGAGCTGGGTGGCAGCGCTGAAACCATAGCCGTTGTCGACGGTGCCAGGGCTGTAGACACCCGGGGCGTGGGCCTCCTCGTGCAGGACGGTGGTGGCCTGGTCCTGGCCGTAGCAGCGGTTGGGGATGGCGGGCAGACCGTTGAAGAAGATAGGGCAGTAGACGAAGTAGTCGAGGGCCGGGACGGTGTAAGCAAGAACGTTGGAAGAGCAGCCGCGGTAGGTGTCCGTGCAGTGGGTCTCCGTGGGGCCAGAGGTGGTGGAGCTGCAGTCGGAGGCGATGGCGTTGAGGCGACCGGCAACCTCGTTGCGGACCGAGGTGGAAGTGCTCTTGAAGAGGGCATTGAAGGGACCAGAGCCAGAGCGGGCGGCTGTGGCGGCACGGCTGGCCAGCGTAGCGCAGTTGCTCAAGCCACGGGTGACGGCCGAGCGCTGGGAGCCAGTGCAGTCAGAGCCCAGAACGGTACGCTTCTCCCGCATGCGGTTGATGGCCTTGGAGACAGTCTTGGCCTTCTCGCCGTCAACGTCAAGGGAAATCTTGTTGGAAGAAAAGGAGAGAGCACCGATGAGCTCATTAGAGCCGGGCTCGGCGTACGCCAGAGCACCGTTGGCAAGAACCTCGTAGGTCTCAGATTCAACGTCGTAGAGCTCCGCGATCTCAATCTCGACTTCAATAGTCTCGCCGGCGTCGATGGATCGGAACTCCTCCTCGGCGAGGTCGGTGTAGAGAATGCGCTTCATGATACCGGAGAAGGGCGCCTCAGCCGCTGCGATGTTGTCAGCATCGACATCGTCAAGCAATCGTGAAGAATGACGCAGATACTCACAGGACCCAGAGACCTGGAGCTTCTTGACAGGCGACGCATCAAGGAAGCTGCCGGGGGTGAAAAGTTTGTAGCTCTCCGAGCCAGAGTTGGTGAGCGAAAGCTTGACGACGGTGTCGTGGTCCTGGGCGATGGACAAGTCAAGGGGAGAATCCCTCTTCGCGAGGTCGACTGCGGTGGAGCTGACGAGCGCCACCAGAGAGGCGATGGGCAGCGCGAACTTCATGATTGCAGCTAGGGACAGAAGATGCCGATGAATGTGTCCTGCGAAGTTGGTTGGGAGGCTGTGGGGAGCTGGAAGAAGAGCGAGTGGCTTGTGTTGTGGTCTGGCGGCATTGGGGAAGAGGAGAACATCTTTATACCTTGACGGCGGCGAGCGTTGTCTACTGCCCAGAGTCGAGTCCGAAGGCGTTCGGGATGTGACCCACGAGTCCAATTCCAAAACGGCTTGATCGCCGTGGGGTGTTCTTGATGATGACCTGCCTATCAAGGAAAGGTTGGTACAAGTTTCCAGCAGTGCCGCAGCTCGGTGATAGAAATGATGCAGGGTGGGAGGAGGACCGGCTCGCCGCTAGAGCAGCAAGGTACCCGTCCAGTAGGAGAGCCCGCGGCTAAGCGATCGCGGCTTCTGTGAATGCACCATCCCACTGCGATCCCTTGACGGTCTTTACGTCTTGGCCGCCTTATCACAGTCCTGCAACAGAGCCGAGTAGATACATACTCGCTGCAGCGCTAGCATGACATTATGGCGCGGCCTAGTGCGCTAATCCCGGACGAAGCAGCCATCGACTTCATACGCCTGAATGGTGTCAGGCTAATTGAAGGGGGGAGCAAGCGATGTCTGGACTCTGAGCAGATGAGGTCCGCCACGCTCTGAATCCAAACAAGATCGCTGCGTTACCAGACATGTGTGGCAGCCAGGGTCACACAGCTCTGCTGGAGCAGTTCACCCATTCGCGAGTCTCCAGATTGATCACCACTGGTTGCCAGAAAGCCAAAAGCTGCGGTGTTGCGCTAGTCTCATCCGAGCGAGCGCGCAAGTAGCGTCGGCCGGCTCCAGACAAAGGATGAAGGATGCATGTCGACCAAGACAGCCCCGATGCAGGCCTCATGTCCCGGACACCAATCCACCCAATCCGCAGACGCTCGACGCCAGCAAGCCAAGGAAGCTTGGGTCTAAGGCTGGGGTCGGATCTTGGCATCTGTCGCAATGTCGATCAGAGCCAGCAAAGGAGAGAGCATCATGCGAGCACGTCGTTGACCATGGACGGCGGACCAACTGGGCAGGGTTGCAGGAGGGCCTCTAGCGACGCAAATCTGCTAGCTGGCAAATCATGAGTTTGAGCCCCGTACCAAGGCCGAGAGACGCAATCCAACACCACGCCAATCCAGGAGTCGAGATTTTGAAGCGTGGGGAGTCTCGGAGTGTGGCGGGTTAAAATCGACATCCCACGGAAGCGCCCACCCCTGACGGTTACTGCAGGGGTTTCTGCGACCGTTTGAGGCGTTCGCGCCGGTGGCGAGGCGACCTCGTGGCCGTCGAGTCCCCACGTCGGCCATGATTTGACACGTCGAAGCGAAGGAATGATGACACGCTCGACAAGGCGCCTGGTTGATTCGAGGTCTGGGGAAGTAGGTGAAACGTCGGGCCGAGGTGCCCAGCGTGCGGCAGTGTGAGCCTGGGGGCCGGAGGGGGAGTCTTGGGAGTTGTGGTGGTTGTCCAGACTTGCCGTGCAGATTGAGTTCGGAACGGCGCGCCCGCCTGAGGCTTCCGTTCTGCGGGGCTGTTGTGGGGGCGGGACCTGGCACCTGCCCGCAAGCGAGTCGCGCTGCTTCCTTCGGGGCAAGATGGGCATCCCATGATATCCAGACCACCTTCCTTGTTCGGTCGACGCTCCGCTCCGCCTGGCATCCCCTTCCCTCCCGACGACACGACGTCCACATCCCATTCACCCGCCGGAGAGCCAGCAGGGCGGCGCCAAAGTGTATGTGTGTGAAAGCGTGGGCGGAACCATCGCTGAGTGGAACCAAGCCTCATCCCATCACCACCCACACGCAACTCCCCGCGCGTCTAGCCCCCCTGGCCCCTTTCCACCAACACAAAGAAGGCCGACTTGTTGTGCCTCTGCGACCCGAAGATCGCCTTATCGAGCCTGAGATCGCCGCACTTTTTGGACATTGTGGGCGGCAGCTCAACCGCGTGACGCACATGTGAGTCTCCACGACAAGCCACGTCGACGCGCCCGGGCACGAGCTGGTGGGAGATAAGCCCCACACACCACACATGTGTCAGGAGCCCTGGGCCGTTCCACTTTGTCGGAGAACCCTTCCCGAACAGTTGCGCATCCCGGCGCCTCGCCGTTGCCAGGACAAGCCACTCTTCCTGAAGCCCGCACAACCCCGAAGAGCTGTCATCGCCCCCACGCGTTCTTAGACCGACCCCCTCACAAGACCAACACTCCAACCTCGCGCACTCCGATTGCCCGTGCAATTTGGCTGTCGCTCGTGACCATCAGACCTACGATCAGGCCTGTATCCCGACCCCAGGCAAAAACTCTTCGTTGACAACGCGGACACCCGAAATTCCCTACACCACTCACACGACGTTGCTTTCATGAACACCCGCCGTGCAGCATTCACTACCCTCGGCGCCCTCGCGCTGCTCACTTCCACCTATCTCTTCTTTTTCATTTCCAACGAGTTGACTATCATGCCCTCGCAACAACAGGGAGGCAGCTCCCAGTCGCCGGACGACCTCAAAATCGTCCTCAACACCGCGGCATCCCCCGGCTCGGTCAAAGTCACTGTCCGCAACGACAGCCCTTCGATCACTTACACGGCCCTGGTATGGGGCACACCATTCGACGACGTCAATCCCTTCAACACCGGCGCGCTCCGACTGCGCGACGCCACGACCGGCGCGGGGATTGACGGCCCAGGCCTGATGGTCAACCGCCTGCTCCCGCCTCCGCGTGACGCCCTCGTCGAGTTGCTGCCAGGCGGCGAGAGCACGACGACCGTGTCGCTCGACATGCCCTGGATCCCGAAGAAAAACGTCAAGGTCGAAGCACGGGGCCACTGGAAAGCCGTCTGGGCCACGGGAAAGTCGCAGGTGGACGACGAGGCGCTGGCCGCCATGAGCGGGCCGGGTTGTCTCCAAGGTGACTTTTTCAACGAGGGGCTCGTGGTGCAGATGCAGTAGCGTAGCCTTGTGGGAGCCCGCATGGAAGAACTGGTCGGCATGGCGCCGGCGCGATATGATCCATTGCTGTGGGGGCATTGGGCACGAGTATGAAGAATGTTTTCGTTGTGGATCGGCACATATCGTTACGTTTACAAACCTTGACAACCCGGGTGATATGGAGTGCGCGGTCCATCGGTGGTCGCCTGTTTGTGCAAAGCTCATGCAAAACTGGACGAGCCTAACATGCTGCTGCTGCTGCTGCACGCTCGCATATTACTGTCCTGCGCTGGTCTGTCGCCCATCTCCTGCAGACGCCTAGCCAGCAAGCCTGTGAAGCTAAGCGGGGCGTACCCGACCCTCCAGTATGAGCTTCTAGCGCAATCGGCTGCTCCATCGCAGGAGAACGGCGAGCACACCCATGTTTACTTTTAATTAGTTTGTCTTGCACCGGTCGCGTGCTCGTGCGACCCCGCTTCAAGGCGGCTTAATGGTGATTTAAACCTACGCAATCCGCCTGAAGCCGTCGAATACGGTGCCCAAACTGCTGCAGTCGGGCGTTGTTGCTTCCGTTGCTAGTGATTTGACGTCGAAGAGCTAAGCATGGCGAAGGTGAATCCAGAGCAGGACTGCGGCCTAAGGCGCGGGCTCCTGCAGCTAGAAGCGCGGTCTTGAGTCCAGCAGTACGACTGTACGACTTCGGCGAGTATTATGAAGGGCCAGGCCGAGTTCGTGCATTTGCATCAAACGTCTTATCAGGGCGTGTGATAGAACGGTCGACTTTCCGAATTGGCATAGATATGAGGACATGGGGCGAGCAAAGCGCAGCCGCACGCAACGACATACTACTGCGCATGTGCAGTGTGCAAGGTTGAGTCAACATGTCAGCGCGCGGTGGGTTCTGAGGGTGATTCGACCGCCGTGTAGCGAAGGCACGGGATAACTCCAGGTTGGACCTCTCAACGCTACAGACGGGGTCCGGTCATGTCTATTGTCTACGACAGATCGGTAGCCGTGGGTTGCTGGTTCGGGTCTGCTTGAGCGGCGTGGTCTACTTTGATTAGCAGAAAAGCACGCGCGAACTTGCTCGCACCTGACAGGAGTGCGATGACATGAAGTAGTTTTTCACTCCTCGACATTGGAATGCCGAAGGGAGGGGGGGGGTGGGGCGGGGGGTCAAACGCGCGGAGCAGTAGCCGAAACCCGTGCACAGAACACATCTTTAGCATCGCTTTTCCCCTCGCCCGCCCTCTTCCCCTCGAGAAAACGTCCAAGACGCGACAAGTCGTGCCTCAGAGGACCTGCTCGCCATCACGAAAAAGCCGCCACAGTGTTGCCGGGCTCTTGAATCGCGTCCGAGTGTTGTAGCTACCATCAAAATTTGCTGTTGAAATCGAAGCAGTTCGAAGACCTAGTCATCTTTAACGCCTATTCTTTAGCGACAAGACGGACAGTAAAGGTAGTAAGTCTTTGTGAGCTTGAGTGGGACCTTCTGCATTATGATCCCCACAAGAGACAGACATCCATCATGAGATTGTTTCGATTCAAACAGAAAAGACTTCGCGTTGAAGTGGTGCGAGGGGCCGAAATCGGGAGCAAGGCGGCGAGGGTTTGTTTACCAAATGTCTTGGCGCTGCGTTTCTCGGGGCGACGGCGCAAGAAGCTGGAAACGCCTAGGAACAGGCAACTCCGTCCATGTTCACTACTTTACTGCGTCTGTCTGCTTTGTACAACACCACTGACTTATTTGCCACGCCCTACCTCCAGCATCCTAACCGCTGCCGAAAGTACCCCAACTGCATGCGATAGCGACTGCCCTTTGAGCCTTTGTAGAGGCCTTTTTCGATGCGGCCAAGCCCGCATTCCTAACCGCCCATCGCAACCACTCCACCTCCGCATTCCACATTTCACAACCCCGTCATGTCGGGACGCTATCGATCGCTCTCCGGAGCAATGATCGACCCGGAAAAAGCGCGCAATTCCAACGACTCCGATATGGCGCCTTCACTAGTGGGCGCCGACCAGCCTATGCTCGGAGACTCCCCACCCGGAAAGAAGTACGCCTTGCGATACCACCTCCCGCGACGACGCTTTTCGCGGTACTTCACACTTGCAATCGCGTCGCTACTGTTCCTCTTTGCATTCTACCTGTTGAAGAGCAGCTGGAGCAGCGAGGCGCAGGTCAGACTGGGGCTGTCCAAGCCGGCGAGCTCGCCCCCCCCTTGGGAGCAATTCCCTTTCCTGAAGAGATACCATGGTGGACTGCGATCGCTGGTGCCGAAGAGCGAGAATGTGCCGGAGTTTCCGGGCAGTGACGAGGAGGACGTCGCGGTGTTGGAAGCGGCCGCTGCCCGGAAGCAAAAGGAGGACCAGGCCACAGCCAAGAAAGAAGGGTTTGGGAAAAGAGGTGAGGAGGGAAGGAGTGTGGTGACAAGCTCAAGATTCGATCCTTTCGCGGATGCAAAAGCAAGCGGGAAAGGGCAGAAGGTGCATTGCTATCTCAACGACGAGACGAAGACGGACGCCCCGCAGCTTTTGGCGTATAATGGTATCCCCAAAGGCTTCCCGGAGCCGGCTATGGGATCTCATGAGCTGTTCGGGCTGAGGAATGATGTGTGCTTTGACCGATACGGACGTCTGGGACCGTACGGATTGGGATACAGCCGCAAATACGGCGGTACAGGCGCCGGCATGGACGGTGACCGGGAAGGCGTTGACGCCGTCTGGGGTGATCGGATGGAGGTCGACTACCGGAAGGTCCAGTGGGGCGATGCGCAGCAGAAGTGCATGGAGGCGAACGCGCACCGTTTCAAGCCTGCGCCCAAGGCGCTGAACCACTTCTTCCAAGCGATGGGCCCCGGTGGTCCACTCAAAGACGCGATTGAGGACGAGGCGGTGAGTGGGCAGGGGGAAATGAACCGTACGGCTGTCATCATCAGGACGTGGGCGGACTACAACTACGACCCCGAGGACCTGTTGTACCTGCGCGCGATCGTCAACGAGCTCTCGATCCAATCCGGGACCGAGTACGTTGTTCATTTCTTGGTGCATGTTCACGATGACAACCTCCAGATCTGGTCGGACGAAGAGACGTACCAGCGCACTCTGGACAATGCGCTTCCCGAGGAATTCCGTGGAATGGGCACGCTCTGGTCTGAGAGGCAGATGGGCCTGATCTATGGTGGTGTCGAGGAGAGCTTCTACCGGGGCTTGCCTGTGCATGGCGCCTACAGAAGCATCTACATGCCGATGCAGTACTTTGCTCACATGCATCCTGAGTACGACTTCTTCTGGCACTGGGAGATGGACGCTCGGTACACCGGGCATTTCTACCATCTCTTCAACAAAGTTTCCGAATGGGCAAAGAAGCAGCCTCGGAAAGAGCTCTGGGAGAGGAATGGCAGATTCTACGTTCCTGCTGAGCACGGAAGCTGGGAGGACTTCAAGCAACTGGTCAAGTATCAGACGCACCATGGGACTGCCCGCAAGGACAGCATGTACGAGAAGCTCGCCGCCGACGCCGGCTCCAAGCATCCGCTCGACGAGGTCTCTCGCAAAGCCACGAAGTCCATCTGGGGTCCCGAACACCCGCTCGGCAAAGGCAACTCCATCGTGGACGAGGACGATGACCCGAAAGCTCCCTCATACGAAGACGACAACTACGAATGGGGCGTGGACGAAGAAGCCGACTTCATTACCTTCAATCCCCTCTTCGATCCGCACAACACCAACTGGATCCTCGCGGAAGACGTCACGGGCTACAACACGACGAACGCCTACCCGCCTCGCCGCACCGCCATCATCACCGCGTCCCGGTTGAGCCGGCGCTTGCTCGAGACCATGCACCGCGAGACCAGCCTGAAGCGCCACACCATGTTCAGCGAGATGTGGCCTGGCAGCTGCGCACTTCAGCACGGATACAAAGCCGTCTACGCGCCGCACCCGGTGTACATCGACAGGCGCTGGCCGACGTCATACATGGCGGCGATTTTCAACAACGGCCTGCACGGCGCGGCGGGTGGGAGTAGGTTGTCGGTGTTTTCGGATGAGCGACAGCACAACTTCAAGGGCACGACATGGTATTACGAGGCGGGCTTTTCGCCGAACCTTTGGAAGCGCTGGTTGGGCTTTCGCGTCGATAATGATGGGGGGGAAGAAGAGGAAATTGCGAACGAGGGGAGAATGTGTTTGCCCGCGATGCTGCTCCATCCGGTCAAGCAGGTAGATTTGGTTTTTGAGCACAAGGCTGATTAACAGCCATGACCTAGATTGCGCGAAGTCTAGGCTTAGCGTTGCTTACGGGCGAGGAATTCACGACGATGTCTAGGTTACGGTATGCACTGAATTTCGGACGTGCAGTAAAGAACGAGATATATCGCTACGTGTTTCGTAATACCGGAGGCAACTTGGTCGATCTCGAGCCCGTCGCCCGGCGATGCGATCGGTAGCGAAGATTCGCTCGCCTCTCTATCCGCCTAAAAGTAAAACATTAATAAATTAAGAATTTAGTATTACAAACATAGATGAACTAACCCCCCCTCTTTTTAAAACAGATTGGCCCCCCTGCAACTGCTAAGGATTTTTCTGCCTATAGTAAATCAAATCAGATTGCCCTAATCTGTTTAGGGGATTGTAGTTAGGCGGTACACGCGTGATCCTAGGGTCTGGAGCGCGTGTAAGGAAGGTTAGTAGGGTTATCGCTACTACTTCGTGATCGCGCTCTTATAACGACATACGTTATCTCTTCGCTCGCAGTAGCTGCGTCCGTATAACGAGCTCCTGGGTATGTAGTTTCTTACATAGCACAATGACAACATAATACATCTCGCCTGCATGTTCGCCTATTCAACGACACGTCACGGAACTGACGGCACTGATTCCACCCCCTCTTACGCCTCCTACACGACGCAGACGATAAACTGTCGATACTCCACGACCTACTTCATATCAATGACGATGGCTAAAGATCCTCGCTTGCTCACATCTGTCCGGAAAAGGTATGGCCTCCGCTACCACGTAGTCCCGCTGAGTTTGACATCCGGCCAGCTTCCAGGGCGCCATCACGACCCTCGTAGTGGGAAAAGAAGAAGAAGAGTACAGAGCCCACGAGACATTGCTTTCAGAAGGCTCCGGGTTCTTTGCTTCTGCTGCGAAGGAAGAATGGAAGGAGGGGCAAGAGCATCGCATAACGCTCCCTGACGACACTCCGTCCGTTGTCGACCTTTACGTGCAGTGGATATACTCCGGTCGAGTCCTCAGTCGCAAGGCTGGAGCAGAAGAAGAAGGGAATGACAGTATAGAACGCGGAAATGGGCATGAGTTTGACCTCCTGGTCGGTGGTTTCGTCTTCGGCGAGAAGGTGCGAGATGGCGATTTCAAGGACGCGGTCATCGACGCTCTCATCCATACCGTCGCAACGCCCGACGACAATGGTTCCTGCTGGTACCCTATGAAGAAGTGGGTGACCCAGGCATACGCAGGGACCCCAGAGGGGTCACCCATTCGCAAGCTGTTGGTGGATATGTTCATGTTCAATGGTCAAGAAGACTGGCTGGAAGGCGAGGATAACGTCGACTTCTTGGTCGACCTTGGGAGGCGCCTTCTCGCTGACAGGGAAGCTGTTCAGAGGAAGAGGCAGCACACGCAAGACCCTACCAAGCCAGGTGTGAGCAGCTGCCAATATCACCACCACGATCAAGGCGATGCATGCTATAGTGAAAAGATCCCAGATCATGTGTCGGGAGGGGACGGTACGATGGCTGGAGTCTTCAGGTTCTGATTACGTTCTTGCGATTACTGGTAGAGCTGCCAATCCATCTCGAGCAATACCTCCCGCGTGTTCTAGTGGCGTTTAGGTGGTCAAGTATGAAACGACAAAACGCACCTGGTCACAATCCGTCACACCCTCATTCGGCTTGCTGCAGACGCGGGCTAAGACTATGTAAAGTGCGCGTGAATGCAAAGGACTACTAGTAACGTCTGTCATCGTCGCCTTCACGGCTTTGCCGCTAGAGACTCCACGTTGCGAGCCTGATCTGGAACAACACTCGTGTGCTGCCTACAATGGCGCCGGGGTTCTAGACAAACGACGATATCACGAGCTGATCGAGACCCTAGGACCGCTCTTCATATCCGCCTCCCAACGTTCTCGAGCAAAGAAGGCGGCGATGCCCTCCTATGTGTTTACTGTTACAAGCAAGAACCACAAGCGAGAACGAAAGCGCAAACGGCGACAGGACGCCGAGAAGACAGCCGAAGGGAGACGGAAGCGATCGAAAAAGTCCGAAAGCATCGTTGCCGACTCGGACGAGGATGGAGGCGAAGACGGCGAGGAGATGAACACACGCAACAATGTTTATAGTAGCGATGGTGGTCGCGACAGTGGCCGTGCCGACGCCGTCTCTAGGGTTAGGGTTAGGGTTAGGGTTAGGGTTAGGGTTAGGGTTAGGGTTAGGGTTAGGGTTAGGGTTAGGGTTAGG
>SGQK01000127.1:0-61848 GCA_004216415.1 Aeminium ludgeri
TGGGGGGGGGGCGGGGGGCGTTCGGGTGGGTTGCACACGCGAGACAGGGTTGGAGGGAGGGGTTCGCCTTGCTGCGTGGTTTGTCTCCGGTTACCTGATGCATGACGTCAGGGTATTGTCAGGTATTGCTTGTGCTGGACGAAACGACATGCTCGTGTCATCTTGGGGGGAGAATGGTGAGGAATAATAACAAGAATAATAAATGTGAGGACTGCACTCGTCTCGTCGATCGATACCGTCCCCCCTTTGTCCCTCGCTCCAATCGATCGACCCGCTCGAGGTGTAAAAGTTTTCTCAACACACAAAGAGAGAGCCCCGCCGTCAAATCAAACGCACGCGCCAAACGTTCACTACTCCCTCCTGCCCGATACGTCATCCCGCCAAGGCAAGCAGCAGCAGCAGCAGCAGCAGCAGCAGGCGAGACGCAAGTGCCGTGGGGCGCGCAACGTCGCCTTGCCGTCAATTGCCTTTCCACCTGTCCTGTCCTGTCCTGTCCGCGAGCTGCCTGTCTGCACCTCCCGATCCACCACGCCCGCCCGCCCGCCCACTCACCCACTGCGAGCTTCTCCTTCCAGCTTCTTCACCCCCCCCCCCCCCACCACCGCACACCCGCCCCGCTTTCACGTCCGGCCTGCCTCCACTGCGCGCCGCCAGCCAGCCAGCTCTCCACAGCTCGCCGCTAGAGCCTGTGCTGCTGCTGTCCCCCCGGGTCTTCAACAGGCCCTGCTCCCTCCGACTCCTCCCTCGCCTTTTATCTTCTCCTCTGCTTTGCTTTCCCCCCTTCCTCCAATGCCACTGAGCCACTCTTTATCCGCGCCGCGTCTGTATTCTTACCACTACTACCACGGCTGAAGCGAGAGCTCCTCTCCCCCACACCAGCACCGACCCCCCAACCAGCAACAACTTGTCGACGCCCCCCCTCCCTCCGCCACACCCCGTCCATCCAGCATGACCGACGCCACAGCCACATCGGGCGTCGACGCCAGCGGGCTGCGCGAGCGCATGCCGAGCAAACCCGAGATCCCGCAGAAGGCCGACTCGGCCGAGACCGCTCAGCATGCGGTGCGTCAGTTGAACGAGCGAGAGGCCAAGGGAGACAAGGATGAAAAGGACCGCAAGACGTTTGGGCGGACGCTGGATGGCACTGGTGAGTTTTGGAGAGTTTTCTGGTCGGCGGGGGAGGGTTCCGGGGATGGGCGTCGTGGGGGTGCGTGGAGGGTGCCATGTGGGTGACGGCTCGTGGGGGAGCTGGGGCGGGGAGTCGGAAAACCGTGGGATGGGATGGCGGAATGGGACGGCCGTTGTCGCTTCACGCTGGTGTACGTTTGGAAAGCAGGAACGTGGTGCTGACGAGTCTCGACAGTCTTCACCGTGCCTCACACCGAGGACATGGTGTCCCAGCTGCTGGACCCGCGCCAGCCCAAGAACGCCTCCGACATGGCCATTGTGGGCGTCCTCGGCTCCATGTGTCTTTCCTTCTACCTCCTGCCCAACCACGCCCGCATCCCCATCTTCGCCGTCATTTTCGTCTTCTGGCGTCTGTGCTACAACTTCGGCATCGGGGTGCTGCTGCATAACCAGTCGCACCACAAGCGCCTCGTGGCCTGGGCCAAGCGGCACCGCATCTTTGAGAATCCGGAGACGGGGAACCAGCCTCGACCCGCGCTGTGGCATTTCCTGAAGAGGGAGCTGGAAGCGCATATCCCCAAGGACTACAAGTTCGAGGAGGCGCCGATTGAATACAACACTTGGCTGTTGTTCCGGCGCGTGGTCGACACCATTCTCATGTCTGACTTCTTCGCCTACTGCCTATTTGCAATCGCCTGTGGCGGTCGCCCGGAAGGCGAGATGTTCGCCATGACGGCCGTTCGCTGGGTGGGCGGCATCGCGTTGATCATCTTCAACCTCTGGGTCAAGCTCGACGCGCACAGAGTCGTCAAGGACTTTGCCTGGTACTGGGGCGACTTCTTCTACCTGATCGACCAGGAGCTGACGTTTGACGGCGTGTTCGAGCTCGCGCCGCACCCCATGTACTCGGTCGGATACGCCGGCTACTACGGCATCTCGATGATGGCCGCGAGCTACAAAGTCCTCTTCATCTCCATCTTCGCACACGCGTGCCAAATGATCTTCCTGACCGTGGTGGAGAACCCGCACATTGAGAAGACCTACAACTCGCCCCCGCCCGTCGAGCGCCCCGAGGAACCCGTCAACGGCGAACGCCCGGGGTACAAGTCGCGACTGGCCAGCAGCACCGACGTCAACAGCTCGCCGCCCCTCGCCACGGCCGGCAAACCCTCGCCCGTCCACAACTTGATCGGCCTCGAGAACATCGACCTGCATCGCGTCACCGACATCTCCGTCATCGTCCTGCAATTCTACATGTACATCGTCGCCTTCCTCAGCCCCTCGACCAAAACCTGGCAGGCCTTCTTCGTCGTCACGGCTCTGTTGTGGCGCCTCTGGCACTCCATCGGCGTCGGCTACCTCCTCGACCGCCAGTCCAACGCCAAGTCGTGGACGCGTCACTTCCTCAAGTACGGCGAGAGCACCGAGGAGGCCTGGCGGCAGTGGAAGGGTGTCTACCATTTCAGCATGATCATGTGCTGGACGAGCTTTGCGTGTGCCACCTGGAAGATGTACGGGCTGCCCGAGGACTGGACGTATGAAATGTCGACGCTGAGGCATGTGCTGGCTGTGGCGCTGATTGCGCTGCAGCTCTGGACGCAGTCGGAGATCTACGACTCGTGAGTATCGACCGTAGGGATAGTGTAAGGGATTTTGATGGGCTAACGGTCGCGTAGGTTGGGTGAATTCGGCTGGTTCTTTGGCGACTTTTTCTTCGACCAGGCGCCGGAGCTCAACTACAGCGGCATCTACCGTTTCCTGAACAACCCGGAGCGCACCATTGGTCTGGCCGGTGTCTGGGGTGCAGCCATCCTCACCTGGAGCAAGTCCATCTTCTTCCTTGCGCTGATCAGCCACACGCTTTCGCTCTGCGTGATCCAATTCGTCGAACGCCCTCACATGCAGAAATTGTACCGCCAGTCGATCCGCCAAACGTCCGGCGTCTCGCGCAACGTCCAGACCGTTCTCCCCACGCCCCTTCGCAAGTGGACCGGCAACATGGAAAGCGTGCTCGACGACGGCCTCGAGTTCGTCGAAGACTTCATCGACGCCGCGCGCCCCAAACTCGCATCGGGCTTCAGCCACTTCGTGCAAGACTCGCGCGCGCTGTTCAAGCAATTCCCAGCGCGCATCACCGTCACGCGCCTCAACCCCGACATGGAAGGCTTCGACCCGAAAGACTACTCGCTCGAAATTGACACGACCGCCCCGGGCGTCAACTACGCCGACGTGGCGCACAGCGGCCGCGAGGGCGAAGACGGCCAAACCCCACAGAAGCGCTCCGACAACCACCGCCGCCTACTCGTCGACTACGGCACCCCCATCAAAGTCAAATGGACCGCGCCCCTCAACCACTCCAAGAGCGACTGGGTCGGCCTTTACCAAGTCGCCGACAACGCCAGCCGCGACATGACCAAAGTCTCCTCGCAAGGCCGCTGGGTCGCCACCACCCCAGGCGCCTACACGCATGCGACCGCCGAAGACGGCATCCTCATCGCCGACACACGCGTCTCGGGCACCGCACGCACGGACGGCGAAACGACCGATTTCCTTTCCGGCGAGCTCTCCTTCTCCGGCGACAAACTCTGGTGGACCTCGGGCGTCTTCGAATTCCGCTACCACCACGCCGGCCACCACGCCGTCATGGCCCTCTCCCAGCCCATCGAACTCCACATCCCACCTTTCGACGAATCCGCCACCACCGACGCCTCACCCGCGCTCCAGCGCGCCGCCGTCGAAGCCGCCCTCCTCCCGGCTCTCCAACTCTGCTTCGACCGCGATCCGGCCGTGGCGCCGCGGAACGTGCACGACGCTTTCGGCCCGGCGTTGGAGCGCGAGGGGAAGTATGCGCGTAGGGTCGTCTATGCGGTGAGGAGGATGTTTGGGATCGATTTCGCTCCTGAGGTCGTGAGGGCCGATGGGTGTGTGCGGAATTTGGCCTGGAGGGTTTGTAATGCGAGGGCCGTGTTGGCGCCGTATAGTTGTATGGGTACGGGGGGGAGGACGACTCCGACTTGAGGGGGTTGGGGAAGGAGGGAGAGGGGGAAGGGGGAAAAGGGGTTTGGGGGTGAATGTGTTGATGGTGGTTCTGAGACGTGGCGTGGTGTGCTGTTGAGGTGCAGTCGGCGTGTGGTGTGTGTGTGTGTGTTGTTGGTGTGTGTGTGTGTGTGTGTGTGGTTTGTGCATTGGAATACCCCCGGGCTTCGCGAAAGGCAGAAATTGTGGACGGCCGCAGATTTTTGATAAGGGTCGCGGATGTGGGATTTGTCGGTGTGGGAGGGGCGAAAGGGATTAGCTGTGGATAGGAGGGATGGGTTGCTTGGGTGTCGATATGGGGGGTGTGGATATGGGAATGTGCAAAAGTTCTGGTGGTTTGATGGGCTTGCTTTGGGGGAAGGGTTGCTTTCTTGCCTATAAATATGAATTCATTAGATCCTGGAAAGCTGTTTGAATGTCCTATACTGTATCGCGTTTCGTTAATGCGGTACCAACTGTGCGCGTCAAGAGGTTTCCAGAGAGTTGGCTAATGAAGTACTAGCCGAGCTAGGTAAACGAAAGCTCCATTTCCCCGCTGTGATCTTTCACAGCTTTCAATTTCAATTGGATCATTGTGAATTGAAATGTCCACATTCAAAGATGTTAGAGACATCAATCAAGAAGTCGAGCGCACAGACTTTCCGGGAGACACCGTTCTCTGCCTCTTAGGGTTGTGGAACCCTAACGCGTCCGCCATCACAACCTGAAACCAACGCCACACACACACCGGCCATTCAATCCCCCCGACAAGCAAGCGACAAAAACACAACCACCTCCCCCTCAAATCTACAAACAACCAAAACAGAAAAAAACGATGTGACACCAACCCCTTCAACCCAAACCCACCTCGCCCACGATGCCCCCCCTCAGCCGCCACCCCAGCCGCCCGGCCCTCCCAGACGCCGACTCCTCCTCCTCCCTAACCTCCTTCCCGGACCCCACGCCCCCCGCCCCGCAACAGTCCCCCAATCCCGAAACCACCCAGCACACACCCAACGACCAGCAAACCCCCATCGGCCCCCAACCCCCCAGCGACCCCAACCCGAATCCCGACACTCACCCCCACGCCCGCGGCCCCTCCCTAACCCACGCCCCCTTCCACGGACTCCTCGACCCCCCGCCCCCCTCCCTCTCCTCCCCTTCCCCCTCGGCTCCAGCCCTCTTCGACCCCCCCTCCTCGGTCCTCGGAGACGACCCCCCGGGTGACCCGCAGACGCTCGCGCACGCCCCCGACGCGATTTTGAGGCGCGTGGTTGCGCACCGGGGCGCCGTGCCGCTCGTGCGCGGGTTGGCGGCGGCGCTCGCGGAGCGCGATGCTAGGGTTACGGCGCTGGTGAGGTTGGCGGAGGAGTGTGGGGTTGAGCGGTGGAGGGTTGTTGCTGCTGGTGGGGTTGGGGGGAGGGCGGGGGAGAGGGTGGCGGGGTTGGAGGTGGCGGGGGAGGAGGGCGAGGATCGGGGGGGGGCGGGTGGTGAGGGCGAGGGCCACGGGGATGTGGTGGAGAGGGAGAGGTCGGATGATGCGCTGGGGTCGCTGAAGGGGCTGACGAAGATGTTCGGGGGTAATGGTGGGCGGCGGGCGTCGGCGAAAGCGACGCCGGTCTCGTCGCGGTCGACGTCGAGTCGGCCTGTTATGCGCGCGGATCGGCCGCAGTCGATCGATGTTGCCAGTGTGCAGAGCGCGGATAGTGGCGGGTGGTCTGCCGCGCTGTTCCGCAGCGCGTCGCCCAAGCAGCGCTCCGATTCACGTGTGACGCGCGAGCCGGTCGAGATGTCGACGCGGCATGATAAGGATCAGTTGCCGCCGACGCTTTCGAACCAGTCTGAGGACCCGCAGGAGGCGAAGTGGAATAAGTTTATCCAGCAGCTGGCGCGGAGGCGGCAGCAGAACGAAGAGGATCTGAACGGGGGGGAGATTATCGGGGCGTCGCATTTTGGGCAGGAGGGCGGGACGGGGCGGCAGAAGATGGAGGCGTTGACGCGGCTCGTGCTGGGCGGCATTCCCATGAAGCTGAGGCATCCGTTGTGGATGGAGCTTTCGAATACGCATGCGATTCAGCAGCCGAACCAGTTCAACTACTATCTCGATTCGGAGACGAACAGCGACCACAATGAAATCGAGTCGATCCTCAAGGACGTCCCGCGCACGCTCACGAGCCGCTACGACTTCTACGCCGACAAGGGCTACAAGCGCCTCAAGGAAGTTCTGGTCGCGTTCGTGAGCAAATACCCCGATCTGGGCTACACGCAGGGCCTCAACACGATCGCGGGCTACATTCTCCTCACCATCCCGTCGGAAGAAGACGCCTTCTGGGTCCTCTGCAACGTCGTCGAAAACTACTTCCCGACAGACTACTTCTCGCGCACCGACGCCATGCTCTCCCAGCTCGCGGACAACAACGTCCTGCGCCGCTACGTCAAAGAACTCATGCCGGCGCTGCACAAAACCATGGACGACCTCGTCATCCGCACCGACCACACGGTCCCCATCAAATGGCTCTTCACCGCCTTCTCCAGCGCGCTGCCGGAGACCCTGCTCCTCCGCATGTGGGACGTCTGGCTCTGCCTGCCGGGGCAGAAGCACTTCCTCTTCGCCTTCGCGCTCGCGGTGCTGGCGCAGAACGCCGACGGGCTGATGAAGTGCGAGGATAGCGGCGAGTACTTCTCGTACATGGATAATGCGCTCAGATTGCCGCAGGACGCCGAGGGCGTGACGGCGTTGATTCAGCAGGCGTGGAAGATTGGGAAGAGGATGGAGGGGTTGGCGGAGAGGCGCGCGGAGGCGTTGGAAGGGTTGCGGTTGGAGTCCAGGTTGAGGTTGCGGAAGACGCAGAGTTTGGAGGTGTTGGTGGATGAAGATGCGGAGGTGAAGGAGGGGGCGAAGGGGGGGTGATAGGGTTGATTGTTCCAGTCTCAGGGCGTTTGGCGGGTGGGCTGTAGACATTCCTTCGGAGATACCCAAACAGCAATGTATGACACGAGACGGGGGGTGGGCATTGCCCTCCAGCCTGTCAGCACTTGGTTCTATACGACTCCGCAAGATTCACATTCAGCACCACGTGGCAAACCGTACATGAGAAATCCAGTCATACGGCAACGCACGTGCAATGCGAGTGAATGGCGAGCGGATCTCAATGGGGAAAGAAGGTCTTGGCGAGGGGCGACTCGGTCCCGACTTCAAAGCTTCCACCTTCAACAACAGTCTCTCTTACAACACAGCCCGAAGTCCCCAACCACCCGAAACACACTTCATCAACTCACGCCCTTCACCATGGCAGATCAACCCAGGCTACGTGCCTCCATCATCATCATCTCCGAAACCGCCGCCCAAGACCCTTCAACCGACAAATGCATACCCGCTCTTCGTGATGTCTTCGCCTCGGACGCTCCAGACAAGTTCGACACTTCGGATACCACGATCGTGACGGACGATGTTGCGGCGATACAGCACGCGGTCATGCAGCGCGCGGACGACGACGACCCGGTCAATTTGATCGTGACGAGTGGCGGGACGGGGTTCGCACAGAAGGATGTTACGCCTGAGGTAGGTGCTTTTCTGTTCTGGCGTTGCTTCGTATCGACTCGCTCTGACAGAGATACAGGCAGTTACTCCGCTCATCCACAAGAATGCGCCAGGTCTTGTGTGAGTCCTGTCTTCCAGTCCTCCGCGCTCGATCGGCCTGCTGACGTTTAGATGTAGGCACGGCATGCTCTCGTCATCACTCGCCGTCACATCGTGCAAGTTGGCACCCTACCGCAGGAATATGACTCAATGCTGACCTGTATCAGTCGCCGTCATGTCACGCCCAGTCGCCGGCGCCCGCAACAAGACTCTCATCGTCACGCTCCCTGGCTCACCCAAAGGCGCCAAAGAGAACCTGGCATCGATCGTCAAGCAACTGCCGCACGCCTGTCAGCAAGCCGCAGGTGCTGACTCACGGTCTCTACATGCTGGCGGTGTCTCCAAACTAGAGAAGGATGCAGGGGTTGGTCCGACTTCGAAGCCTGCCCCTTCTCACCAAGCTCATGGTGGCGGTTGTGGCCACGATCACGGCCACGGCCACGGCCATGATCATGGCGGCCACAGTGCACCGAGAGCTCATACATCTCCTGAAGACCGACCAGTGATCTCAAACGACCCCAGTGCAGGACCGACTCGCAGGTATCGAGAATCGCCCTACCCAATGCTTAGCGTCGACGACGCACTCGGCCAAATCACCCAGAACACACCTGAGCCATCTTCAGTCCTCGCACCAGTCAATGTGGACTTGGTCGGATCGGTGCTGGCCGAAGACGTCAAAGCTGCCGAGTCTGTGCCGGCCTTCAAAGCTAGCATCGTCGACGGCTATGCTATCATCGCCTCAAATCACGTCCTCGTACCGAGCACGAAAGGCTTGTTCCCTGTCGTGAGCATTTCACACGCGCAGGCTGGTGAAGTGCCAGAGCTGAAGTCGGGCGAGGTGGCGCGCATCACGACTGGTGCTCCCTTACCACCTGGGGCAACGGCGGTTGTCATGGTCGAGGACACTGTTTTGAGATCCAAGACCGACGATGGGCAAGAAGAGGAGGAGATCGAGATCCTCACGGACGCGACCCAGCCTGGCGAGAACGTCCGCGAGGTCGGTAGCGACTGTCAGGCTGGCCAGACGATCTTGGAGAAAGGCGAAGGCATCACCTCCGTGGGCGGCGAGCTCGGTTTGCTGGCATCGGTGGGCGTGAAAGAAGTGCGAGTCTACAAGAGACCGGTGGTAGGCGTTCTCAGCACAGGTGACGAGATCGTCCCGCACGATCGCGAATCCGCTTTACGACTGGGCGAAGTGCGAGACACCAATCGCCCGACGCTGCTCACGGCAGTCCGGGGCTCGGGCTTCGAAGCCATCGACCTAGGCATCGCCTCAGACAAGTGAGTCTTCTCCCCTCTTTTCCTCCCTGGGCCATACGCACTGACACTCCACCACCCAGACCCGGCGCGCTCGAGGAAACCCTCCGCGACGCCATGCGCCGCACCGACCTTATCATCACCACGGGCGGCGTCTCAATGGGCGAACTCGACCTCCTTAAACCCACCCTCGAGCGCACCCTCGGCGGCACAATCCACTTCGGCCGCGTGTCGATGAAACCCGGCAAACCGACCACCTTCGCCACTGTCCCCTTCAAAACCTCCTCAGGCGACCGCACAACCAAACCCATCTTCTCCCTCCCCGGCAACCCCGCGAGCGCAGTCGTGACGTTCCAGCTCTTCGTCCTGCCCGCGCTGCACCGCATGGCTGGCATCCGGCCTGCGGGGCTGCCGAAGGTCTGGGTTGTGCTGGGCGAGGAGGTGAGGCTGGATGCGAAGAGGGCGGAGTATCATCGTGTGGTGATTGCGGCGGGGCGGGATGGGGGGTTGCGTGCGGTTAGCACGGGGTTTCAGAGGAGTTCGCGGATTGGGAGTTTTAAGGGGGCGAATGGGTTGTTGTGTTTGCCGGCGAGGGAGGGGGTGTTGGGGAAGGGGGAGAAGGTCGAGGCGTTGTTGATGGGGAAGATTTTGAGTGAGGTGTGAGGTGTTGAGGCACTACTACAGGAGTCGAGGCTGACGTGGTGCCCGAGGGGTCACGTTGCGCGTTGAATAGATGGCACCAAGCACTGAGGTGGGTTGGGTTGCGATTCCGGTTGACCCCTTATTTTGAGTTGACTCTAGGGGGACCCACGAGAATCAAGAGCTAGGAAATCTAAACCTCTGTCCACTTAGGTGACTATGGACCGTTCATGCATGAGACACTGACAAAGACCATCGGGATTCTCAAAGCCGGCATGCCCAGTCACCCTCCTCTTTCAACAAACACACATCTCGCGAGCGGCCTGAGGTCGCTCGCGTGAGTTTCCCATGGCAGACTCCCTTCTCAAACGTACTCTGGCACGAGATTGATCTCCGAGCAGCCGCATGGCAGAGGGATCCCCCAGTCATTGCGCATGATGAACAGCTGCGGAGATCCATGCCACCAATCGCAAACTGCACACCATCAGCAACGTGGTCAGCCACACAAAATACAACGAAAAGCCAAATGGCAACAGAAAAGAAAAAGCCTGGTAACTCACCGGCCCAACCACCGAACGTGTTCGCCACGCCATCCGCACTGCTCCAACGCAGCCCGTTCTCATTAATGAAGAACACACCCATCCCAGTCGCGCCGGCGTTGATCGCGACTTCGGCCCAGGCCTGCGTGCCGGACTCCATGAAGTCTTCGAAATCGAAGTACCACGCGAGAGCGCTGCCGCGGTCGAACACCTGGGTGCCCAGGGGCGATTTGGCTGAGGTCCGGTTGAGGTAGCCAGGGAGCGAGTAGTTGCGTTCCTTTACGGCCGCGAGGGTCAGTGGGGTCGCGTGGGATGGATGCTTGGTAAGGGGCGGTGCTCACGGCTTCAAAGATGGCTTCGCTGAGACCCGCGCCGGAGTGGTAGGTGCTGAGGTAGAGGTTGTTGAGGTGCGAGTTGCGGGTTTGATCGGCCGGTAGAGAGGTGCGGAGGTAGTAGTGAGGCGTGGCGGTCTTGTTGGTCAAGGAGACCATTTGAGAGTTTGCCGCGTGGATCAACGTGAGCAAGGAGAAGATTGAGTATGCCAGGTGCATCGTGGCGGTACTTTGCGTTGCAGTGTACGTAGGGTTGATCGGTCGTAGAGATGCGGCTGGCAATGAGCGTCTTTTTATGAAATGGGACGGACGGGGGGATGAGCTGTTGTTGGGAATGACAAAATTATGAGAAGGAAAGGGAAGCTAGGCTCTCTCCATAGAAGTGCGCCTTCCTTTGCATTTGATCTAGACCGAGAAAGCACGCCGCGTGTGGCTCTGAGCTCGCGCCTGCCTTCTATGATACATTGAATCGAGAGTGTCAGAGTCCTTGTTGCGCAAGATTGCGTCCAGCAGAAACGCGAGTTGGCAAGGCAGAAACCATCAACGACCTCTTTCAGTTGACACCAGAGAACAACGCAGAAGATCATGATCACTTGAGTCCGTCAACTTTCTCAGTCAGACCGTCAGGCCTTGAGGCAGTCGCAACGACGGTCTTCGAGGAAACAGCCAGGATAAGGTAGGTAGGGTATTGTGCGACGTGTATTTGCTTCCACAGCTTAATACCAACCACTGACCGTTTATCTTGGTCGCTTCAACGATCACCGTTCCATCTTGATGGTCAGAACCTGAACAAGACGGAGAGAGAGATGGGGTTTCACTCCATTGAAGTTGAGCGAACTACCCGATGTAGCCTGGCGCCTCATGCCGGACCCCTAATTTAACCCAATATAGTAACGCGCGGATCATCGACTTTCCATTCACGCCGCACGCGAAAACACGTGAGACGCGTCTGTACCTACTTTCGCGTTCCCGTCTCGCCTTTCAACCACTTCAGCACCAACAGCACCCCACCACCATGAACCATGCACACGACATTCCCGACTCGACCGACTGGCTCAGCACCCCTCTGAAAGATTTCTCCACTCTCGAAAATGCCCTTCACTGCCAGATCTGCAAGGAGTTCTACGACACGCCGATGATCACGTCCTGCGCGCACACCTTCTGCTCCAAATGCATACGGACATGTCTCTCCACCGATGGGAAATGCCCCTCATGTCGGACTTCAGACCAGGCCAGCAAGCTGCGCAACAACTGGGCGTTGCAGGAGGTCGTGAGCACATTTCTGGAGGCTAGGCCGACGGCGTTGGAGGTTGCAAAGAAAGAGCAAGAGGCTGCGCAGGCGCGGGATAGGAAGCCTGCGAAGCGGAAGAGGGCAGTTCTGGATTCTGAGGATGTGGAGGAAGAGGCAAGCGACGCTCGCACAACGAGGAGCAAGAGCCGGAGGCAGGCGGCTTCGCAGACGTCACAGGCAGATGTGGTGGAGGTCTTAGACAGTGATGGGGATTTTGAGCCGGAAGAGGCAGCGCCAGACGACGGGCTGATCGAATGTCCGCTCGGATGCGAACGGCGCATGAAGATTGAAGCGATTGAGCCCCACCTGGACAAGTGCGAGGAGGAGAGGAACCGCAGCCAGAAGACTCGCGCGAAAGCACGAATACCCTCGCAGCCTCTGGGACTCACGAATCGAACGAATCAGAACGGGAGTCGTCCCGAGCGGTTGCCAGAGCTCAGCTACTCCCTCTACAACGACAGCAAGCTGAGCAAGAAGCTCAAAGAGATCGGGATACCTAGCGCGGGAGGAAAACAATTAATGGTGAAACGGCACGTCGAATGGGTCAACTTATGGAACGCGAATTGTGATTCAAACAATCCACGCTCAAAACGGGAGCTTTTGCGCGAACTTGACGCCTGGGAACGGACACAAGGTGGCAAAAGTGCCACCGGGCTGGCCAACAACGTAATGCGGAAAGATTTCGATGGCGCAGGATGGGCGGACAAAAATAAGGACGATTTCAGCAGGCTCATTGCGGACGCGAAGAGGATCAAGAGCAGCCCGACGGCAGGTTCGGGTCAGAGGCATGACGATGCTTCGGAGACGAAGGCAGAGAGCAAGGATCCATCGAAAGAAGAGGGCGAGGACGATCTCAAGCCTGAAGTACTCGAGCACCGATCAGGATCTCCACATGCAAATCACAGTGATAGCGCACCCTACGAAGCAAAAGCGCAGATGGAAAGCCCCGTGCGAAGGCCCCCAGATTCCCACGACACCGAGCCCTCGATTTCCGCAACATCTCCTTATTCTAGCCTTGAACCCGGGAACGTCGCCCCTGAGATGCCCCCATCCTCCTCCGCTCCTGAAATGCGGCCTGCAGCGTCGAATGGCCATGATCTGCCTGATCGACATCCGCCCAGCTCCACACAGCCGAGCGGGTCGCCTGTGCATGTTCTCCCAAATCCGGCGAAGAAGATGCCCATGTTCGCCACGACGGAGCAGCCATGAGATGATCTGGACGCCGGAGGAGCAACGGCCACGCAGTAGCTAGCTAGTTTTCGACCAACCTCTTTGCTCAGCCACCGATCGCGAGCCCCTCGCACGAGTTTTGTGCCAAACATCCAAACATTCAGCTACTCAAGTGTTCCACCAAGTCTTCCAGGCTCTCCAGCTTCGTCGCATTGCTTTCGTGTCCCGTCGAAGTTCTGTCCTCAAGACTTCATCAGATCCATAAAATCCAGCCCAAACCGCTTCCCCCCACCCGTAGCCGCCTCACTCGCCTTCCGACTCGCAAGCATCGCCTGCAAACTCGCCTTCTTCCCACGCGAACGCTTCTTCGCCGTCTGCGACCCACCCGGCCCCTCCCCAGCACCCGCCCCAGCCGCGCTCGACGCCACCTTCACCGGCGCAACATCAACCATCGGGCCCTTCGCTCCCTCCCCCCGCTCCCTCGCCTCACCACCCCGCGTCGTCGTCCCCGCCGCCCCCGTCCGCTTCCTCCTCGCCGGCTTCACCCCCCGCTTCTCACCCACAGTCCCGCACCTCCCGCACTTCAGCCCCACAACCTTCACCCCCGCCTTCCGCTCCCCATCCGCACCAGCCGAAGCAGCAGCAGCAGCAAGCCGCTCCGCCCGCGTCCGCTTCCCCTCCTCCCTCCTCCCCCCGCCGCGCAGAACCTCGCACGTCCAGCCGACGACCTGGGGGAGGCCGCACGCGGCGCAGGTATCTTCTCCCGCGCTGGGAGCGGAGGGGAGGACGTGTTGGTTTCGAAGTTGGCGGAGAGAGGTCTGCAGATGCGCCGAGATGGTCGGGCTGGTGGCGAGGAGGCGCTGGGAGGAGGTGTGGAGGTGCTGGATGCGGCGCGCGGAGGGGGGGTTGGGGGGCGGTGGGGGGGGCATGGTGGGGTTGGGTGTGGGGGGGGGGTTTTGGGCGGGGAGGTCTGGTGGGCTTTGGAAAGAGAAGAGGGTGGTGGTGAGGTTGTGTGGATGAGAGGGGGGGGGAGAGAAGTGAAGTTGGAGGCTTGGGTGGTGATTGGCTCGGAAGCGGCGGGGGCTAGTGGGGGGACGGCATTGCTTTCTGAGATCGTGGGCGTCGGGCGGGTGGGAAAGGCTTGCTTGCGGACGATTGAAGCGTAAGGGAAGCGAGCAAGCTGGGCTCAGGGAGAGAGGATTGCGACGTCGAAAGAGTGCGTAGACAGAATGCCACTCCATCCGATTGGCACTTCGACTGCGGAAACCAGCGGAGGTCACTTTGCTTGTCGCGCTCAAGTGTGCCGTCAGAACCTTATTCCTGCGCTGCCGATGCGCCGGCCACGACATCCCGCCGAGAAGGGTGGTTTCGACAACTCGAGGGTGTGTGGCAACATCGAGAATGTTTGTCGTTGCTTGCGTGCGCAGGTGTGTATGGATGGAGCTCGCGCCGGCATGGACTGTGCTCCAGGTTGTATTGGGCAGGTTCATATCGAGGTTCGGGACAATAGTTACCTCCTAGTACCGGGGAAGTTTTCGGTGGCGGACGAACTGGCACGATACTGAAAAAAGTCTCACGCGAGCGGAGTGTCCCCGTCAGGTGCCATTCTCCCCTGTACCAAATACCCCCTGTATTGTATAACCCAAAGCGGACGTGAGTCCTCCGCCGATCTAAGTCCCAATTTCCAGCGCATAAAAAAAACAAAGACCTTTTAACGCTTCGACCTCCTCCGCCGCTCTGCCTCCGTCCCGTTGTGCTGTCTCTGTGTCGTATGTATTAAGTCCGTGTCGTTGAACAACCGTCTTGCTCGTCTTGCTCGTGCCTTTGCTCCTACGCGACCTGAGCCCTCACTTCTCCACCATCATCACCTCTGCCCTCCTTCTCCGGTCCCGCACCAGTTCCGCCTTCAGCTCCGCCTTCTTCTCGGCACGCCGTCAGAATCACAACGTCCGCAGAGTTCCCCCCTGCACCCTCCTCCCTCCCCTCGAGTTCCGACTCCCTGCTCCCCGCCTCCCGTTCCCCCCGTTCACCATCCCCCTCGCCCGCCCTCGCAGGCCCAATAAATGCATCCCCACCAACGAGCGTTTCCCCAGAACTCCCCTCCCCCTCCCCCTCCCCCTCCCCCTCCGCACGCGTCCGCACCACCCCCCTCGACACCCTAACAAAAAGCACCACAATCACCAACCCCACGCCCGCCGACGCCGCCGCATAGAAAAACGTCGCGCGCAGCCCCCACTCCTTCGCGGGCGTGAAACCGTCCTCGTCGTCGCCAGCGGCGGATGCGACGCCGCCCGGCCCCGCGAACGACAGCCGCGCCTGATGATCCACAATCGCGCCCAAACACAGCGCAAACGACATGGCCAGGTTGACGAGGATGGAGGCCACGGCGCCCGCGAGCCCCTGGTAGCGCAGCGGCTGCACGGACGAGAAGAAGACGATGCTCACGGTAAAGGTCAGGTCGATGCCGAGCGTGGCGGCCAGCATGGAGGGGAGCACCCAGGTCCAGTAGCCGATGGGTGTGGGCGCGAGCGCGAGGAGTAAGGGTGCGGCGACCCAGGACAGGGCGGAGAGGAGCAGGAGCGCGAGGATGGGGACGAGGTGCAGGAGTGCGCCGCCGATGATGCAGAGGAGCAGGCCGGCGAGGGCGGTGGGCGTGTACCAGAGCGCGAGGGTGAGGGTGGGGAGGCCTGCTGGGGAGGCTATGCCTGGTGCTGAGAGGAACTCGGCGCTGTTGTAGAGCCAGATGCCGTAGGTGGCGTAGAAGCAGAGGCAGGCGAGGGTGAGGGGGAGGACGGAGCGGGGGCGGAAGAAGGCGAAGGGGAGGAGGGGCGAGGGGGCGCGCCAGCCTTCGTGGTAGAGGGCTGCGGCGAGGGTGGCGAGGCCGGTGGCGAAGGGGGCGGAGACGGTGGGGAGCGCGAAGCCGGTGGTTGTGGGTGTGGTGGGGTCGGTGGAGGCGGCGTAGGGTTCGAGGGAGAGGGCGTAGGCGACTAGGATTAGCCCCGCCGTGATCAGGAAGGAGCCCATCCAGTCGCCCTGTAGCCCGAGGCGCGTGCGGTTCGTGCGGTCTGCTGGCACGCTGAGGTAGGCCGTGATGAGCGTCAGGGCGGCGAGCGCGGACACGATCCAGAAGTACCAGTACGGGCGATCCTGGGGCAGAGCGCCCGCGGCCAGAAACCCGGCGAAGAAGCCTAGGGGCGCGCAGCCGGAGTAGAGCCCCATGACGAAGTTGCGACGTGGGCCTTCCGGGTAGATGCTGCCGACCATGGCGAAGGTGCTAGGCATGAAAGCCGCGATGGCGAGGCCTTGCATTGCGCGTGAGACGTTGAGCATGATGTTGCTTTGTGCGAAGCCCGGGATGAGCGTCCAGAGGGCGAGCCAGAAGACGCCGAACATGAAGGGTTTGTAGCCGCCGTACATGTCGGAGATGCGGGCGAATGTTAACAGGAGCGCGCTGAGGACGAGGGTGAGGAGGGTCGCCGGCCAGAAGAGCCCGAGGGAATTGGGGGCCGGGGTGGAGGTGAGGAGGGTGGGTAGGATGATGGCGAAGCCGCTGATGAGGTATTCGGCCAGCAACTGCGTCATGGCGATTGTGAAACAGAAGCCGATTTCGTATAGGATGTGGCGGAAGCGCTCGCGACGGGGGTGGGGCCGAGTGTCGAGTGGGTTCGCGGGCTCTTCTTGTGAGTTGAGTGACGATGGGCCTTTTTCCTCGTCGTGCGTGTTGTTGCGTGGTGAGTTGTTCAGGATGTCCAGCGTTCTGGCATGCTCCTGTGCGCGGCCGTTCAGAGCAGGTAGAGGAGGCGCTTGGTCGTCGACTTTTTGCACCTCGGGTGCGTTCTGCAGGATGGACGAAGCGCGCTTCCACTGCGCCTTTTCTTCACGGTAGGTCACGAAATTGTCCAGGCTCGAGAGCCGGGTGAAAGAAGCTCGGGGTTTGGGACTCATCCTTTGCGAACCTGAGCGTTGCGATGCCATGGGAGGAAGTCGCCAAGGGTCATCGTCGTTGCTTTGCGCTGGGGTCCCTTGGTCAAAAGGTGAGGCCCAAGTACTGCGGCGATCATGAGCCGGCAGACGGTGTGGAAGACTGTTCGACCTCGTCGTCTCCGCCGCGCCCGAAGTGGCGTCCTTACTGACGGCTCCCGGCGGCAATCTCGGCATCTGGTGACCATCGTCAGACGCCTTCTTCTGGTGCCGCAAGGACGACTGCCTCAGCACGGTTGAATTGCGGAGGGTTCTTCTCGTCCGATGCGGGGCGTCGCCGGTGTTGAGCGGCTCATCATCCTGAATGGGGGCCAAGCGAGGCGACTCCTGGCCGGCCTTGGGTCCCCTTCGCGAACCGTTGGAAGCCGATCGTTGCAGCCCTGAGTCTGAAAAGGCAGCTGTGTCTCCACTAGAGAAGCTCTTGACAGAATCGGGGCGGCTGGGCGGGTTCGAATTGATCGGCCGGTTGGAGCTCAGTGTCGTACCGCTGAAGGGACGGCCTCCTTCCCTCGTCGACGTTTGTCGAGAAGGCAGGAAAGTCGATGGGGTTTCTGGCAGGGGCGGAGCGTCTGATGGAGTGACGTGCCATGAGCGTGATTTGGCGAGGTTTGGTAACGACGACGGCCGTCGGGGCGGTTGATACTCTGGAGAATTTTTGACCTCTCTTGCTTGCTTCGATGGAGGCATGGCGAGCTAGGCCGTATAGAAAACCTGTAGGATTGAGTTGCGGAACGTCGATTGTCTTGAAAATGAGACTGTCCCTCGGAGACTGGGATCGCGTGGTGTTGTCGAAGGTTCACTTCCTTCCCTCCAGAGCAGAAACCGGGCCAACTTCCCGCGTGAATCTCGAAGCGCTGCCGAAAATTCGACGACAAGCAAGAGAGCGAGACGCAAAGACACACAATCGCCCGGGACAAACGAAGCTGGTGAACCGAGGCAGTGACTCAAGATGGAAGCGAGAGGCGTTCCGCATGCAAAAACGACGACCGGCCACGCCAACGACACTCCGGTGCGACGAGGAACGAAAAGGTAAAATGGGGAAAGAAAGTACCTCGCCTTCTCAACACTTCCCATCCTTGATGAGCGACGCTCACGACTTATAAGTGCGGCGGCTTGCTGCACTCGCGTCGATCGACGCGTTTCAAGCAAAGCAGTCGAAGGCTGGTTCGGCGGCGGCGGCGGCGGTGCCTGTGGCTGTCTGTCATGCGAGGTACACCTGGGCAGCAAACGGGTCGGCGGGTCGCACGGCGTTTGGGGGTCGGCGGCGTGGGGACCGGGAAGGGTGGGTTGCGGGATCGCGAAGCCCGGTCGTCGGGGCGGGCGAAGTCGATGCTTTTGCTCGATGGGGAAGGAAGGGATCTGCCGAGATGGTGGAAATGACGACGGAGGAGATGAGGAGAGGAGACGAGGCTCACACGTCGCCCACGCCGTGTCACGGCGCTCTTCGGGGCGGCGGGGATGTGGGGGGTTTAGTTAGATATATGGGCATCACTTACTGCCCAGGCGGGTCGTTGGTGCAGGTCGTTCGAGAGCGGACCTACCGTTGCTCTTCCCCTTCCTGTGCCCCGACGACCGCATTGAGACGGTCCCCCCCCTCATGAAGCGATCCCCAGGCGCACACAATGGCGTCGCGTTCCCCAGGCCACGGCACGCCGCGGGCACGTGAAGGCGTCGCCGGCTGCCACCAACGGCCTGCGCACCCATGCAACGGGCGTCAGGCTGCAGCTGCCCGGCTGCGCGTCGACGCCGTTTCGGCCGGGGGTGGCGTGTGGCGGGGTTGTGAAGATGGCTGCTTCGGTCGGGGGCTGCTTTGGGGACGGCCGTACCGACGACCGGGTTGGGGGAGGAAGGCGGCAAGAGGGGCGGCATGTTTTCGGGGCGGTCGCCTTATTGGGTGTGCAGAGTTGCGACTCATCGGGGAGTCGCGAGAGAGAGGAGAGAGAAGAGAGGAGAGAGAGAGAGAGAGAGAGAGAGAGAGTGGTCGGTGGATGGGTGATACATCGCCAGCGCCGGGGTGGACATGCCGTCAGCCGGACAGGGGTTGTGCCATGATGGGCTGGACGGCGAGCTCGTCCGCCGTCGTGTCGTCGCCATCACCGCCCGTCACCGCCGGACCTGGTGCCTGACCTACCAAATTCCCCATTTACCACTCAAACTCATCCCCTGTACCATCCACGGCGTTCCTCAAATCACTTTCAAATAGCGCGCCACACCACTGTCCGGCCGAGCAGACCAACGTCCATCGCCCAAGACGTCCATGCCATGACACTTGACAGGCGCACTGACCCCGCGCGGCACCGCCTGGCGCCACAACACAACAATTGCCAATTTCGTCTCCTTCTTCTTCGCCTCCCGCCGCTTCGGTCTGCAGGCGCACAGGGGCAATGTCGCCGATCGGCGCGGGCCTTGCGTCGGCCCGCTCTCGCCTCAGTCGGTTGCGGGGGACTTCGGTCTGTCGATCTCCCGCTGTGCTACAGAGCCTCAGAAATAATTGGCGACGGCTTCAATCTTCAATTCGACATCGCTGAGCGAGACACCTTTCCACCAACACAACACACACACACACAACCACCATGTCCGACTCCGACACCGCCGGCCCAGGCGTCCCACACCTCTCCCCCATCAGCTCCCCGGAACCCCCCAACACCAGCACCACCGACACCAAACCCAGCAAACGCAAGCGCTCCCCCTCCACCGCCGACCCCTCCACCAACACCAAACCCCCCAACGCCGACAAGAAAAAACGCCGCAAGCTCAAAAAACCCGCCGACATCACCGAAACCACCATCGACACCACCCTCGGCGTCAACAACGCCATAGCCCACATGGACCCGGCCCTCCTCGCCGACCACCTCGCCCAACGCACCCGCCGCTTCCACCCGCAAGGCACCGTCGTCGAATGGGAAGAACGCCACATCCCGCAGACCGCCATCGTCGACACGACGACCTGGCACACGACGCGCACCGCGGCAAACCTCCCCGCCTTCCTCGACCACTTCGCCCGGCCCCGACGCGGCGGGCCCCAAACCAAACGCCAGCTCTCCGACGCGCCGAAAGCCAAGGGCACGCCGCACACGCTCGTCCTCGCCGGGTCCGGACAGCGGGCGGCGGACCTCACGCGCGCGCTGAAGCCCTTCGCCACCCAGGACGCCGGCGTGGCGAAGTTGTTCGCCAAACACATCAAACTCGCCGAGGCGAAGGACATGTGCGCGGCGAGGCGCATGTGTATCGGGGTCGGCACGCCGCGGCGTGTCGGGGATTTGATGGAGAGTGGGGCGTTGGGGTGCCGGAGTTTGGAGCGCGTCGTTGTGGATGCGAGTTTTGTTGATGCGAAGAAGAGGGGTTTGCTCGACATGGCGGATACGCAGGTGCCGCTGGTGGAGGTGTTGGGGCGGGGGGAGTTGAGGGGACGGTATGGGGGGGAGGTCGACGAGGGGAGGCGATTGGAGGTGCTGTTTTTTTGAGGTTTCGCAGGGGGTGGTTTTGGTGGGATGGGTGCTTTCGGGCAGGTGGGACGGGGGTTGGTGCGAGAACGCTTCGATTGTACGAACGACTGTGTAGACTCTACCGTAATTCAACGCGGCGACAGATATAACGCGAAACCCAGCAAAAGGCATCATTGAAAATTGAAAATCTGTCCGCGCGCCACCCCACAAAAAACCAGAAAACCGCAACATCCAAACCTTGCCCCCTTCACACACTCACACACTCACACGCTCACACCTTCGAACCACCCTCCCCGTCCCCAGCGCTCTCTCCGTTGACAGAAGCGAGCAGAGCTTCACCCGCCAACATCCACACACTTCTCCCACGCGCATGCCCGTGCACATAGCCATGTCCATGGCTGTGCGCCACCTTGGGCGCCGCCAATCGGTTCTGAACGAGCTGGATAGCATTCTCCGAGTACCTGCGCCTGTGCCCCAGCCCCGCCGCTGCACCCCCCTCCGCTCCCGTCACGACCGGCGGCCCCGGCGTGCACAGCTCCGGCAACCTATCGCCACGCCACAGCTCCGCCTTCTCCGCCTCCCCGTCGCGTCCCTCATTGCGGCTTGCTTCGCCCGCAGCAGCAGCAGCAGCAGCAGCAGCGGCGGCGGCGTTCGCGCTCGCGGGGTCAGGCGCATGCATAGCATACACGACATCCTCCCTCAGCATATCAGCAATCAGCGCGCGCTTGAACTCCTCGGCCATGGGCGAGAGCGCGGATGCGGACGGCGGGGGTTCGAGGTAGGCGGAGGAGTCGGCGGAGGCGAAGCCGGAGTCGGCTGCGGAGTGGGCGAGGGGGGAGAGCGGGTGGGCTTCTTGGAGCATCGAGAGGTCCCAGTATTGGGGTGGGGGTGTGTTGTGGAGGGGGGGGTAGGGTTGGGTGTGGTGCGGGGTGTAGTCCCAGGGCGCCGGGTTGAGGGTGGGTAGGTCTGGGTAGTTGGGGTTGGTGGAGGCCCAGGGGGTGGTGGAGAAGGGGGTGCCGTTGTAGGAGCCGATGAGGTTGTCGCACTGGCGCAGGTAGTCGTGCAGCATGGTCTGCTGGGCTTCGAGGTTGTGGACGGCTTTGCGAGCGAGGATGCGGGAGTATTGGTATTTCTTTTTGTCGGCGCGGGAGAGGCCGTGGTCTGGGGTGCGGTCGCCAAGCAGGTGCTCCAGGCGCGCGAGCTTTTTGTACTGCTTGCTAAGCGCCTGGTGGGTTTGGCCGAGGGCGGCGGTGTAGTTGTGGTGTTGATGGTAAAGGAGACCAAGGAAGTCGGGCGGGGTGGGGGGGTACGACATGGTGGGTGGTGTACTGTCGTTTGACGGACCTTGGTTTGGGATGTGTGGGTGGGAGCGCAAGAGGCCTGCTCGTTCGCTCAAGGAAGCTGTTTTTTCTGTCGGACTGGTTGTCGAGCTGGGAAGTGTATATGTATGGACTCGGCCAGCGACAATAGCTTCCTCAGCGATGCCTCTTGCGTATGGAGAACGTGGAAGCAGAAAGGTGCCCGACTGTTGAGGGAAATGAGGTTGCTAATTCCAACTATTGTCCTTGACCGGTGGCTTGCCGCAGCTGTCAATGAAAGTTCTTTCATGGGTACTGAAGAAGCAATCTGCTTGGACCAGGCTGACCCCGCTGCACTGAATGCGGACAAAGAAGTCCTTATGCTATTGCCACGCGACAGCAGCTGGTGGCCATGGGACTTCATGTGGGAGCAAGGCGACTGATAGTCGGCCTGCTTCGGAGGGGACCAGCGTTGCCTCTTCCAGATCACCTGCCAACTGGTGGCTGCGTCGTTTTGCGGCCATTCAGAGGCGTGTATGGTCGAGGCGTGTGCATGTGAAAGTATTCCGCCAAGTCCAGGCGACAACAAAGACCAGGTCACTTGCTCTATGACAGTCGAGCGAGCGACACACGGACCGAAGCTGACGGCCAAGTCTATGGCTGTTGTACCATGGTATCTTTCCCCACCTACCAAAAGCGCCAACAGCAGTGCTTGAGCGAGCCTTGGGCACTAGACGAGCTTTTCGTCTCTTCCATTTGGCTCCTGGGGACCGGGCCTCTCGTGCTGATATTCATTCATCGTAAGGAAGCACTTCTTCACCCTTCAAGCCAAGTTCTTCTCCAACTCTCCGAACGACACTCTTCAGAGACTGGCAAGCCGGAGAGTCGCCGAATTCGTCAAAAAAGCTTTCGCCATAGTCGCAGCTCATACCGATCCTCGGGTCCAGCGGGACTGCGCCCAAGAACGGCACGCCGGTCTCTTTGGCCAGCCTTTGTCCACCACCAGTCGTGGCCCTGAAGATCTGTGACTGATGCGTGCACTTCGGACAAATGAAACCAGACATGTTCTCGACCAGACCGATGATCTTGATTCCGGCCTTACGGCAGAAGTCGATCTCCTTCCTGACATCCAGCAAGCTGACTTCCTGCGGCGTGGTGACCAAGACGGCGCCATCGACACCACTTTCCTTCAGGTAGCTGTTGACGCTCAAATGTTCGTCGGAAGTACCTGGTGGAGTGTCCACAACCAAGTAGTCCATGTTACCCCACTCAACGTCTTTCAAGAACTGCTTGATCAGGCCGTTCTTCTTCGGTCCCCTCCATATGACTGCATCGTCGCGGTTGGGAAGCATAAATTGCACGCTCATGACGCCCAGGTTGTCACTGACCCAGACCGGCTCCCAACCGGTTGAGCTAACGTGAATCGTCTCGGCCTCCACGCCCATCATCTTGGGTATGCTAGGACCACAGATGTCCGTATCCATGATGCCCACCATGCTATCCTGATTGCTCGCAAACGCGTGCGCCAACATGGTCGTGAATGTGCTCTTCCCGACCCCTCCCTTGCCACTCAGCACCAGGATCTTGTGCTTGATGCCCGCAAGGCGTTCGGTGATGATCGGGATGTCCGGGTCGGGTCCCTTGGGCGTGGAGGCGCAGATGGACTGGTTGGGACATCCCGCGCAAGCGTCGCCTTTGCCTGCAGTCTGCGACTCGGGGCCTGGGCAGTGTTCGGGTTCGGGAGCAACTAAGGCGGGTGCTTTGGAGAGACGGGAGTCGAGCGCGTCGTCGACGGGCTGGATCGGCTCTTCGAGAGAGGGCGCCATGGTAATCGCGGCGGTCGTCTGGGGTCGGGCGGACTCTGGACGATCAATTGCGGTGACAGGCCGAGATTGGTGAAAGTGGAGAGCAGAATGCAGTCATGCGTTGATGTTTCTTTCGTCGCAAAAGGCGTGATTGATAATCGAATGTGACGTTGTCGTTGCCGCCCCACTTCATCCCACATCCGCCTGACTCGCGCCCGCATCATCACCTTTTCTACCGACATCACCTCATTCAAGACCTTTCCTAAACATGTCCACCATCGAAGCTTTATGCGCTCATCGCCGAGTGTTGTTATGCTTGGCCACACGCTCGTGATGGAAGCCTGTCTCTCTCGCGAAACTGACGTAACGCGACGCGTGCGGGCAGCTGCTCAGAGATGACAACCACGCAAGGCTAGATGCAGTCACAGCCCTGTCCATGCAATCACGTACGTCTTTCTGAACTTACCAGAAGAGAACTGGAATGCCTGAGGTCATGAATGGGCTGAAGGCAGAGGATTCTGCCAGGGCCCTCGCCTTCCACGACCTGTAGAGAGACGGTCCAAGTGAGTAGAATTTAGCAGGCTCGTGCCGCATCTCTTATGTCAACGTCTTCAAAGACGGAGAGACTACTCACCCAAGTCTGGGGATACGGCCATGAAATGCAAGCGCGTGGAGGCACTATTAAAAGCAGAAAGAATGAATAGGAGACGCGGCAATATGCCCTCCATGCAAATTCTTCCCAGACGGCATTGGAAAGGCGGCTTCGATGTCCGGCCGGGCTAATCTGACTGATCTGTTCAACATCAAGATCACGATCGATTGGCCAAGATTGATCAACAACAGAAAACGTACAAATTTTCCACATTGGCTCCTCGTCAGGCCGGCTACTTCGAGCACGCGTTTTCCACGAGCCTTTTCTCATCAGATCGAACGCTTGAATTCCACTGCCGAGAGACTTCTTCAAGTAATCAATCCAAAATGAGCGGCAGGACCAGCGCCATCACAAAAGCGCTATCTCTGCGACCAACACCTTCCGAAGAATCGCTTTCGATATTGAACCAGGTCATTCACCATGTTCAAGACGTGCGCGAATCCATACGATCCTCACTCGAGGTCTCGTCGCCCGATCGCAACGCCAAAAATGGCGGGCATGGCCTGCCGCTAACCCGTGCCGACCTTGAAGCCCAGGCAGTCCACGAGGAGGGAAAGATCCAGGCGGCGGCGAGAGATACTGAAAGCCGGTTGCGTGACTGGCACATGAGACTCTGCGATGCACAGATCGCGGATGCGGAGCTTTTGGGCGAGGACGGGGCTAAGGCGGAGAAATTGCTACAGGTTTTGATCGCAATGATGCGCGAGAGGAAGCGAATAATGATGGCATGGGGAGACGTGGAGGGGATTGCTGGGGGAGGAAGTGAGACGGGAGGCAAATGTGAACGGCACGCATAGCCCCTGAGGACTTGTGTTGATGTTCGCGAAAACAACGCTTGATGGTATGAAACCCATGGTAAAAATTTACTGCTTTCTGACCAAACACTGCGTAAGTCGTAACACCATCGCTACATCAACTTTTGTCAGAATGCAGACATTGGCAAGATGCGCAGACCTTCCCTTGAAAGCAAGAAAGCAAGTTCGCAAAGTCGGCTGTCTAACAATGATTTGTCGGCTTTGCTTTCGCCCAACACGGTGTTAGGTATGGGCTCCTCGCGACACACATGTAGTATGGAGTACGTCGGCAAGCGTTCTGAGCCGAAAATTTATGATTGTAATTGGGAGGGAAAACGCTACAAAAGACTGATGGTTCATTTCTTGGACCATTTCGCGAACAAACCTTCGCAGTGCCATCATATTCCAATCCCCTGCATCACGACCGCGACTATGAGAAGCTCCAAAAACGTCGAGCACCGCAAGCAACTTGCGCTAATTCCCACCAAATCATCGACCAGGCCAAGTCTTTCGCGCAGATGTCGCAATCACAGCTTTGAATTCCTCATATGTACGCAGCAACCAACGCCATCGCTTCTTTCTTGTCCCCACTCACATCACGATGCAACAGCTCTGTTCGCCAACCCTCTCCACGCCAATGAGGACCCTCACATACCGACGAAATGTCCACGCACTCGCATCGCGACCTCCACACTCGAGCTCAAGACAGCGGATCATGCTGGCGAAAGCTGCAACGCAACATCAGGACCTCACCCCCCCCACACCACCACGCCGACAGCCTTTAGCCATAAACAAAGAACACTCTAATTCCCCCAGATCCAGCCCATCCGGACTCAAGCATCCAGCATTCTTTGTCTTCCATTGTCAAAATCCCCCGTCGAATTGCAACTGCTTTCGCCCAACAAAGCCCCCAACCCCCGAAAGCCCCTCTTTCATTGTCCTCCCTTATACCACGTGCTCCGAAGCCGGCCCGCTTCAGCCCCATTCCCTCGTCTGGAAGCTATTGAGCACCGCTGGCGCTCACGGTGGCGGCCGTCCCAAGATCTCGCCGCATTCCCGGCGAGTGGTTCAATACGAGGCTCTGTGCCGATCGGCGGCTTCGTCCCCAGTGACGCTAGTTTCGACTTCGATCAGTATTTTTACCATAGCCAGAACCGTCTCAGGAAATGTTTGGATCACTACTCGCGCTGGTTGCGGCTCTCGCGTGGCCGCTGCTGCTTTTTACTCAACACACCGATGCCGCCGTGGCGCGCAAACCGAACGTGAAGCCGATTATAGGCGGCGTCAACTTCCCTGGTCAGTCAACATCAACCTCCCCCTCCCCCCCTTGCCCCTTAAACTCACCAATTAATACACCCCCCCAGACCCCGCCGTAATCCGCCACCACAACTGGCACCTCTTCAGCACCAACGCCATCGCCTCAACGGACGGCCGCACCGTCCACGGCGCGCGCGACCTGGGCCGCAAACCAGGCAAACTAATCCACGTCCCCGTCGCCAGCACGCCCGACTTCCAGCGCTTCACGTACCACTTCGGCAAAGACGCCCTTCCGCGGCTGCCAGGCTGGGTCGACAAACCCAACCCGCGCGTGTGGGCGCCCGACGTCGTGCGCGCCAACAACGGGAAGTTTGTCCTGTACTACAGCGCGGCGCATCACGAGCGCAAGCGGCTGCACTGTCTCGGCGTCGCGGTGTCGGATGACGTGCAGGGTCCGTATGTGGATCGGCATGGGGGGCCGTGGATCTGTCCTTTGAACCAGGGGGGCGCGATTGATGCTTCCGGGTTCTATGATGAGAGGACGAATACGCGTTGGGTCGTGTATAAAATTGATGGGAATGCGATTGGGAATGGGGGCGCGTGTGGGAATACTGTCGAGCCCGTGGTGCCGACGCCGATTATGCTGCAGCAGGTTAATGCGTATGATGGGATTACTAAGATCGGGGGGCCGATTGAGATTCTGCGGAATGGGCCGGCGGATGGGCCGTATGTGGAGGCGCCAACGCTGAATCGGATGGGGGGGAAGTTTGTGCTGTTTTTCAGCTCGCAGTGCTTCTTGAAACCGGAGTATGATGTTCAGTACGCGGTCGCGGATAGGATTAAGGGGCCGTATTGGAGGCGGGGGGAGCTGTTGAAGACGGGGACGCGGGGATTGGAGGCGCCGGGTGGGTTTGATGTGGCGGTCGACGGGGATAAGTCTGTTTGGCATGGGGATTTTGGTGGGGAGGGGAGGAGGGCGGCGTTCGCGGGGAGCGTGTCGTTGAAGAAAGATGGGAAGGTGGCGATCAAGTATGTGTGAAGAGGCGGCGTGTTCCTGTTTAATGTTTTTTTCTGTGGGGATGCTTAGCGTTAAACGATCGCTGAGGAGGTGGTTGATCTGAAACGGATCTAGAATCTTGATCGACGGATCATTTGTTACAACAGATGATTTGAGCCAGCGAGTCGGTGCTCTCGGTTTTCGCTTGAATGAAGTTAAACCTGGGTTATCCGTAGCGGAGATGAAGTCGATGAACTCGTGTAAAGCAACTGAAGCCCAGAGCTTGAGTTCTTCTACTACTGAACTCTTCGAGTCAGCCTAACACGAAGCCCCTTTTGCAGAACAAACCACCAGCACTTCGTCGTCCATTCCGCCTTCGGGTCGCCTAGCGACAGATCGAAATGCATGAACAGCGTTGGGATCAACTTCGACCTTTCCCCCCACCACCACTTGTCAGCATTGGTCTCACAATCCATCCGCAAGATCAGGGCAAAATTGCGACTCACATCTCCATCCAAGCAATATTCCGTCCCAAACACATCCTCGCCCCCGCCCCAAACGCAAAGAAGAACCGATGCATATCCCCCGTATCCCCGCCCATCCACCTCTCCGGCCGAAAAGCGTCGACGTCCTCCCCGAACACCGCCTGGTCCCTATGCACGACCCAAGGGTTCGCACCGACCGTCGTTCCCGCCGGAAGATACGTCCCAGCGACCTGCGCCCCGCCCTCGGGCACAACGCGGGGGAGCGCCATCCCGACCGCCGGGTGCAGGCGCAACGCTTCGTACATGACGGCTTGCAGGTAGGGCATGGCGTCCGCTTCGGCGAGTTTGGCGGGCGAGGAGAGCGTGCCTGATTTGCGCTTGGCGTCGATTTCGGCGATAAGGGCGCGCTTCGCGGCTGGGTTCTTGAGTAGATAGTAGATGACTGCGCGCGTGGAGATGGCCGTTGTGTCAGAGCCGGCGTTGATGTTGGACGTGGTCATGGAAGTTACGGCGTCGGTGTCGAAGAGGGTGGGTTTCTCCTTGTTGACTGCGAAGAGCTTCGATAGGATGTCGGAGTGGTCGGAGCCGCGATCCTGACGCGCCGTGATTTCGCGGACGGCGAACTGGCGCAGCCCGGAGTGGCGCATATTGACGCCAAGGTGGTTGCCAATGTAGGGCATGAGACGGTCGTGGATCCAGTAGACGGCGGGGACTTGGCCGAGCCAGGAGGCCGAGTGGAGGATGCCTTCCAGGGATTTAAAGGAGCCATCGTCGCCGCCAGCGTCCATGAAGCCGAAGCGTTTGCTGAAGGTCACTTCGCCGATCACATCTGAGAGGGGTTAGCGAGGATTCGGAGTACTGTGAGCAGGATCTCGAAATCACCAAAAGCGAATAGCTGCACCCACGTCCCCAGGTCAAGCACTTCGCCTCTCCTCTCTTCCATGCACTCGACAAATACCTTCACGCCATCATCCACGTACGGCTCCAGATCCCGCAAGGCGTCCATTGAGTAGATACGACTGACCAGCCGCCTCTGCTCGCCATGCAGCCTCTCGTTCCTCTCCGGGAACAAATCGAATTTGCGATGACCCTGCCACACCGAGTACCATTCTGACTTGCGGAATTTGGTGCCCGGACCGTAAATGGCCTTGATGGCGGTCGGATCGGACACACTGACCTCACTGGGACCGGTACGAACGAGGGAGCCGTGTTTGGCGTGCAAGTCGATCATCGCGTAGGGCATGTCGCCGGCGCGGGAGTGGTGGACAAGCCATAAGCGGCTGAGGCGCGCCCAGAAAGGGCCCGGAATGCTGGAGAGGGGATGGAGTGTGACTTGGTAGAAGGTGTAGATGATGAGCGAGGCCAGAAGAGCGACTGGGAGGAGCCACAGGGGGAGGGAGGAAAGAGGATGAAGAGAGTCAAAGACCGGAGGGGCCATATTGGACGTGTTGAGTTTGGATAGAGAAAGGCGGTGACGCAGTGGGGAGGCCAGTGAGGTAGCAAAGCGTTCGATCTTGCTTGTAGTAGGAAGGAGAGGTTGCAATATGAGTAGAAGGAGAGGATTCGAATGAAGACGTCGACTAGGGTCGTTCATGAAAACGTATGGATCCCTCATACCGCACGTCACGGGTCCAAACGTACCTAGGGTTTTGAACGAAGTGGGGGAGGGGTGCTTCGGCACAGGACAACAGGGGCAGATCGGTCGAGGCTGAAGGCCGAAGCGACGAACGGAGCTGACGAGACGGTGCCGCGCCGCTTGCCCCATTTGCCGCCATCATCTGCCCTTTGTTTATGAAAAGCCTCCCAGGTACCGCATTGGCATGCCGTCCAGTTCGCCGCGCGGTGTCAAGATGTGATTCCGATCGAGGCCTATGGAGCTCTCCCGCAGTCTTTATGTCCACAGTCGAGAAATAGGAGGTGGTATGGTATGGACGTGGGATCGAACATGGCGCAGAGATGAATGGTGGAAAAGAGACAGCTTGTTGCCAACCCGCTCCAAGTTGTCACCAAGGCGTCAATAAATAATACAACACCCGGCGACTCGGCGCAAATGGTTGGACGTTCGGAAAGCGTCCGCTCGAGGCTCGGCTTTGGGGTCGGCACGTGACCAAGCTTGGCGGCGCTAGAGATGCCGTAGTCAGACTCCGAGAAAGACGGCGGGGTCGAACAACATCATCTCCTCCCCATCTTTCCGCCTTCTCAACGGCGAAGGAGGCTCGCCACCGCCGTTGCGCGCCTTGCAAATGGACGATTAGACTCTGACAGGTAGGTAACTCTAGTGTATCTCCCTTCATCTCCTCCTTCTGCTTTCCTATTTCTTCGCCCATCTTCCGTCTATCGATCCCCGTCCGCTTGGCACGCATCATCCAGCGTTCCTATTTCCATTCATACCCATCTCCCGCTCGGTACGTGTAGACGGGAAGCACTTTACCGCCAGACATCCATTGTCTTCAAAGGGCAGAAGCCCTTCCTCGCTTTGCGCCTCCCTCCCTCTCGTCTGTCCCCCGATCAATTCCATCATGGCTTCCTCCACGCAAAACTACTACGACATTGTCATCGTTGGCGCCGGCCCCGTTGGTCTGCTCCTCTCAACATGCCTCGCCCGATGGGGATACAAGATCAAGCACATCGACATGCGGCCTGAGCCCACCGTGACCGGCCGCGCCGACGGCATCCAGCCACGCTCCCTCGACCTCTTGCGCAACATGGGCCTCAAACGCGCCATCATGGCTCATGACCCGGCCAAAGTCTACGAGGTCGCCTTCTGGGATCCACGAGAGGAGAGTGGAGAGGGGATTCACCGTACGGGGACCTGGCCATCCTGCCCCAAGTTCATCGATGCGCGGTATCCGTTCACGACGCTGCTGCATCAAGGATTGATCGAGCGCGTCTTTATTGCCGATCTGGAGAAGAATGGCGTGGAGATCCAACGGCCGTGGCGGATCACGGGCTTTCAGAATGATGGCGCTGATCCCGAGTATCCTGTCGAGGTCAGCACGGCGCATGTGGATGGCCATGAGACGGAAACGATGCGGGCGAAGTATCTTTTCAGCGGCGAGGGTGCGCGTAGTTTCGTTCGCGAGCAGCTCGGGGTCGCGATCACCCACAAGGATCCGATTGCGCATGTTTGGGGAGTCATGGACGGCGTTGTACAGACTGACTTCCCCGATATCAAGGTAAGAAATTCGAGTTCCTCAGCATGACCCAGCATTTTCTGATTCGCGACAGATGAAATGCACAATCCACTCCGAATCCGGCTCGATCATGGTCATTCCCCGCGAGAACAACATGGTCCGTCTGTACATCCAGATCGCCTCGTCGACCGACGAAGACTGGAATCCGCGGAAAACCGCAACACCAGAGGAAGTTCAGGAGCATGCCAAGCAAATCCTGAAACCCTACACGATAACCTGGGATCGCGTCGAGTGGTTCTCGATCTACCCCATCGGCCAAGGTATCGCCGACCGCTACACACTCGACGAGCGCGTCTTCATGGGCGGCGACTGTTGCCACACGCACTCCCCCAAAGCGGGCCAAGGCATGAACACGGCCTTCCTCGATGCGCAAAACCTAGCCTGGAAGATCCACCACGTCGAGTCCGGCCTCCTCTCCCGCTCGTTTCTCAAATCCTACGAATCCGAACGCAAAGCCATTGCCGAATCCCTCCTCAATTTCGACTCGCAATACGCCAAACTCTTCTCGCAGCGCCCCACATCGCGCACTGAAGTCCGCTCCGCCAGCCAGCAGAGCTCCCTGCACAACGACGAAGACTCCGACTTCATCAAAATGTTCAAGTCCTCATGCGAATTCACCTCAGGATACGGCATCACCTACGCCCCCAACCTCCTCAACTGGTCCCCGGTCCACCCCGCCCAATCGCCCCTCTTCCTTCACCCCAACACCAAAACCACAACCCTCATGCCCGGCCGCATCCTCGCCCCGGCAACCGTCACCCGCGTCTCGGACGCCAACACCGTGCACCTCGAGCAAGTCATCCCCCTCACAGGCGCCTTCCGCCTCTTCATCTTCGCGGGCACCCCCTCCAAACCCTCAACCCAGACCGCCCTCCAAAGCTTCACCGCCCACCTGGCCCGCCCAACCTCCTTCTACACGCGCCACGCCCACCCCAACCCCGCCGCAGTCTCCCCCCACGAACGCCACCACCCGCACACGCCCTTTTTCAGCATCGCGACCGTCCTCGCGGCGCCGCGCGCAGACGTCGATATCAAAGCCGCGCTGCCCGCGCTGCTGGCCGCCTACTGGGACCACGTGTATGCCGACGACGTGTGGGACCAGCGCGTGCCAGAGGCGAGCGCGGCGGCGCATGCGAAGATGGGGCTGGGGGCGGGTGAGGGGGAGGGGGCGGTGGTGGTGGTTAGACCGGACGGGTATGTGGGGTGCGTGGTGAGGTTGGCTGAGGGGGCGGGGGAGGCGGTGGAGGGTTATTTTGCTGCGTTGGGGATGGGGGGGAAGAGTGAGGGGGAGGAGAAGGGCGGGCAGGAGGGGAGGTTGGTTGTTAGGGCGCAGCTTTGAGGGGAGGGGTGTTGGATGGGTTGGTGGTTGATTGGGCGGATGTGGCGCGATTTACGCGTTGGGGGGTATGTTCAGGGTTGCAATCTTGTGGTCGTACATAGTATAGTGTTTGAAGCTGCGAAGCGTTCTCATCCCACCCTCGAGCTCACGTCTTCGTGTTAAATCTTACACGGGGGTATCTCATTCGCCTTTCCCATCCCAAGCAACCGCCGCACTCAATCACTCTCATCCGTCTCCAAATCTACACCTTCATCTGGATCATCATACATATCCTCATCTCCATCCCCATCCCCATCTTCACCCGCCCGACCAACCTCCGCCCCTCCAACCGCGCTCAACACCCCCCTATCGCCACTACCCCCCTCCGTCGCGAGACTCCCCAACCCAGCGCCCAACCCAAAGACCCCCGCACTCGACCCCTCCGCAGCTTTCGCCCTCCTAACAGCCGCCCGCGCCCTCCTCACCGCCTCCTCCTCCGCCTTCCGCATCGTCCCACTCACACGCACAACGCGAATCACCACAGCCTCACCCCCGCTCTCGCGCCCTCCCCCGCTGCCGCCACCCCGCGCACTCCCCCCTCGCCCTCGGTCGCCTTGCCCGCCTCGCCCGCCTCGCCCGCCACTACCGCCTTTGCCTGAGGACGGTAAGGATGTGACGAAGGCCAGCGCGGCCCACACGAGCCGGTAGTGGTCGCGCGAGACGCGAACAATGGCTGTTGAGGTGGCGGGGGAACAGTATTTGACTGCGGCGCAATTTCATATCAGCCTCGAGTCACTTCCACTCCCCGCAAAAAGAAGAAAAAAAAGCGAAAGGAGACGACGGCAGATACAATCCGCGTTTGGTGAGTCCGACGTACCTTGCAAGCTCGCTCCAACCATGCCAGCCCCGTAGTCGCCGAAGAGTTCGCTCACGCCGTCGCGGATCAGGCGGACGAGAAGTCTGGCGTCTAGAACAGCGGGAGAGGGGCGGTGGAATTGGATTGTTAAAGGGAGATCGGGGGTTTTGGAGGGCGTGGGGGTGTGGTTGGGTGAATTGGAGTTGGGGTCCGTGGGGAAGAGGATGTTGAGGAGCAGGTAGCGGTGTTTTATGCGGACCATTTTTGGAGGATTCAGAGATTTGTTTTTGGAGTTCAAAGGTCTGGCGTTGTCCTCGAAAGGATGGCGAGTAAGCCCAAGATCTTGAGAGGCGCCCGACAGAGAGGTTCGAGTCGCGTCGTCTCGAGACGGATGTTTAAAGATCCTCGCCAAGACATATCCGCGCTGATCACTGCACCCCGCAGGCGGTGAAAGCCTGCCGCGGCAGAATCTCTACTTTTCTCTAAATTGCTTCGTCCCTCTTCGACATCTTCCTACTGTCTGCAACGCCCTTACAATGTCCGATCCCCGTTTCAGCGCGCTGTCGAAAGACCCGCGCTACCGGTTGCCCAACAAAAAAGAGGCGCGCACCTCGGTCGATCCTCGGTTCAAGCGGCTTTTCACGGACCAGGATTTTCGAAAGAAGGCCAGTGTTGATCGCTATGGGCGGAAGGTGAAGGCGGGGAGTGGGAAGAAGGAGTTGGAGAAGCTGTATCGGTTGGATGATGAGAAGGTGGGGCAGACGAAGGGGCGCGAGGTAATTGGGGACGAGGACGAGGACGAGGACGAGGCTGAGGAAGATGAGGCTGAGGAGGAGAGCGGAGAGGAAGCGGCTGGCGTGAAGAGGGATCCGGCACGAGAGGGCGGGTTCGACGAGTCAGAAGAAGAAGAGAGTGAGGAGGAGGAGGATAGCGACGAAGAGGCAGACTTGGCCGATGCGACTGCCGGCGGCGAGCAGACAGAGAGTATTCCCATGGGAGAGGTCTCTCGCAGAATCGCAGCAGTAAATTTGGATTGGGACAACATACGCGCCTCGGATATTATGGCAGTCGCGACGAGTTTCGTGCCGAGCGGGGGCAGGATAGAAGGCGTGTCGGTCTATCCCAGCGAGTACGGGCGGGAGAGGCTCGAGGACGAAGAACATAACGGACCGCCGAGGGAGATTTTCGCCAGCTCGAAGAAGGGCGCAGCGGATGAGGATGAGTCGGAAGAAGACTCGGAGTCGGAGGACGAGAGGATCAAGAAGCAGCTCCAGGGCGAGCAGGTCAACGAGGGCGAGGAGTTCGATACTGCTGCTCTGCGCCAGTATCAGCTCAACCGGCTCCGCTATTATTATGCTGTCATTTCGTGTGACAGCCAGACCACGGCCAAGAAACTTTACGACTTATTGGATGGCCGCGAATACCTTTCTACCGCCAACTTCTTCGACCTCCGGTTTATTCCCGACGAGACGTCTTTCGACGACGACGTACCTCGCGACGAGTGCAAAAAGCTACCGGAAGGTTACAAGCCGAATGAGTTTCGGACAGAAGCACTGACGCACTCGAAAGTCCGACTGACATGGGACGACGACGATGCAACCAGGAAAGAAGTCCAAAAACGCGCCTTCTCACGTGCCGAAATGGACGAGAACGATCTGCAAGCCTACATCGGCAGCGACTCATCCGGCGAGGAGAGCGACGCCGCGCAAGGACCATCCAAAGGCGACAGCAAGCAAAAAAAGAAAGAAGCCGAGCGCGCAAAGATGCGAGCGGCGCTAGGCCTCGGTGCCGAACCCAGCAAATCCAAAGTCTCCAAAGACGAGCCTGTGGGCGACATGCAGATCACTTTCACGTCCGGCCTCGACGGCCCCGAGGGCAGCGAGAGCAAATCCGGCGTCTTCGAGAACGAGCCTCAAGACGAGGAGAGCACGCGCATGCGCTACATCCGCAAGGAACGCGAGCGCAAGCAGAAGCGCAAGGATCGCGCGAAAGCCGCACGCGCGGGCGAGAAGCTCGAGGCCGGAGAGAAGGAAACTGGCGCTGCAGCCGCGGAGCCCGAAGAAGAGGATCAGGGCTTCGACGACCCGTTCTTCACCGATCCGGCCGCCGCTGCGGAAGCGGACAAGAAGGCCAAGAAGGCGGAAAAGAAGAAGGAGCGCGCTGCCAAGTCCGAGAAGGAGGATGACGCTGCTGCGCGCCGCGCCGAGCTCGAGCTGCTCATGGCCAACGACCAGGCGGACGAGGTCAAGCACTTTGACATGCGTGAGGTTGAGAAGGCGGCTAAGGAGGCGAAGCGCAAGGGCAAGGGGAAGAAGGGAAGGAAGCCTTCCGGTGCTGAAGAGGCTGTCAGTAAGGCGGATGATTTCAAGGTCGAGACTGAGGATCCGCGGTTCAAGGCGCTGTTCGACAGTCATGACTACGCGATTGATCCGACGAACCCGCGGTTCAAGGGGACGGATGGAATGAAGACGTTGCTGGAGGAGGGGCGGAAGAAGAGGAAGAGGGGTGCCGATGATGGTGAGGAGGAGGAGAGGAAGGGGAAGAAAGGGATGAAGAAGGGTGACAATGATGGGGCCAAGGAGGGTGGTGAGAACTTGGAGGGGTTGGTCGCGAGACTGAAGGGGAAGGGAGGGAAGACCAAGGGGAAGAAGTAGAAGATGCGCTAAAGATGCACAGTGTTTTGTAAGTAGCGGCTGCGTTGTGGCGAGACTATCTGCGGTTGTTATGAGTACTGCCTTGTAGCCTATTGCACAGCCCCGCCTCTCCCTTCAACGCTTCTTTTCCGAATCATTCCCCGAGGGAAAATTTAAACAAGACTTCTCCTGACCAACGCGAACCTTGCGCGCCCCCTGAGTTCCGAAACGTGTTTCCTGTGTCCTCCCCTGCGTGCATCAAGCTTGTCGCTTGCTCCTTCCCGGTCTTCAAACTCGAATGCTGGCGGTGCGTTGGAAGGTTGCTAAGGGCGGTGCTTTGAGTCGCCGCCAGTCTGCTCGTAATAGACTTCGATGAGGTCGCCGTCCTCAATGCCGAGCTGCGTCACAAAGTCAGCAATCCTCCGAGTTGGTTTGAAAACTTACGCACGCAATCGTGGCGCCTTGTTTAATCCTTCGTATCCCGCTGACACTCTCTTCTTTCCCCTTTTCACCTAAACTGCCTCTTTACGCCGTCCCTTGTTCTTCTTTCTAAGTCTCACTCTTGATCCCCTATTGCCACTTTTTCTGCTGCTGCCGCCGCCGCCGCTGCCATAGCCACCCACGCTCGCCCTGAGGAAAGAAAAATGAGTGACATACCTGAGCAGTCGTCTTCGCCGCGCCCTGGGGCCAGCCAATCCTCTCCCCTTCGATCACGAAGCGACACTCCTTCACATCCTTCCGCACCGTGCGCGCAAATTTCTCCATGACGACGTAAATCTGCGTCGTCAGCTTGACGGCCACACTCATCGTGGTACCGTTGACGTCGCGCAGGTGGATTTCCACGCGCCCGGGTGGTGGGGGCACGTGGTCGGCCACTTTGGGCTCCGGGTTCTCGTTTTCGACGATCCTTAACAGCCGGGGGGCTTCTCTGGCGGCTCGGGGGGGCGGTGCGCTGTTCGGCGCCGGTTGCGCGAGATAGTGGATGTTGGGTAAGGTCTGCTGTGGGGGGAGTGGGCATGCGCCGCGTGTGAGCCTCAATCCGTCTGGGATGCGCACGTCGATGATGTCGCCGTCGCCAATATCGAGCGCGCCTGCGCTGTGGCCGTCAGTGAGCTAAGAAGGTTGCTGTTAGTTGGAGCGTTCGAGGAAGTAGGTGGGGAAAAGAGGGGGGTGCCTTGCCAATGTGGCCTCGAACCAGAAGTTGAGCATGCCTGGATTAGTGCATTGAGGGCAAAGGTGGCGGCGATAGGCGTTCAGGACCTTGGTGATGTTCGTTTTGGTGGACACTGTGAAGGATTTGCTGAAGAAGCCTTGGTCTATCACACTAATTGTGACGTCTGTCCGTTCCCAGGCCATGTTGCCGATTTGAAAACCGAATGATGGAGGCTTATACGATGTTGCTTATACGATGTTGTGTGGGAGAAGAACAGGTCTCGGTTCATCGAGGCGGTGGAGTGTATATGGGTGTAGAATTAGTCGGCGGTTTGGCAGTGCAGAAGCCCTTGCACGTGTTTGCAGGGGATGCGTCAGGTGACGTGCCGAACGTAGCGTGGGACAAGGAAGGAGCGCGTGCGCCGGGCAGTGAGCATTTCAAATGCTTCCCAGCATCAACTACTATGGAGGTGATCGACTGAGAAGAAGCCTGCGTCACCCCTCGTGACTTTGCACCTTTACGGTGACTTACAGAGCACAAATATGAATGGCGGTACCGTTTATTAGCAAGGCTCCGCGCAGTGTCCAACAAAGACAGTAGGCCTCCTCGCCAGTCGGAGCGCGGATTGTGATGACGGCACTCCCAGAGGCGCCTCTGCTCCCGGGGTCGTGCAGCCAGTCGAAGCTAGTGGAGCAGAGATTTGCTGATATGTTCAGAACGTTTTCCGTATTGCGTAGTGCTCATGTCGAAGTCATCTCCTCCTCCGCTGTCTTCTTGACCTCGGCCTCCCGCTGAGGCGATTTGGTATGATCAAGCTCCGCCAGCCTCTTCTTCGTCTCCTCTGCCTGTTGGTCTCCCACAAGCTCACGCTTCTTGCGCTCCACTTCTTGTTGACGGTCTTTCTCATCCCGCTCTTGCTCCTCTTGCTTCTGCCTTTCCACCTTCTCAAGAGCCTCGAGCTCGTCATCCACCTCGCCTTCGTCCACCGCGCCTGCGGAAGCCTCGTTGAGAGCGTTTCCGATCTCATCCACAGTCATCATTTCGTCCCTCATGCCCTCTGAGACCTCTTGTACCTTCTCGACGCCACCTGTCTGTGCGTTCAAGCTCTTCAGAGTCTGGCTCGAGGCTTCCATGACCTTCATCATCTCGACTTGATCAGCGGCCTGCTCGATCTTGCCGTACACCTCTTCAAGCTGAATGAGCGTGGCCGCGCGCTGCTGCAATTTGGTCTCGATCATCTTCTTGGAGCGCAGCGCCGACTTGGCGGTCGTGAGCTGCTTCTTGGCCACAGCATCGCGAGCTTTGACATCCAGCTCGTTGATTCGATTCGTAAGATCCTCGACCTGCGGCTCGAGCGTGGCGATAAGTGTTCGAAGAGAAGCGATCGATATGTCTTCGGCGGAAATGGGGGAGGGCTGCGATTCAGAAGGCGCCTTGAACTTCATCGTGCCAGTGGACGGGGAGTATGCAACTGCAGCCTTGTCGCGGGAGAGATGCGTGAGGAGTATGGAGGCATCCGTGGAAGAGATGCTATCCGCTCCGATCGCCGACGCAAATGAGGCAGCGAACAGATCGCGCGAAAATATGCGTGATGTGTTGGTATTCCCAGCCATCCAGGCCTGAGATAGCACTGCGTTTGCAGCGGCCTCGACGTTCGCCATCACAACGAAGTTCCCTGCCACAAGTCTATCCTCCTCCACATCCTCATTCACCAAACCCAGCTGCCTCAAGCCCCAGTTCACAGCCTGCCATGGCGACGGCAGCCAACTCTGCGTGTACACCGAGATCTGAATATCCAGAAACGCCCTCAACGGCACCAATTCTTTCTTCCTCACAGCATCCTCAACAGCCGCGCCCAACGCCAGCGGTCTTCCAAACTCCTGTGTCTGCAGTGTTCTCAATAGCTCTTCTCCCGTCTGTAGTACGAACTGCCCCGACTGATTCGGGACGAGCCCTTCCTTCGCGGCGTCGCTCAGCGCGTGCAGCCAGGCGGAGGCATTCGCTTGGTAACCGTCCGGGTTCGTGTGGCGCTGCGTGCGGAAGTCGGAGTAGAGGGAGGCTAGTCGGGCGCGACTGGGGCCGTGTTAGCATCGAAGATGACCGGCGGTTAGAGGTGGATGATGAGGATGGGTGGGCTTCACCTACGGAAGGCTTCCTCGTGCGTTCGCAGGAACTCGAGAAGCTCTGACATGGCGCACGCTGTGGCGTCACTGCTCGGCAGTGATTGCGGCGGTCTCTAAATGCAGTGGTTGTGGAGAAACTGTTCTACGAGATGCGGGCGTCTACATGAAGTCGCGAGGTCACATGCATGCCAAGACAAAAGAAGCGGGGGCGCGTGAGAAGGAAGAAAGGGGAGAGTAGAAGTGAACCGGAAAATTTCTCGTTATGTAGCGGGCGAAGTTGCGCCTCCCTTGTGTGGTGTGTTGTCGTAACGGCGAGCAAAAGCGTGCCGCGACAAGCCCAGGGGATGACGTCGAGGCGTCGCCGCTATCAATCGCTAACCTGCTAGGCGGGGAAGACAAAGCGAAGACTTCTCAAGCTCTCGCGAGCCTCTTCAAACCCTCGCAAGTCTCCTAAGCCCTCGTCGCCAGTTTCCCCAGACCATCGCAAGTCTCCTCAGGCTTTTGCAAGTCTCCCCAAACCCGCGCAAGTCTCCTGAGGCTCTCGCAAGTCTCCTCAAACCCTCCCAAGTGTCCCCAAAACCCTCCTGCCGTGCTGCTACTTCATCCGCTTCAGTAAATATGCACAACGAGCTCGGCCGGCCAGTTGATCATGGTGTTGCGCAACTGGGCAAACTGCCACGCTGCGCCCTGTTCCCACACTTCCACCATCAGAGTTTCCGAATTGCAGGCGTGCATCGGCTCCAGCCAGATGCAGTCGTTGACGGGCAGTGCGGTCACGTTGAGCCGAGCCATCTCTTCCTCGAGGAGGGGAAACGACATGGTGACCTTCTCCATGCTCGCGGGGGGAAGGGTTGACCCGACCATCTCCGCGAACTCGAAAATGGTCGAAACGTCGTGCCGCATCTCAAGCTTCAGGACCTGCAGATTCGGCGGGAAGAACCCCACGAACCTCCCGCCCCAGATGTTCCGAGTCTGGCGGTTCAGGACATCTGACCACAGCGTCTCTGGATCGTGCTCGCCGGCCATGACAGCGTCGTCTATCTCCAGCTTCTCGAGCTTTTTGAAGCTGCCGAGGCTGCCGATGGGGCGCGTGTTTTGGATGTCGATACCATCAAAATCGAAATTCCCCGACATCGTGTTGAGCTTGAGGACCTTGAGGTTGGGGCTGCCATTGAACAGAGCCGCGCGTATGGTACCGAAGTCGACTGCGATGACCCTTTGGAGGCGGTCATCCGTCTGCTGTTTTGCCCAAACCATTTTGAACACGACGAGGCCCTTGCACCCGTCCAGGACGACCTTCAGGAAGTCGCTATCAAGATGGCTGTCCTTGAAAGACAGATATTTGACCGTCGTTGTGAGCGGATATTCGAAGTGTTCACCTCCAAGATCGCCGGGGACAGGACAGAACCCTGAGAGAATGATCTTCTCCACGCTTGGTAGTGCGATGCAATGCCTGATCAGCTCCGCATCGAGGCGCCATTCGGTCTGTTCGGACGTCCCCATGTCAAGTTTGAGAGTCTGAATTTTAGGAAGCAGTCCCATCCTCCTGGCACTGAGAATGGCGCTGAGAAAGAGATTCACACCGTTCGCTTTGTGCCCGTGGCATTGGCGTGCAAGTTTTGGCAAGGGCACATTCAGGCCATCGCCGTCCAGCTCGACCGTCAAAGTCTGTATCTTGGTCGAGAGGATGATGAGTGCACAAAGCTGCACGCCGCTACTGTCCGCATCCGCCGGGTTGAAGCTCTGGAGGGCATCGCAAAGGAAACCCAGGCGCGGTGTGGCATCGGCGGAGATCATTTGCCAAGTCTGATGAAACTTGTCGGACATCTGGAGCGGCCAGTGCTTGATCGAGATGTGCTTGACGCGTGTCGCATGCTCAATGCGTTTAACGACCATGTGCACAAATCCGTCGACGTGGTGTGCGGAATATTGGGTGGAGAGAGCGCTGTAGAGGGAGGGTGTTGCGCTTGCGTTCGTCTGCTTGCATGCTTGGCACAGTGCGATCAGGGCCGACAGATTGCCGGGGACGTGATCATCAGGGACTGGAGTGAGGTGGTCGCAGATCATGTCAAGAATTTCTTGAGGGCAAGCTGTCAGGCTCGCGCGCGTGTTCGACATCTTGACGTATTTTTGAAAGAGGAAGGAGTGTTTTGTTTTGGCTGTTGTGATAGACACGGATTGTTGCGTGCGAAACGTGCGGTTCGCGTAAGGAGCTGTGATGGAATCTTAGTGCTGGGTTAGAAACGTATGTGTTTTTCCTGGGTTGCTGTGATGGACTCGTGCTCTCGATTGAGATATTGTACCTTGTGTGCGATGCTGTGATGGATTTGTAGCGCTGAATGATAAATGTGTATGTTGAGTGGAGTGCTGTGATTGACCCTCACGCTGAGTGAGAAACGTGTACTTCTCGTCGAATGCTGTAAGAGACTCTGGCGCTCTACTTGACAAGAGGATTGCAACTATTCAATGAACGTTAGAGACGTTCTGCGCTGCTATTTCCCCTTTGGTCCAGTGGCAGAGTCGAGTGGCAGAGGCAGAGGCGAGTGGCAGTGGCAGTATTCCCGAGGCGATGGATCCAAGGTCAAGATTCTGAAGGTTGGTGGCCGCGAGCGGCAGCGATACGGGGTCCAATTATTTGGAAGGCGATGCTTCCACGGCGAGCGAGTTCCAGATTCTGACGGACGGATGCCTGACGGCTGACGGCTGGCGGTTGGTGTGCCCGTTGCTGTGAAGGTCGACGATGTTGTTTGCGAAAAGTTTTCGCCAGTGAGGAGGAATTTGAAGGTTGCGCCAACGATATTCCAGGTTTTGGGGAAAGAGCGACCCGAGGACCCTCGGACATATGTCTTGGCCGAGACTTGTTAGTCGCCCAGCGTTTAGCCGGGCTGCTTCGGTGCGACTCGTTTGCACTTCATGAATTCGGCAAAATCATTTGTTTCCAGGATAGTGGTGCATAATCTTTTCATAATCGCCGGGGGTATCACATAAGTTTCGCCTTCCGACTTAGGTCGGGGTGTCTGACCTCGCGCATCTCGTGTCCAGCGATGTAGCCCAACGCCGCTTCACAGCATCGCGCCTCGATGCCAAGGAGGATAGAAGCTTCAAGGCAACCTCACGTTTCCCAGGCACTGAGCGAGCCCGTTCTTCATTCACACTTGACATTGCTACACCGTTTTCCGTCTCTGCCAAAAGCGGTTGGCTGGCCAAGCGCCCCCCCTATACGCCTCGTGGAGAGGCCGAGTTTGTCCTTTGCCGAAGAACGAGAAAGATACTGTGGCACCTAAGCAGCTTTCTCCTTCGATTGACAAGCCACAATCTTGATTCGGTCGGAATGCGCCTGGTTGGCGTTGTCCATCTTGAAGTTCACGTCCTTGATGATAAAGGTCCACACTTCGTCGCAAAAGCGATAGGTGTCGAGTGAGCCCTTCTGCAAGTTAGCAATGTACTCGATATTTAAACCTACTTGAAAACGAGCCTTGAATGACGTGCGTGCCTTGACCTTCTCGCCGATCACGGTGGCGATGCTCTGGTCGAAGTTCGACATGATCCGCATCGCCAGCTGAGGCTCGATACGCCGACTGCTGATCAAGTCATCCAGGGTGTCTGCGAGTGCGATGCCGATGCTACAATGACGTGTCAGCGATTCGTCCAAATGTGTATCACATATAGTCATCGTACGAAGAGCCTCTGTAGAGCTCGTAGAAAGTCGGGGCGGTTTGCGCCATGATGATCAGAGGTGAAGGTTGACAGCGGTGGAAAACAAGACGAAGGCAAAAGTGAGTCGGTCCCGAAGCAGAGCCCTATTATCGTTGAGGATAGCCTGACGTTGCGGGTGTGGTGGTAACTGCGAGGAGGTGAAGTCCAGACGAGGGCGGCTCGGAAGTAGGTGGTCGCGGGGTGCCAAGACACGGGAGCAACCGCGAAACAGCTCCGGCTTGTGAACATCATCTCGCCTCGCCCTCTCGCCTGTGCGTCTTCAGCGCCTGCGCCCATCGTCACCTTCACTTCATCTCTCTCTAATCCACGCTTCTTCAAGGATGGGCGGACTCACATACGGCTCCTATGGAGCCACCAGCGCCCTAACCGTCATCGGGCTTTGTACGCGCTCCCTACAGGCGGCGCTGGAGGACTCGAGCTAACAGGTATTCCAGACATGCTTTTTAACGGAGAAGGGGAGGCTTTCAACGTAAGACCTATTGCCCCCGCGGCTATGGATGACGCTCTGGACACAACGTGCAAGATCTGACCACTTGATCACAGGTCGGTCAATTCCTCGAATCGATATCGCCCCACGCGTGGGCATCCCTGGGGATCGGTCTTTGCATAGGCCTGTCGGTGGTGGGCGCAGCATGGTCAGTACAGCAAGATTTGGAACGGTTGGGTGAGAGACCAGCGGCTGAGAAGTTACAGGGGCATCTTCATCACGGGTACATCAATCATCGGCGGTGGTGTCAAGGCCCCGCGCATCCGGACTAAGAACTTGATCTCGATCATTTTCTGTGAAGTCGTAGCCATCTACGGAGTCATCATGTCTATCGTGTTCTCCGCGAAGGTTGGGCCGGTCAGCGGCGACGCTCTCTACAGCGGAAGCAACTACTACACAGGTTTTGCCCTCTTCTGGTCCGGGATTCTGGTTGGAATGTGCAACCTGGTATGCGGCGTCAGCGTTGGCATCAACGGCTCAAGTGCTGCTCTTGCAGATGCAGCCGACCCTAGCCTGTAAGCTCGCTGCTGGGATTGGAATGCTGCTATGACAGGGCTAACATCTCGCTAGATTCGTCAAGATCCTCGTCATTGAGATTTTCTCATCGGTGCTCGGCCTCTTCGGCCTCATCATTGGACTTCTGCTGAGCAGTAGTGCCAACGACTTCAAATAGGCGCCGGCGAGAGTGGATGAGATATCCCGGGCTGTCGTAGACTTGCGGCTTAGGATCACGAGCATCGAGGACTTGTAGGCGTGGTGCAACAGGGTAGTCTTTATTTTGGGGCGTGGCGCTGGAGCGAGAACTGTAATTACTTACATGTAAACATATGAGGACAAATTTTCCCATGCATCTGGCTGCTGGGAAAGTGGTGTCATCAGGTCAGGGTGACAAGATGGCTGAGTCCTGTAGGACTACTGTACGGTTAAGTAGTCGTGCGTATAGCATCCCCGGCCCTTTAGTTCCTGTCAAAGGGGTTTTTTTGCTTGGATGCAGCGCCCAAACTTTCGGTAGCAGTAAGTAACCAGTTGGAGGTACCAATCGTCCAACAACGCCTCGAATGCGACCTTTCGGTGTACATTCCATCACATCGGTACCATTCTTACGCCTGTGGGCGCTCCCCGCAAATGAAGCCGGAGGTGTGGCTTGGCAGTTTTGTTCGCGTTTGACGCGACCTCAAAAATCTTGAACAACTCCATCACCGGCGGCATACTACTCGTCGCCTACCTGCCGACCTTCCGAGCCCTTCAAAATCGACATATAGCATCAATCCCAACCTAGGCTGTCCGAACGAGAATCCGGAACCCGACAGCAACCTCACTTCCAACCTCAGCCTGCCATGGCAGGCATCTTCGAGCAGTCGCGCAACAGCGGCACCCTCTTCCTGGGCGGGCAAAAGATTAGCGGCGCCGACATTCGTGACCAGAATGTGCAAGCTACGCAGGCGATCGCCACGATCGTCAAATCCTCGTTCGGACCCAGCGGTCTGGACAAGATGATGGTGGACGACATTGGAGACGTCACAGTGACCAACGATGGAGCAACGATTTTGAGCCTATTGAGCGTCGAGCACCCAGCTGGAAAAATCCTGGTAGACCTGGCACAGCAGCAAGACAAGGAGGTCGGGGACGGGACGACAAGCGTTGTGCTCATTGCTGCGGAGCTGCTGCGCAGGGCAAACGAGTTGATGAAGATGAGGATACACCCGACGACGATTATCACCGGTTATCGTCTGGCGCTCAGAGAGGCGGTCCGCTACATGAATGAGAATGTCAGCACGAAGGTCGAGACTCTGGGCCGGGAATCGCTGATCAACATTGCTAAGACGAGCATGTCGAGCAAGCTGATCGGTTCTGACTCGGAGTTTTTCGCCAACATGACGGTCGATGCCATTACGAGTGTGAAGACGACGAATGCGAGGAATGAGGTCAAATACCCTGTCAAGGCAGTGAACGTTCTGAAGGCGCACGGCAAGAGTGCAACCGAGTCCACCCTGGTGAAAGGGTATGCTCTTAATTGCACGGTTGCCAGCCAGGCCATGAAGACGAGGATTCCGGACGCGAAGATTGCGGTGCTGGATATGAACCTGCAAAAGGCGAGGATGAAGTTGGGAGTCAACGTGGTCATTGACGACCCGGCACAGCTCGAAAAGATCAGGGAGCGCGAGGCTAGTATGGTCACGGAGCAGATTGAGATGATCTTGAAGGCTGGTGCAAATGTGGTCCTCACGACGAAGGGTATTGACGACATGTGCCTCAAACACTTCATCGAGAAAGGCGCCATGGCGGTGCGGAGATGCAAGAAGGAGGACCTGAGGCGGATTGCCAAGGCCACTGGAGCTACCATGGTTTCGACTCTTGCCGACCTGAACGGTGACGAGACCTTTGACCCCAAGAATATCGGCCACGCCGAGGAGGTGGTGCAGGAGCGGATTAGCGACGACGAGTGCATTCTGGTGAAGGGCCCGAAGGTTCACACCGCTGCTTCCATCATTCTGCGTGGACCCAACGAGTACAGCTTGGACGAGATGGAGCGCAGCGTCCACGACTCCCTTTCTGCCGTCAAACGCACCCTGGAGTCTGGAAGGATAGTGCCGGGCGGTGGCGCGGTTGAGACGGCTCTTCACATCTACCTCGAAGAATGGGCCACCAGCGTCGTAAGTTTTGACCAAGATCCGTTTAAGCATGATTTGAACTGACAAAACAACAGGGCTCCCGCGAGCAACTCGCAATTGGTGCGTTCGCCGCCTCTCTCCTCACCATCCCCACTACCCTCGCCGTCAACGCCGCAAAAGACAGCACCGAGCTCGTCGCGCAACTCCGCTCGCGCCACGCCCTCAGCCAGCGCACGGCGGAACCAAGCCCCACGCCGCAACCCCACGGCAACGCCACCCCAAACAGCGCCGCAGCAACCGCGCCCCCAACAGGTCCCGCCGCCACCTCCGACGCGGACGCCAAGAACCTGGCCAAAGCGAAGGGCTACAAAACTTACGGCCTGGACCTGTCCAAGGGCCGCGTGCACGACTGCGTGCGCGCGGGCACGCTCGAGCCCAGCATGAGCAAGGTGAAGCAGCTGAAGAGCGCCGTCGAGGCGTGCGTCGCCATCATGCGTATCGACACGCTGATCAAGCTGGACCCGGAGGAGCGGGGGCAGGGCGGCGACGACGGGCACGGGCATACGTAAACGAGAGACGCTGCACCGAATCGGACGAGGTGGGAGTGGGCATGAGTAGATGGACCTGATGACGAACGGCGTGGTGTGCAAAATGGTATACTAGTATGTCTATGGCCCGCAGGGGCTATGCTACAGTATGATACAGGGAAACCATCATCCGCAGCTATGCATGCACGCTCCCCCCAAAAAAGCAAAAGCATTCCCCGAAACGAAACTTTTTCCTCGCTGCCCCGCTGTCGATTTTTCACGCAATGAGCCGGAAGAGCTCCAGGACTTACGAGAGTCGTGAATCCCGCCCCCATCCTGTCCCATGAGTAGTCAAAAGCCTCTTAGTCCAACAGAACGCCCGCCCATCTCCTTCACCACATCACCCACCCTCACTCCTTCATCTGCGCCCTCAAACCCACATTCTCCCTCCTCAACCTCCCCACCTCCCTTCGCAACCTCCCCGCCTCATCCTCCTTCTCCCCCACCACGCGCCTCAACTCTTCCACGCCCTCTCCACTCCGCACGCGGCCCAGAATCCGGCTCAACTCATCGTTGAACCGCGCATACAACGCCTCATTCTCCCCGTTCGCCTCGCGGTACAGCTCATCCAGTTTCCGACACTTGTTCTCCGACACCGCCAGCGATGTCGCCAAGTCCGCCTGAATCCCGCCTAAACGTGTGTTGAGCGCCTCCAGCGTCGTGGGCAGGCGCGCTTCCATTTTGAGGATCCGCTGCGCCAGGTCCGAGGTGCCCGGCGGCGCGGGGTTAATGCTGCCAAGACTGCCGTTGGGCGCGGGCGCGGCGTTGGCACCGCCCGAGACGAGCGGCGAGGGCTGGTGCGCCGTTTGTGCGCGCGAGCGCTTGGTGTGCAGGGGCGGGGGTGTGTTGCGGATGGAGCCCGCGCGCGCGGGGAGGGCGGTGGAGGTGAGTTCTTCGCCGATTTTGCCGAGTTCGTCTTGCAGGGTGGAGTGGGCGGCGGCGATGGCGGATTGCTCGTTGTGCAGGCGCTCGCGGAGTTTCTGCGGGGAGTGCATGCGGAGTTTGCGTGCGGGGGAGTCGGTGGCGGGAACGGTGGCGGGGTTGGGGGTGGGTGCTTTGGAGGCTTTGTCGGGGGGGGTGGTGGGCTTTTTGCTGCCGATGTTGCTACCGTTGGGGCGTTCGGAGAGGCCGGCGCGCGGGGCGCCGTAGGAGTGGACTTTTTGGAGGGAGGTGGAGGGGCGGGAGGTCAGGGTTGGGATGCTCGAGGTGGGTTTGCTGGTGATGACCACCTCTTCGGATTTCCCGGCGCGGCTGGTTTTGGGGCGCTCCGGAGTGCTGCTGGAGGGAGGGGAGTTTTCTTTGCGGAAGGAGGGCGGGAGGCGTGAGCGAGGCGTGCCTCTGGTCGGCGAGCCGAACCTTGCGCTCCCACCTTGCTGCGAGGGCGTAATTGGCGGCGGTGGTGTTGGCAGAGCTTTGTCTTGAGACGCTGGCGTACGAGGTCGCTGGCTTGGCGACCAAGCTGGCCTTGATTGCGGCTGCGGAGGCTCCAGATTGCGGAGGTCAGAGAGCGAGCTACGCCTCTTCTTCCTCGGTGGCTGAGTAGGGAGAAAGCTGGGATGCTCTCCGATGGTAGACAGCCCGAGAGAGCCAGTGTCGGAAACACCACCAGCTGTAGGCTTCTCTTCCCCGAAGGGTGGAAGCTTCGGAGGCCCACTGTCCTGAGATCCAGGCCTTTGTTGAGCACCTCCTCGCATGTCAATGTCTGTAGACTGGGATCGATGAAGCGACGCAGGTCGCGCAGAAAGGCTGCCGGCCGGACTGGAATCTCCGCGAGTGCTCTTGCTGAGTGTGCGCCACATGGAGCTGACCTTGGACTCCTGGTCCGATTTGCTATTCTGGCTCGACACCGTGCTAAAGCCAAACTTCCGGCGCAGAGAAGACGTGTTGGAGGTGAGGGATGCAGAGTTGGCCGACCTTGTGCGCTTGTGGCCGTATACGGAGGCTTCGGCAGCTCGCTGGACATCCTCGAGGGGCTCACCGAAGTAGGTTTCCGGGTCGTCGACAAAGCGGTCAATGAGTGCAATGTAGTCGTGCGGGTTGCCTTCGGTGACTAGCACTTCTGCAAAGGCGGCGGTGAGAATGCCACGGTCACCGTCATTACCAGTGCCGTCTAGGAGATCGGCTAGCAGCTTCATGATCCCCTTGAATGCGCGCTGATTTTGAGGCGGTAGACCAGCGATCGTCGTCTTGAAGTGAGCATCGAAGTCGGTTGGGAACATCGTTTCAGCCTTCGACTGGATGTCTTGTATAACAGCAAATGGCAGAACCTGGCCCACCTGCTCTTTCCACGCAACATTGAGAAATTTCTCGAACCCCGCGAACAAGACATCGACAGTCGCCTGGGCCGCCAAGACCATCATGTTGGGATCTTCCAGCAGGCTGTTGTAAAGTTCGTTCACCGCCAGCTCGTCCGCGGATGCACGCATCTTCAGGCTGCGGCCGACAATGTTACCCTTGCGGGCCTGGAGAGCGAGCATGTATGTACAGAGCGACTCCTCCAGCTTTTTGATGGGCCCGGACAGGTGCTCAGCTGATCGCATGGACGACATGGACATGGGCCTAGGCGGCTCGTTCTCCTTCGAAGAGGGCCGACTCTCCCGGCTGGGAGGCTTTGGCGTCGAGCTCGCTGTTGGACCACGAGGCAATTGCATCGGCGGCGGCAGCTGGGGCAGGTCCTTTTTGAGATGCGGTGTGGGCTGAATGCCGGAGCCGGTGCTGGACAGGATGCTGGATAACAGCTTCTTGGGCGATCGGGAGCCTTTGCGAGAATGGCCGCGACGTGGGTTCTGTGTCTCAGTGCCGCCTTCGCCCACTATCGCGATGAGGTTGATGGATTGCAGGACGTCTGCGTGTTTGGCGAGCATGCACGCGGTCATCGAGGGCTGGTTGATGCTGAATCGCATGCCCATGAGAGATGCAAGCCTCCGGCGCAGGGCTGGTATCAATTCTGTCACTGCGACATGCTCACGCCCGCCATTGCCGTCGATAGAGTCGATCGCCAACCTCCAGAGACCATCACGAAGCGGTGAGGCAGATATTACGGTGCGGATGCCGTTTTGTCCCGCTCGAGGTCGATTCGAATGTTTGTCGATGTCCACTATGATGCGAGTCGATGCCGTGGTAGTTCTCGAGCCGACGTGCACGGGATTCGAGTCCTCGAAAACAGCGCTCAACAAGCTGGCAGTGTCTGCAGCTGGGTCAGACGCGCGAACTTCCCATTTGATGAACTCTCGCTCATCTTCGCTGAAGCGTCCCTCTACCCGTGCCTTCGCGATCTCTTCAACCAGGCGTTCTGCTCTACGCTCATAGGATCCATCAAGGCGTAGGATTTGACATGAGTCAACGTTCATCACGGGCGAATGCGCTGCGTCGTCCAGTTTGAGGTGGGTGGTGATCTGCAAGGCCTGTCCATTGTGGAGCTCCAGACAATCGATTGACTCCAATTGCACTCGGCGGATGAAGCGGTAGTCATTGGGCGTCGTAGGCCGGGTGGCGGCGGGTCGTCCAAGCCCTGGTCCGCTCTCCAGCTCAGTCAGCAGCGTTCGAGCTGAAGGAGCGTTGGATGATTGCTTTTCGAGGAATACGACACTGTCTGTGAAAAGCAAGAACATGCCGGAGCCCGCGTCGCACCCTTCGGGTGCGTATGGAGGCATGAGCTCCACGAAGTCCGCAGCTGTCACCAGACGACCAGTAACTGGTCCCTCCGACGACCACCCAGCCACACGAGATCGCAACTTTTCGAACACGATTTCAGCGCCGTTGGAAGATCCGACCTCATCACAAATCTCGGTAACCACATCTCGGGCTTTCAGGAGCGGCTTCAGCGCTGGATGCCGAACTGGTAGTTGTTTGAGAATCGAATCGACATACAGGTTGTATCGGGGCAGCCTCTGAACTGGCTCGATAAGTAACGAAGTGAGCTTCTGTTCGCCGACTTCTTGGAGTTGAGCGGCCACGGTCGAGCCTGTGTCCTTCAGAGCGCTACGTAGCATCTGTGCTGATTCCGGTTGATGCTTCAGGTACTCGCGGTAAGCGTCTCCGAACTTCGGAAGCCACTCGCAGAGGCACCCTGCAGCAGCGACGATTCCTTGGACGTCGGTGGAGAAGTCCTGCTGGGACCTTGAGGACGTCGGTCGCTCTTCTGGTGATTCATCGATGTCCTTGGTCGCCCCTTCTTCAGTGTCGTCCAGGATTGAACGCAAGCTTGCCAGGAACCCTGAGTTGAGATCGACGAGCTCTTGTGTACCCGCAGGGAAGATGCTGCGCATTTGCTCTTGGCAGCCCTCGTTAAGATCTGCGCTCAAGGTGCTGGAGAGCTCGTTCAACTCTTTTATGCGGTCCACATAGCTCTCCTCTGTGCAGTGAAGCTCGCATAGCTCCTTGCGCACACCTTCTTTTTGATGCTTCAGAAATGATGTCCCCCTCCCGGCGGCTGTCATCTTCGATGGGGCACGCTTGAGGTTTGACGTTGGCAGAAACACGCCGTCGCCCAAACACCCGATGAGTTCCGCGTACTTGCCGTATCGTTGAGCCAACTCATCAGACTCGTCCGATTCTCCAGCCACACTGAGTCCTGAAGGTGTGGGCACTTCCTTGATGGACCCAGCGGGAAGCACCACATCCACATCCATCCACGACAGCTTCATTTCCCCGAAACCCAATGTGAGATCCCTGATCGCGTCCTCCACATTCTCGATCCTCGTCATGCGGCTCGCCAAGATCGCAACGTGGTCGTCCCCAAACAGCGCTGACGGCGCAGGGCACTTAGCCTCGACCGCCCACGTCTTCTTCACCGTGTCCGGCAGCTCGGTGAAATACTTCTTCAACCCAAATGCCAGCCCTCTGCACACCTCGTCACCCTGCTCCTCACGCGGCAGGTTGCTAACAGCCGAGTAATATGGCGAGTTGGGCGACACCGCCAGTCGCGACGACGACCCATAGCCGGCGGGTGTAAAGACATGGACCTGGATGCGCGAGCTGGTGGCGCCGATCGTCGCAGCGGGGCCATGGAAGACCAGCACGGACGAGTTCGACAGCAGGGGGTCGGTGGTATGGAAGAGAGCCAGCTCGCCCGCGAAGGCCGACGGGGCAGATGCGACGACCGCCATTGTGCTGTTTTGTCGTCCCAATCGTGGCCGGCGTAAACGGGATTCGTCAATTCGTCAGGTCGTGGTTGCGTCTAAGCAAGCGGATGGGGCATGTCGGGGTCGTCGAAGCCGGCGTAAAGGAAGTTGTTATGTGTTGATGTCGAGCTCGGTGGGGGTAAACAAAGGCGGCGCGCAACACGTCGCGAAAGGTCGGGGCGGGCGCGAAGGTTATGCACAATGCCGTGGCCCGCAGCGGCCGCAGCAAGCTGGCCGAGAGAAGATGGGTGCAACGGAGGGGGCGGCGAAGGTTGTTGTACAGGACCAGGGTGCAGCTTTCGGGAAAGGTCGAGATGGGGTGAAAGTGGTGGTGGCAGCTGGAGTCGCGCCAGCCGGCTGGGGTTGGGGGAGAGTGACGTGGGGCCGCCCGGTTGTTTCATCCTGGTTGGGCCGGATTTAGCACATCAGCACGTGATTTTTGTGCTTGCGTTGAGCTCCTTCCCCTTCGGGCAGCTGTTTGGATGTTGTTCGTGAATTTGCCATCCCAACTCACCCATCTCAAGAGCGTCTCTTCGGACCAACTGAACCAAAGACGGAAAAGTAGCACAATGTCCACTCAGCCAGATGCATTTAGCATCGACCTCTCCCTGGTTCCAGAACAGCATCAACAGCGTTTCCGTCTGATCGAATTGCCCCCAGATCTTCTGGAGTCGATAACGAGTGCAGATGTACCAACGTATGTCCAAACTCTAGATCAATAATAACGCAATCTTCACACCCACTGACACGCCTCAGACTCCACCTCAAATCCTCCCCCACAACCACGGCCACAACCGACACCAGCGCCGTCCTCACCACCCCAGACAAAACCTACACCATCCGCCAAGTCAGCAGCTCCAACACCGTCTTCGTCACACAATCAAGCACATCGACCCCCAACCCCACCCTAAACGCCATCTCCCAACCAACCTCAACCCTCGAACTCGCCCCCCTCCCCCCATCTCCAACCACAACCTCCTCCCTCCTCCGCACAGCCCTTCCCCTCTACACCTCCACCGGCCACTACGCCCAACCCCCCACCACGACCTCGACCCCCACGCCCCTAACAAAAACCGCCCTCTTCGCCTCCACCCCGCGCTCCGACGCCGAATGCGCCGCCGCCTGGCGCACCCTCGCCTGCTTCGAACTCGATGGCCATGCACTAGTGCCCAGCGCACGCGTGCGCGCTGAGGCCTGGAAAGCGTTCCTCGAGGCAGCGACGGCGGGCGGTGTGGATTTTACTAGCGCGCTGCCGAGGGGGGAGTCGTGGGAGGCGCTGGTGGGGGAGGTGGGGGAGTGGCCGGCCGCGGTCGTAGGTGCTGTGGTTGGGAGTTTTTGCGCAGAGGGGGCTGGGGGGGGAGAGGGGGTGGCGTTGGAGGAGGCGAGGGTGGTGAGGGGGGTCGGGGGGGATTTGCTGGGGGCGAGGACGGAGGAGGGGAGGGTGAGTGTGGGGTTGGGGGAATTTATGCGGGAGTGGCGGGACGGGGTGCCGGAGGTTTGGAGGGAGGGTGTGAGGGTGGAGGTGCTGGAGGGGGTGTATCGGTTAGGGGCTGATAGGCGGAGTATTGGTTTGGTGGAGGGGGGTGCTGGGGCAGGTGTGGGTGTGAGTGGGGTGAAGGGTGGGAAGGTGGAGGAGACGAAGTCGTCGTTGGGCGTGAAGCGGAAGTGGCATGACAAATTCCGGGCGGCGAAGAAGGGAGGATGAACGAATTTGTTACTTATTGTACACTACTACACATCAACCCCGATCGCTCTCCCTTCTCTTCAAGATCCCCTTCAGCTCCTCCGCTATCCCCAACATCCCCACCCCCTTCCCGACCCCACTCCCATCCCCATCGAGGCCCAGCATCCCCCTCAAACACCCCACCACATCCCCTCCCACACCCTCGCAAAACCCCTCCGGCCACACCCCCTTCTTCACCCCAAGAATCGCCTGCAACCGCTCCATCCTTGTCCCAAACTTCCGCATCAGCTCAAACGCCACCACGCCCGCAGCGTAGACATCCAGACCCACCGCCGTCGGCATCCGCATCTCACTCGGCGGCCGGTAGATCTCCGTCCCCGCACCACCCGCCACGTCGTTCCCCAGCCCAGCGCCGTCGTCGTCGCTGCCCGGCTCCGCGAACGCCACGAGCCCGAAGTCGCCGATGCAGACCTCGAGCGTAGCCGGGTTGGGCGTGCCGGCAGCCTGACACGCGGGGCAGGCGGCAAGGTCGACGCAGCCTTCGGGCGGAGCGCGTGGGGAGCTCGGGCTGGGGCGAGCGGAGAGGAAGATGTTGGCGGGTTTGACGTCGCGGTGGGCGATGTTCTGGGCATGGAGGTAGGCGAGGCCGTCGAGGGTGGCGAGGAGGATGCGGAGGGAGGGGGGAAGGTGGAAGCAGTGGGCTAGAGGTGGGGGGGCGGTGGTGGTTGTGGAGGGGGCATGCGGGGCGAGGAAGTCGGCGAGGGTCATGGGGTGCAGGGACATTTGCATGTGCAGGGCGAGGGTAGGGCCTGTGAAGCGGGGACCCGAGGGGGTGGTGTGGATATTGGTCGTGTTGAGGGAGCGGCTGATGGACTCGATTGTGCAGGTGTTGGAGTGGAGGCCGACGCTTTGGGATCTGCTTTTGGAGGAGCTGGCGGATGAGCTGTCTTCTTTCGTTGGGCCGGACGCCGCTTTGGTGGAGCCATCGACGTCTGTGGGGGAAGGCAGTGCTTTGCTGTCTTCGAAAACGACGTCTCCACCGTCCTCATCGCTCTCTGTGTAGATGCGTCTGAATCGTTTCGAGCCTGTGTCTTCCGCTCCTGAGACGGCAGCGCCGAACGCGTTCGAAAAGCCCTCTTGGCCTTCATTAGGGGTCAAGGCTGACGAGTCGCCGTCGCTCCACTCGATCCAGCCAGTGTAGTAGCGCACGACGTTAGGATGATTGAGCCGAGCTAACGTTCGCAGCTCCCGCAGTAGCTCGTCCAATTCCGAAGGTCCGTTGGTCTGAATCTTCTGTAGGCGTGCCATGCTCAGAGGCACCTTCTTGACGGCGTAGACCTGGTTGTCCAGGCGGTGTCGGGCTTGATAGACGATTCCGTAGCCACCGTGGCCGAGAGTGCTCATCTGTTCGTATTCGCGACGGTATCTACTTTCGATAGCCGGCAGGGCCAGCGCTCCGGCGCCACCTCCAGGCGGAAAAGGGGGCGAAAACGAAGGCGTGAATGTTGGTGTCGAGGACGACCTTCGCCAAGTGTTTTCCTCATTCGTAAGCAATCTTTTCAGCGAGGCCGGTACGGTAGGCTCAGTGGGTGTGGCAATCTCCAAACCAGCATCGCCTCCATCTTGAGCATTCTCATCACCCGTGATCATCCGTCGAGGCCTCGGTGCTCCAGCTCTAGTCGCGGCAGACGCCTGCTGGCCGAGCAGGTCCAACCCGTCGCGATAGCGCTGCCGTGTCACAGCATGCCGATCTGTGTTGAGGCCGGTGGATATCAGATCGTACGAAGCGAGTTGAGCACAAAGTCGGTCATACCGTGCTTGCGCTTCTGCTTTGACTTCCGGGGAATTTTTGGTTGGAGGGGTTGATTCATGGTTGTGCGATGCAACAGCTTCGTTGAGGCATCGTTCTTCCAGGAGAGCGTGCAGGAGGGCGTCGCGATGACGATCCTTGGTCCATTCGGCAGCAGATTCGTCGGGAGTCTTGGGCGCTTGTAGGCTGTTGATGCCTAGGGGTGCTGAACTATTGGTTGCGTTACCGGACGGAGTCTCCGACGACTCGAGTTGATCGTCGCCATCTTCGGCCTCTGATTCTGATGCAGAGCTTGAAGTAGAATTGGCCGAGCGAAAGAATCTTGACATGATTTGCCAACTTCAATGCGACTAAGCCTGAGACGACACAAGCCCATTAATGACTCGAATTGAACAGCCCGTAGATTTTTGCTAATGCTTTGTTCCTCCGAGCCGGTTGCCCATTGTTTCGGGTTACAGGGAGAGAGCCACTCTGTTTGGATTGTGGAGCTTTGGATCTCGAGAGAAATCTGAATGGAATAAAAAGGGTCTTTCAACAACACATCGAAAAGAGAGTTGCCAATGCGACCAGTGACTCCGAAGCAGTACAAGTCCGCCCTACAAACGATTCTGCCGAATTCCATGTTCTTCGTCTGAAAGCTGTCCCTTTGGAGTCAATTCACTTTGGGAAGCTGCGGGCGTCGCCCGTGGCTGTGGTGGCTCAACTTCCATCCACGCAGCCACGTCTTGGCATAGATTTGCTTCGGAGATCGGAGCGCGGGAGAGAGGGAGCGGGAGTCTCGAAGTGCATTCCACCACCACCCCACCCTCTCGTTGCTCGCACTCTTCCGCCTCCCAACCCCCCCTCCGACCGACCCTCCATCACGCGATGAGCTGACGATGCAAACCGTATGGTCGCGCGTCGCTCAAGTCCGGGGCGCCAGCCGCGGCGCTTCCTGCCACCCCCCCCACGGCGCCTTCTCGCGCCGCGCAACCGCCTCCGCAACCCGCAGCGTGCCGCGCTACTTCACCAGCTCCACAGTCCTGTACTCGGGCATCTTCGCCGTGGCCGCAACGTACGATGCCGAGGTCAAAAAGCAGCGCCGCGAGCAGTGGGACCGCGCGATTGAGTCGGTGCGGCAGGAGCTCGGCGCGGGTGCGCAGACGGGGTTGGACGAGACGGATGTGCGGTTGCTGGAGGAGCTGAAGGCGAGGGATTGGGAGGAGGTGTCGGATCTTGCGGATCGGTCGGTGAAGGGGGAGTGGACGACTGGCTCGGGGCCGCCCTTGAAGGCGAGGAGGTTGGCGCCGCAGAGTGTGTATGCTTCTGATGCGAGGCAGGAGGGAGGGAAGCAGAGGACGTGGACACCGAAGAAGCTGGCGATTATGGAGGTGGTGATGGATTGGTTCCAGCTGTTGCTGTTTCGGACGGCGAATGCGAGAGGGTTTGCTGATGAGGCTGCGAGGGCAGTCCCGTCCTATTATGGTCACCATTTCGGGACGGATTCGGAGGAGAGGACGGAGGAGTATCAGGCTTTGCGGACGGCGCTGAAGCATCTTCGCATGGCGGATGCGCAACTGAGCGACTATGACCCACCTGCGCTGGACCCGAACCTCCTGTCCATTTCCAACTTTCACCAAGACGACTATGGAGAGCATAACGACAGGGCACGTGAGCTCACGAGGACGGTGCGGGAACTCTTCAGCGATCATCATAAGGGGGCTATGTCTAGCGGGTCGCTCCTTGGCCAGCTTTCCTACAAGCTACACCAGTCCTCCGCAGCACCCAACATCGACACCTTCAACACCATCCTACTCGGATTCTCCCGCGCCGGCGACAACGAGATGTTCGACAAAGCCGCCCAAATGTTCAAGCAAAGCACAATCCGGGCCAACGAACTGACTCTGGTCGCCGTCCTGCACCACTACACCAAAACCAACAACCCGAACAAATTCGCCTACTGGCTCGAACTGATACGCGGCAAACACGGCGGCCTAATGCTCGCGCGACCCGACATCGTGATCACGGACGCGTCAGAAGGACGGCTAATCCGCCACGGCCCGGACAAAGTAATCCAGCTACCCTACGCCACTCCCATCGTCTTCAGCGCGCTGGTCACGGGCGTGCTGCACTTCTCTGGCTTCGAGGCCGCGCTCGCGGCATGTCAGAAAATGGGCGGGGAGGGCTGGGGGTTGGACATCCGGGGGCTGACAGTGCTGCTCAGCGACTGTGCGCGACGCGGGGATTGGGAGTCTGCCTGCGCCGTGTGGGAGCAGGTGCAGTTGCTGCGGATCAACAGCAAGCGGCGGAGGCACAGGAACGCGAAGTGGCAGGGCGAGAAAATCGGGCTAGAGGCTTTTGCCGAGATGCTCAGGTTGTGCGTCAGGACTAAGCGAAAGAAGCAGTGGGATGAGCTGTGGCGGGAAGCGGCGACTAGCCATCCCGGTGATATGAAGAAGCTGGGGGCGTTGGTGAGGGAGAAGCGCGACGACTCGGCGCCCGTGGGTATGGGGCTCGTGAACGATTTGGTGGTGCATGTCGAGTCGGAGCAGACAGAGCCGCCGGGCTCGAGTGCGGAGCTGCGGTGGCGGCTTGACGTTGGCGAGTCTGAGGACAGCAGTCATACAGTCGAGCGGGCCGTGTCTGAGGAGGAGATGGTAGAGCCCTCCAAGCCCGCGATGCCTCGGCAAAACCGCGCACCGCCTCGCGAGAAGCTCCAATGGACCATGCGTCCCGGTCGAGACACGGCCGGATCGACACTCCACGCGGTTGACATGCGGCCCTTCTGCCAGCGCGAAGCCGTGGCCTCGCACTGAGCCTTTGGCACGCGGGCGAGGATCTGATTTGTTCAAGCGACGGCGTTATTATTCTGGACACTGGGAAGGATACAAGGGGGGGCTGGCTGGGAGATACACTGCGTCGTCATGTGTTGTGGTTGTCGTCGTCGTCGTTGTACATACGGATTCCATAGCGCCGGTGCACCAGAGGGAGGCTGTACAGTAGCAGCAGTATGCACACCGTACCTGACATGCTGCAGGACGTCGTTCCCTTGCGCCTCTCACACCGTGCTCGCATCGTCCGCACCACCAAAGCACCAGGAGCGCTTATCACCGACCGCAATCTCACCTCGCAGCGACGCCATACCCAAACGAGCGCCAAACCCCCGAACAAGCGCACCGGACCGCGCCCGACGCAAACGTTATCGGACTAGTGAGCGGCCCGTCACGTCGGCTCGAGGTCGGCAACAAATGGTTCACACTTTAAACCGGCGACAGACGCACGGCCAGGGGCGGGCACAGAGGACGCGGGCAGCGAGAGCAGCGCGGGTGTTTTGGAGAGCGCGCGGGCACTTGGCGGACGGACCCCCGGCCTCCACGCAGGGGACGAGCTCCACCACTCCCGCCTAGAGCGAGCTGAGACGAAGAAAGACGACGCGAAGTCGTCTCTCTTCTGCTCTTCGTCAACCTCACCTGCCTCCTCCGCGCGCAGGCCCCAGTCGCTCGTTACTTCCCCCCCACCCCCTTCGCTTCTCACCCAACGCCCCTCCGCTAGCCGCTGCCCCGGAGCAGCTCGCGGCCAGCGCCTTCCCTCCACACCCGCATCCGCATCCGCGCCCGCCCTGCGATGCGCTCTGCACCCCAACACGCTTCTGTCGAGCTTGTACTGCCCCGCCCGGCCGTCTGGTCGATGTAACGTCCACTCCTCACATCCGCACACACAAACACACACACACCCGACTCTTACACCTTTCGACTCTTACCTGACACGCACCTTCTCGATCGCTGCAGAAGGAGACGAGCCCCTAGACGCGTTTGGCCTGGTTGAGGCTGAGGCGGAGGATGGATGATGGCCTGGCCAGCGGTCGTGGGCTGAGGGGGATGGCGACGGACGGGGAGATGTGCGTGGGTATGGAGCTGGAGATGGACCTGCAGGATGGGTCGGCGGCGGGTGGTGGGACGACGACGGAGAAGGGACACGCTCTTTCACGGCCGCGGGCGCAGATGTACAGTGGGCGCAGGAGGTGCGGGGTGAGGTCCGCGGCTGTGGGTGCACTGCTCGCGCTGCCCGGCGCTCTGGCACAGGAATGCATTCCGCTTGAGGGCTCGAGTGCGTGCGGGAGCGGGTTTGGTGCTGCGTCGATTTCCACAGGTGGCGCGCTGGCGGGCATCTTTCCGTTTTTGGCGGAGGTGACGGACACCGAGTCGTTCGACGAGGGCTTGCAGTCGTATATCGGCGGGGGGTTCGCGGAGCAGAGGTGAGGATGGCTTTTGGTTGTGGTTGGGTGTGTGGATGTGATGCTGATTTGTGATGTGTCCAGGTACGGACGGCTTATTGGGTGCTCAAATTTCCAGACCGACAACACGACCGACTTCTACGCCCGCTATACCACCAGCGTGCTGTGCAACGCCATCGTGCAGAACTCCATCGAAGCCTGCGCCTTGAGCGGCGAAGCGACACGCCCGTTGTGTGCGGATGACTGCGCGACGTACGCGCAGAGCGAGCAGGAGATCACTGCCAGCGACGTCTGCGGCGAGTCGAGCGAAAATGCCGTTTCGCAGATTCGCGCCGACTTCACCAACTGCGCTCTTCCGGCCGATGCCCTTACGGGCGACTGCATGACGGCGGCAGAAAATCAGCCGGACGACTGTGGGTACACGGACAACCTTAGCGGGCTGTGCGGGTACTGCGCATCCAGCTCGCCCAACGCGACCGATTCGTGCTGCGTCTTCTCCGACACCGAGTCCCGTTGCGAGGACGTGTCGCTGCCGATTGTCGCGTCGTCGTCACTCAGGCCGATAACAGTGACCGCCACGTCGGCGTCGGAAACGGGATCGCCCACAGCCGGGGCTGCTGCTGCATCTTCTAACGAGGGACTCACTGGCGGCCAGATCGCCGGCATAGTTGTTGGCGCAGTGCTTGGTGCGCTTCTGCTCCTTAGTCTGGTCATCGCTGGATGCCTGTTCTTCAGGCGGCGTCGGGATAACAACTCCACGTCGAGCGTGTTCAATCAGCCTTCGACGTCCCGACAGCAACCTATGGCGTTCAACGATGGAGCGAGAGATCAAGAGCGCGCCGGCTTGGCTGTGCTGCCAGGAGGCCGCGTCGCCCGCATGGCCGCGCTGGAGGGCCCGAGCAGCTCTGACAATGCACTCGGAAAAGGCGCCCCTGCAGCCGCTGGAGCCTATGTCACTTCCGACGACGAAGACTACTCCCCCGAGTCCCGCCACGGCGAAGGACTCGCGAAGCCCCCTAACAAACGCAGCGGATCCCTTTCCAGCGGCTCGCAACTCGCCATGATCAGCGGCGCGAACCCGCACGAGGATTCCCCCAGCAGTGGCGACGACTTCACTTCCCCCGAGTCCGGCGGGCAAAGCGAACAGCTCGGCTTTTTCAAAGACTACTACAGCCAAGACGAGATCCACCCAGGCGACCGTGTATCGACACTCTGGGCCTACGAGCCGCGCGCCGCCGACGAATTCCACCTCGAGCGCGGCGACATGATCAAAGTCATCGGCATCTGGGACGACGGCTGGGCGACGGGCGTGCGCGTGCGCCAGCGCGCCGACGACTGGCGCCCGGGCACCGCGCAGCAGCGCGACTCCGGCCTGACGGACAACAGCTCGCGCCACCACGACTACGCCGACGAGGGCGAGGTCAAGGCCTTCCCGCTCGTCTGCGTCTGCGCGCCTCAGCACTGGCGCAAGACTATCGAGGGCGACACGACGGAGAGCTCCGGGCCCGCCTTCCCTTGACGCTGACGCCCGTCGATTCCGCCCACGACTCTTTTCCTTTCCCCTGTTACACTCGTCTCAGCACGCCCCCACATACCCCACCGGCGTTTTTTATTCGGATAAGCAACCGGCTCTACGCTTCTCCCTCCCGCCCCGGGCCCCACTGCAATGGCTCCCAGTGGCACGACCTTTTCATCCCCTTCTCACGCTCCCTCTCTCGCACGAAGAAACAGCCATCAGCGCGCCACGACCCGCTTCGAGCGGACTCGCGCGCTGCTTTTGGTGGTTTATAGGTGTTTTTTTCCCTGTGTGGGCGGTTTGGTGGTCTTGGATTGGAGCGGTGCGGTGGACCTGTGTGATTGGACAAGGTAGAGGATACCCCCGTGCTTGTGGATAGCTGGTTTAATGTTTATACTTTCACGAGGATTGCTCTGGGATGTGGGTGCGTGCTTTCTTCTGTTTGACGATGTGCTTGCGTCGTTGAGGACGTTTGGGTAGCCCAAACTTGCGCGCTCCCGGCAGAGACATGTAGAGAGGCATACCTAGTGACCGGAGGAAAGTCTTTTGTATGCGCCGAAAGCTCGTCGTGTCCTAACTGTCCTTCCTCGCATGTTTGGGAACAGCCCCCGTCGAATTTTGATTGTATCAATCCCGCCTTTGTTGCAAATCAGGGGGCGGCAGAAGAATTTCGTCCTGTAACGCTGTATTTAACCCTCTTTTTGTCAGCACCTCCGACCCTCAACATCTGCCCGCGCTCGCCGCGCAAACCCGCAACTCCATCCGCCACAACCACACCCGCTCCCACGATGGCCACGTACAATGCTCCAACCGGTCCTCCGCCGCCAACTCCGCTCCCTCGCAAAACTCCACCCGCCCTCCCTAGCCCCTCGCCCTGCAAACCCCGCCCCCCCTAGCCGCCCCTTCACACGCAGCTGTCGCAAATCCGATTTCAAAACCATCATGGACCAGCCGTTCGAGGAGATGGAAGAACAAGGCGTGCCAAAAGCCACCGCGCCCACCGTCGCCGCCGCGCCCCAACCCCCCGCGCTCAGCTCGAGATTGGCGTCGGCCACTTCAGCGAGTGGAGTCGCGCGACCAAGAAGGAGTTCCTGAT